>JALHLI010000030.1:837500-1417185 GCA_023349425.1 Anthopleura sola | reverse complement strand
ATGTCCTGATAGAGACCTGGAGGATTATTTTTCTACCATAAATTCCACTCAAGGTGCTTAAATTTTGCTTGGTAAATGTCTATAAACCAAGCAAGCTCCGAGTTGTCAGAACTAAAGGAATGGCTAACTAATGAAGTGAAACTTGAACGCTACTTTGATAAGCTCACAAACTATGGGTTCGGTTCGCTGTCCTTAATTCAAAATCTAGAGGAAAGTGACTTAGATTCGGTTGGAATTACGCCTCCTTATCACCGAAAAAGAATGTTAAAGTTCTGCAAAGATTTACAGATGAAACAGTCGCCACACGTGAATAAAGAATGTGCACAAACAGGAAATGATCCTACTGAATCGGCTGCCCATGAACAAGTCTCACTTGTTGACGAATCCTGGCTTCCAAGACCACCTGAACGAAACGAAGACTCTGAATATATCATCGATCATTCGAATGAGGAAGACGGGAGCGAGCCTCCTCCTCCTCCTCTGCCTCCAAAGTCAGGAGATGTTTCGAAAGCAAAACCCGTCGCTCCAGACAGAGAGTCATCACTTCCTCATCAGCCAACTGATTATAATACAGAAAGTAATACACAAACGACATCAGCAACTGCAGAATTATCAAAAACAGAGCAGGCTGAGGCAATGGAACCAGATCTTCCCCCAATAACATTGCTAGGCTTAGATACCAACACCAGTACCTTCAGCGAAGGGAAAGACGTCAAGATACAAAAAAAGAAACCACCTCCGATCCCTCAACGATCAGATCTTGAGCCAGAGGAACACAAAATTTATGAAACCAATGAAGATAATGAACAAAGTGATCTAACAAAAGATATTGGGACAAGTGAAGACTCAAATGTCAAAATGCCTTACATTCCAGAGAAGGTCAGTGCTCCAAAGCCTGTACCTAGACGAAGACGTGGTAGTAAGGAAAAACCACTAAATACCCAAAGCAGTCAGCCAAAACATAGTACTGATGAAACAAATGGTAACAATTCACTGGTTAAAGATGCAGCACTGCACAGTGAGGGACACGCACAAAGTAAGGAGATTAAAGCACAAAATGAAGAGGATGATGAACCAATATATGGTAATAAGGATGAATGCCGGCAAGCAGTTGCCGCACCTGTTAAGGAAATGGATAAACCTGCTAATAAGAAGCCGCTGCCTCTACCACGGGTAAAACCTAGACAAAAACTGGCGCAACAAGCAGTGTCAGATAGACAAAATTTGCCAGTACTCCCGGACAGAACCAAACAAGACTTCATTCGCCATTCAATTGCTGTTACAGATCATTTTGCAAACCAACCTGATGAGGAAGAGAAAGCAACACAGTTTAAGAATGGCAGAAAACATACAAAATCCTTACCCAGATCAAATAAGTTTCCACCTGTTTCAGATCCTGAAAATTTTAAAAACCCAAGTTTAGCAGCAGGAAGTACTACAACTTCCACAAGTATTCAGCCCTCCCAACCTAAGCCAGTTTCTCCTCCTGTACACATTGACGAGCAAGATACATATGAAGTCATCGGTGGTGTTCCTAAGGATGATAAAGGTAACTGCATGTCCAATTACTTAAATGTAAAGAAAAATTGCCTGTTTTCATAAATGCTACCAGCTGATTTAGAAAACAATCCCAACAGGGAAATTGGTCATACACTGCCGTCAAGCAAGCAAATGGTTCGGTACCTTCACATACTCTGATTGATGGCAGTGTATTTCCTGATTTCCATGTCGCCACTACATTGTCTTGATCGGCTTGTAGCAAAATTAATGAATGTAAGCAGTAGTAATACAGAAAAAAATCTGATTCTTTACACAAATTACCTAATAATTATTGTAAGAAGGTTGTCATGACATAAGATAGAAAATCATAAAAAAGAAACAAATTAGGAATAATTAGCAACCAAGATTTCATTCTTCCGGTTAATATTTTTCTTCTGTTACTCAGCTGTAAAATAATAGCTGCCCAGAGCAATCCACAATGCAAGGCCATAGAAGTTGAATATTTTTATCAAGAACTTTTGATTTTTATTCATATCAAGATGATTTGATTCCTATTTGTTTTTTTAGTATTTTGCTATTTTCATTTGACAACATTCTTGCAATTATTATACATTTATGTATTTGTTTTATTTCATTTTGTTATGTTTCATTTGAGCAGTTTTGTTTTATTGCCAATTATTTCAAACTGAGGTGATTTATGTTTTCAGCTCATCTGCGGTTTTACATATTCTGAACCAAGACATTCTAACGGCTTGTAGTAAAATGGGTTTTTTACTGTCGTCAATCAAAACTAATTAGTTGTTACCCATTTCACAACAAGCCATTGGAATGTCTCGGGGTTCGCGGAATATATGAAACTGCAGTAATAAAAGTCGCAGGCACAAATTTGTTTCTATATCAGCGCCGTAGCAAGAACAAAAATATTGGGGGGCCCTAGCTAGTCAAAAGTATAAAGTATGTTATATTCGAAAACACCCTTTGTACCGTATTAATAACAGACCTAAAAATGTCAGTGTTGATTATAAACCCCTTGCACGTAACATCAGAATGCTCAGCTCAATTTGGGGCAAAACAAAAAGAAATTAATTTCCTGAGAATTGGAACCTATTGTTTTGCCCTCCAAATTTTGCTGCATCTCTACATGCTGCAAGAGAACCATACAGTACATCTAAAATTATAGGGGGGGCAGGCCTCCTTGGCCCATGCTATGGCCCTGTATATTGGTAGTGAAACCCGATCACCTGTTTAATTATTAGCCATTATCCAAAGTCCAATCGAAAAATCATTAATAGAATAAAATAAAACAAATGGCATTTATTAGTGACATCTTTACAGAGTAGCTATTCATCGATTTTTGTTGAGGGAGTAAAACCAGAGAACCTGGAGAAAAATTCTCAAAGCACAGGAGAGAACCAACTAGCAACTCTATACTTACATATGACACTGAGCCCGGCAGGACTCAAACCTGGGTCTCATTGGTGAGAGGCGAGCACTCTCACCTCTCCTATGCTTCCCATATCATTAGAGAGTTTTAAATGGACATTTTTTCTTCAGTTGATGATCGCAAATGGTGGTTAGATGTTTGCAGTTGGAGGTTTGAAGTTGACGTTTTAAATTAGCATTCACACTTTCACTGTGAAGAAAGAAAGAAATATGATAAAGGACAACGCGGCCACAGAAACACAATAGATTTTTAAATATCAAAATAGTGAATTAAAACATGACTAAAGTCAAGGCTTTCTGCTCTGTCACTATACACGTGTTGAAAGCTGCCATGTTCGTTTTTCATTTGTTGAAATGTCTTTGGTTAAAATTACAAAAAATTGATCAATGCTTCTCTGTTGAATTCTAAAATGTTGATATTTGAGAAGAAAAGACATGTAAGAGGATTAATTCAAGCCTTAAATGTGGGTTTCTCGATAAAGTAATATAAAAACCTTGCCGTATTCCACTTACCTCCAGAAGCTGTCCCGCCATACACTGTAAAAACGTGAACTGCAGACGTCTAACCTGACCTCAGGACCTTGGTCATGTGATATTTTGCAGTTTGCATTGAAGAAGAAAAAATGTCAATCTAATACTCTCTATTGTATCAACAGTCCTATATGGAATATCTTTAAAATGTATAATTTAAGAAATCTATACCACATGAGAGCCTCAAAAGTACTAAATGCAAATTTTCCCGGCCCCCATTCTCCATCCCCCGCCCCAGGGGAATATCTCACCAGCTAACTGTTGATAGCACCAAAATGAAACATCGTTGGTCAGCTGTGGTTTAAACAACTATTCATTCTGATTATCTGCAAAAAAAAAAAAAAAAGTAGAGGGACACAATACCTTAAAATTATGACTGAGTGTATGAAGGCTTTATGATCAAATCAAAACAATCATGTGATGGTCATTGATTAATGCAATGCTGACTTAATTAAAACTGGAGCTAAAAATATAATCTGAAAGTTCAACTCTAATCAGTTGAAACAAAATATTTCAGGAAAATTTGTTTACAAAAAAGAGGGCTTTACAAAGTTGACTGAGGTTTTCAATTTTGTGATTGGATTTTTGTAGTCCACAACTTGTAAGCTACCGGTACTTCATTTAGATCTTTTATTTATTATGTCATAATTTTTTTGGTCTAAACTACATTTCCTCCCTTAAATTTCTGTCACGAACTATATATAGATTTAGGATAATCATAGCGCACATCCTCTGTCAATATTATTATAGTGCCATCTTTAAAATCTAGGACCAAGAACAGAGATTTTATAGAGCATTGACCGATCAATTTACCATAAATTCAACCTTTTAAGGCAGTTCAAACAGCCTTAGTCGATTGTTGATGCAGTGCTTTTGTTGAATAACAATTTTGATGTGTGGAACAAGGTTAATCCTTGCTAGTCAATCAGTCAACTGCCATGAATAAGTCGTAGTTAAATAATGATTGCTTGATTATGGTCAATTCACCTTTTCGGCGCTAGGCTTTCACGTGGTCTTCACGTGATGGATCGTGTTACGGTCACCAAAAAGTTCGGACATTGTTGTAGAATTGCCGTACGATCGTACTAACTTTCATACAATTTATCTACTTGATTTGTTTATTCTGTTCTCAAAATGTTGGTTAAACTTTCTAAATATTTTATTTTTAAAGAAGTTTTGATAAAAATTTGTGAACAGAAGAAACAAATCAAGTCAATAAATTGTATAAAAGTCAGTACGATCGTACGGCAATTCAACAACAATGTCCGAACTTTTTGGTGACCGTAACACGATCCATCACGTGAAAGCCTAGCGCCGAAAAGGTGAATTGTGTGGTTCCAACAAATATGGCATAAACTTCATTTAAGATTAAGCTATAGAATTTTGTAATGAAATATTTTTTTACTTCTACTTCTACTACTTCTATGGACCTTTATCACAAGGCAGCCATGTTTATTCCCTTGAGAGCAAAAACCTTTGTTTGGAATGTTATGAAGCACCTCAAAGCGAGGGCAAGGGGACCCAAGGGAATCGAAACCATTGTTTCAACCAATATGGCCGCTGTGTGACAAAAGCCTATGCCATTAAATTTTAGTAAATAAATAAATAATTAAATAAATCATGCAGTGAGGGTTAATTGTTTGGTTCCTAGCTGCCAAGAAAGCATTTCCTCAAGAAAAAGAAGAAAAAAAACAAGATATAAACCATATCCTCCTCACAAATTTTTCGTATTTATTTCTGTCTCCTCAGATTCTCAAGGGACTTATGAAGATGTACAGATGCCAATCAACAGAAATCCTCCAGATGTTCAAGAAGAAATATATGAGTGTATAAATGATTATGATGATGAATCTAATCCAAGAGGAGACATAAATCCATCAGTTGAGGACTACTGTATGGTTGGAGGGAAAGAATCTTCCAAGAAGAAAGAAACTACAGCAGCAGAAGAGGTCATCTATGATTATGAGAGTGATGAATCAACAGAAGGACTTCTTTTGGAAGAACCACCAGAATTGCCAGACGAAAGAAAGGTATGTTATTGTATGTAAAGTGGGATTTCAGTTAAATTCTCATTATTTTGTGTCCACTGTTTTGTCCATTGTTTTTCGTATGAGTGGGAAACATACGGTACTGACTTACAGCATGCACACGGTACAACATGCCGTAACATTGAAATCACTTCCACAATGATCGTACCATGTGACTACCCATGCAGTGGTGTAGTCACATGTGTTATGTTCGCATGGCATGGCTCATCATGTATACTGTCACAAAAGTAGAAATTGTTTCTACTTTTTGCGAAGTCACATGCAATGTTGCTAGGGTGGTCATACAATGCACGCAATGTCACATGAAAAATCACATCTGTCTGCATGCACCGTTACACCTAATATATGTGATCGTTCAGCCTGTGATCAAACTGAAAAGTGAAAAGAGGCTTCTAACCATCACATGATGGCAGCCATGACAGGAGACCAGAAAAATTTAATCTGATGTAAACACTCAGCAAGGTTGGATCCAGGATTTTGTACAGGCAGGGGCGCAGGAAACAAAGTCAGCCCAGGGGGTGCAACCCTCAGAATCAAAAGAAAACATTATTTTGTATTAGGTATCTTCAAAATAGGGGGACAAAATTGCACCCTCTGCACTCCTCCCCCGGATCCACCCCTGCTCAGACATCAATCTAATTTACATGAGAAAAAATTCAGTTTTCCAGGGGGAAAGACTCTATTGTTGTGTCCTTTGTTATGGCTTTTATAACATGAAGTTCTTTTCTGTTTTTTTTTTTTTTTTCAGCAAAGTACTGACTCATTTGAAAAAAAGGCGCAGAAGTCTGTAACACCAGCTGTATGTACTATGTACATTATATGTATGAATTATTGATAATTAATGATTTATTTTCAAAATAAGTCAGTTACCAGTTCTTGTTGAATCCCTTTTCAGAAATCACGCAAAACTTCTGGCTATCTTTTTAAACAAGGAGGGTATGTATGTAAACAATCAAAAAACTCACCAAAAAACAGTATTACAGCTGATCTATGTCATGCGTGACCAGTAAGTCTGAGACTTCAAGTGTAGTTTTCAAGACTTCATATTTACATTTCAAATGTCCAATCAAGGGCGATATTCACTAAAAAAAATCAGTTCAAAATTAGGTTTTGTACAGACTGCTATCATGAATGATTGTGAAATATTTTCCAAAAGAATTCACTTCCCAACCACAATGCTAAGTATCAGTTTGAAAATATTTATTCTTGAAATAAAAATCATTTGAGTTGCCGGAGTTTTGATTGTAGTACCATGCAATACAAGCTTCTTCCTTCAGAATGATTCTACTCTTTATAAAATACCTGTTATTATAAATCTTGCTTTCTGATTGGTAGATGGTGCATGCATTATGAGAGCACACAGCATGTGTGAGCATTTGTATTTTTTAAAAGAAATTAAAAAACTTGCTTGCAGTGCTTTGTGCAGTTATTAAGCACTTGGGGTTTGTCAGGACATTCCAGAAGTGTTGAGAAGCACTCTGCTATGTGTTGTGCTTCTCCTAACACTTCTCTTGTTTTGTGTTAATCCCTGCACGCTTTATAACTTCTTACAGCATTACTTACATTCTCCTTCAATTCTCCTAACATTTTTTTTCTTTTGATTACTTTTAGTCAACAGAATAATCGAGGATGGAAAAAACGATGGTTTGTCTTTGATGGGAAAGAATTGAGATACTACAGATCTGAGGTAAATGTTCTCTCTCTGAGTGCTGTACATTATGTTGAACAATGTTAAATACTGTTTTGTGAGGTTTTGCTGTTTCCATTTTTTTTTTTTTGCAAAAACTAAAAATTAAAGATTGCGCCATGTGACCATCCATGCGACGTTGCATGTAAGGGTGCAAATAGTAGAAACAAGTTCTACTTTTGCTCAATGTCATGCGGGATGAGCCTCACTGTGTGAACACAACATCAGAGGGGTAGTCACATGCGTTAAACGGCTCATGCACAATCGCATGAAAAGTCACATCGTGTACATGGCATATATGCCCAAATCACAATGATATTGAAAATTTTTGATTATTTTTCTGTAGGAAAATACACAAGAGTCTTTACATGTCATTCCAGTGAGTCAGATGAAAAATATAGAGTTTGAAAAAGATGTAAGTAAATGATAGTTATAGTATGATAGTAAATGACGGCAAATGATCGTCATTGATTATTGTTAATCCCTGGTTTTTCCTGGGTTCTATTCCTGCCAGGGTCAATGTCACAAATGAGTTAGTTGCTTCTTGGTTCTCTCCAGACCTATGCTTGAGGGTCTCTAGTATTGCTGGTTTTTCCTTCCCCCACTAATTAAAAGCCAACGCCTAAATTCCAAATGGAATCCAGTGGAAGAAGAGCCACTCTGTCGTATCCACTGTTAATTCCTTTTTACTGGGTATTTATTATTAATTTTAACTCTCCTGTTACAAATTGAATATTTTGTTGCAAATGTAATTTTTTTCTATTCATCTCTTCAGTCAAAGAAAGGAAGATTCAATCTTATTACTCAGAACAGAATATTTATGCTGTCTTCTGACTCAATGAGTAAGCTATAACCAGTTATTTTTCCTTTTGTTTTTAATGCTCACTCCATGTCTGCCATTTTTTCCAAAAAATTTGAGTTTGTCATCTAGTCATTTATCCAAAAATCCATCTCATTTACAGTGCAACGCGCAAAAGTATGACAACTTTTAATATACTCGCATACTTCTACTGTATGCACAGGATTTTTGCTGCCAAATGAGTTTTTACGCGCATCTGTTTTGGTAAAACCAGACAGCTTGGCATCAAATGTGTCTGTTCAAAGTACAAAATCCCGTGCATAGAAGTATGCGAATACATTAAAAGTGGTCATACTTTTGCGCGTCATGCTGTAATATCTAAATCATGATCCATCCACCCATCTATTAATTTATTCCTTCATTTGTTCATTCATACATTCATTTGAAGTCATGTCTTTTTTTAGCTGACACTAATCTTTGGGCTCAGACACTCATGGAGGCTATTCTACGGTACAAGGTACATGACACATACATCCACAATACAATTATATTATCTAGTATTTGGCATTAGCATAAAACCTCCAAACCATAGACCTTCAGTATTAACTAACTAATAGTTCTTTTAATTAGTTAGTTTTGGGATTTACTACATTGTTTCTGACATTTTGGTTGTTAGATAGACTTTTGCAAAGTCCTTCATCTCGGCATCCTCGGGAACTCGGGTAAAATTCTTTTAATTTGCTTGTTTCTCGCTACCACAGAATTTTACCCCCGGGTTCCCGATTTTATGAATGGTTTATCATTATCTTTATTGCAGGGCTCAAAATAACAGCTGGTCAACAGTCAGTATCCAGCAAACTTTGGTACTTGACCTGTCAAATATGGTTTTGAACAGACAAGTTGACCAGTCATGTTTGGAAAAAATAGAATGAAACATCATACGTCAGACATCTTGACCGGCATAAGACATTATTTTGAGCCCTTTATTGTATATTTTGTGTCAATCAACACATGGACAACTGTTGGCTGATTATCAATTGATGATTGGTCTCTCATCTAATGTTTGCGCAACAGTTAGTCAATGCATGTGCAATGCAAAACTGTCCAAACGTCCTGCATTAGCCAACAGGTACTCATTCATCGTCCAAAAGATGGTGACAATGGGTGGCCAACATTTTGGTTGCTTTCTTGCTTCTTACAGTACTTTATAGTGTTTTTGAAGTTAACTTGTCAACCGACAAACCCGCCAACAGTGTGCCAAATGTTGAGGAACATGTCTCAGCTGGTCATACAGTAAAGTATACATTTACCTTTTTTTTATATTGCAAGGGAGATGATTCTGCAAAGAAGACTGGTGGTATGATGAGCGACCCTGACAAAGAAGTATGTTCAATTTTGATTTAACATCTCCTGAAGTAGTTAGAAACTAGTGTGGTTCATGGGAAAGGAGGAGGTTCAGGTGTTTTGGATAATAAGTTGATCTCATTCTGACAAATGATGAGTCCAAATCCAGTCTGATCACTATCTCACAATCTCATCAAAACAAAAGTTACTTCACTGTTTGCCACAAAATTATTAAAAGTTAAATTCCCAAAAAAGTAAAGTGGGGGGAGGGGGTGCTAGAGCAACCCTGGCACCTGTGGCTCCTCGCCTATGGAGTCTTGATAGCAACATCAGTGTTGATGGCTATTCAAGGGTTATGAAAGAGGATTCATTTAATTATATTTTTGAATTAGTTGTTTGAAGTCATATAAGCAAGGCATTAGCTTTTACAATAGCTAGGTGTCTGTAGTGAATACAAATGTGTGAATAAACTGAGAAATAACATCTGCCAATATCTGCATATGCTGTAACTAGTTTTGGTTGATTTATGCAGGGATGGCTGAAGAAACAAGGTCATAATGTTATGGGAGACTGGAAAAGGAGGTAGGTACCATACACAGTTCTTGTTTTCCTTTAAAGTTGGACCCTTCTACAGAGCATAAACTAAACACCCTTGCTTGGGTGCAGTGTTTCAGTCATTTCATTGCAAAGAGTAGGGGGAAAAAAATCTTTATAGCTAAACTGCTTTTCATTTTGGACCCAAAAATCATTTTTCCAATTGTCATTGTCACCTGAATTGCCAGTCAGTAAGAAAAATCTTTATAGAACTGCAGCTTTTCATTTTGTACCCGGAAATCGTTTTTCCAATTGTCATTGTCACCTGAATTGCCAGTCAGTAAGAAAAATCTTTATAGAACTGCAGCTTTTCATTTTGTACCCGGAAATCATTTTTCCATACGAATGACATCACATACTAGTTACTGCTATTAATTCTCTATTTTTCTTTTTTCTTAGATATGTTGCTATTAAAGAAGACAAGATCTGTTACTATGACACATATGAGGTTAGTCTTTTCTCTCTCTGACTAAAAATCATTAGAAAAAACCTACTAATGGTCTATCACCAATCGAGCCATGTGATTGGCTGAGCTACTAGGGGTCTATTAGTGATAGACCTCTAGTAGCGAAAAGCGCCAGTTTTGAAAACCCCAAAAAATATATTTAAAGCAAAATCCAAAACTTTTTGCATCCTTTTATTGGACCGATTAGTAGGTTTTTACTAAAAAAATTAGACCTCTCGCCCTCATGGCCTACGAGTCAATAGCCCATTCGGCCTTCGGCCTCATGGGCTATTGACTCGTAGACCATTCTGACTCGAGGACTAATTGTTAATTAGTTGGTACGCCCACCTGGATATGACCCAGGTACCTTTAATTTTAGGGGTCATTTTCAAAATTTCCAATGACCATCCTTGCCCTTTTATATATTATGATCCTTGCCCTTTTGTGGTCCCCCCCCCCCCCCCTCCCGGGCCTATTTAAATATGGAAGTCCCCCTCCCTTGGGCTCTATCAACTTACCTTGCATGCCCATTACCTTTGCTCTACTTTTTCCTTTCTGCCTTGTATTACCTTGTATTACTATGTGTATTACCTTTTAAAATGCACAAACCTTTTTTTCATCAATACCTTCAGTACACGTACTGATTCTACTTGAAGTAAATAGTTGTATGGTAAAATATTTCTTGATTTGAGTGATGTGTCTTTAAGTTATAAAGGTTCATGCCTCCAATATGTTAATGACCGTGACGTCTACTAACGTATTGAGTGTGTTTGTTGTAAATAGTAATACTAGACACTGGTCATTTTAAGAAAACAGCTTTAAAATATCTGTGTGTGAACCAGATCAATTTAATTTGTATATTTAATGAAGCCTTAGTAGATGTCACAGTCATTTTCATTATTGGAAGAAGTATAAAACTATCTAATTCATGTAGATCTAGAATCAGTACTGAAGGTATTGAAAAAAGGTCATGTGTGCACTTTAACATATGTTTCTGTTTGATATTTTTAGGACTTCACCTTTGCAACACCAATACACTGTATAGAAGCTAAATTAGCTTCAGTCAAACCAGTTGACAGCCATAGGAACAGGTTTCTCATTGTCACTTTTAATAAAGAATTCAGGTAGGACTTTAGTATGGCTTGATGATATAAGATAATTTTTTTTAATTATAATTATAGCAATTTAGAACTGAAATGATGTAAGGGACCTCAGTCTTTAACTGTGTCAGGGGAAAAAGGAAATTTTGTGCTAATTTGCTACATTTTTTCTACTTAATATAAACAACATATACCAGTAGACCCTTTTAATAAATCCTACAAAAGAATAGTACTTTATTTTCTGTGTTTGACATCAAATATATTCTTTTCAATTTCATTCATCAAGGGTACTAATTTCAAAAGAATAAATTTGATGTCAAGCGCAGAAAATAAAGCATTGTACTAGGATTTATTAAGAGGGTCTATAGGTGCCAAGAAGTGGGTGGGTGTAGGCTTTTTTGCACCCCTCTTGGTCCATAACGTAGCATTTTGTAATTGCAACAACTAGTTATGACAGCACTTATACCTTCCCCTCCAAATCAATGCAATTATTTATTACTGTAGACCCAAAGCTAAACTAAAGAAAACGTCAACATGTGAGTTGAGTGTTGTGTGTCGTAAAATTAAATATAAAATGTAGTGGAAGTGTGTGTGGAGCGAACCTCATGGTTCTATACTAGGAGTGATGGTGTACAATTACCAGTTTTTCTAACTCTACTCCATGATGATTTTCTAGACTTTTGCTGCAAAAACCTTTATTTAATTCACTAATATAGATTTTTCCTTCATCTGTTTATTTAGTTTTCAAGCAGAAAATGAGTTTGAAGCAGCTTCCTGGATTTCAGCCATTCAGACAGCAATTCAGATGGGACTCAGCGATCATGTAGTGAGTTATTCATCCTTTTATTCATCTTATACATCTAATTTAATTAATAGCACTCCTCACGCATTACTAACCAGTAATGACCTGCACACATGGCCGAAAAATGGGAAACCATTCACTGACTTACAGTTAGGGTAATATACCTTTTCGGCTTGGACATAATGTTTTCCCATTTAATACTACATGTCATTCTCTTTAGAATATGAAATATTACTAGCTATAACTATAATATTATAATTATACTAAACTATTGATGAATTTGATTTCTTAGGTAATTAATCAAGTTTGGTCAAATCCTGCAAATAAAAAATGTGCAGATTGCGGGAAAAAAGGTGACAGTATACTAGTAATTAAAAGCTACCTTTGTTCACAATACATTTATGTGCAGTTTTCATTTTAAGTTAAAGTGAATAAGTTTACACCATTTCTGTCATTATGCAATCCTTATGAGTGATTATGAAGATTATTAAATAATGCTGATTAATGGCCATGTTATTTTTTTTAATTAATTGTTGTGTTTTCTTGTTGTATTTTAGATCCAGTGTGGTCTTCCGTCAATTATTGTATATGTGTATGTGCAAGGTGCATAGGTAAGAATTTAACACAGTCAACGGCATTAGAATTATGATTTGTTTTTAGGTTAAGTACAAACAGTAATGTACACCTCCTCCCCCCCCCCCCCCCCCCCAGCTCCCCACACCACCCCCTGGCCATTGGGACACAATGGGGAATGTAGCATTTAAGGATTTATTGGAGTTAAAACCCCTTTTGTATGAATTAATTGCTAGGAATCCACAGAAGTTTGGGTGTAAAGTATTCTAAACCAAGATCATTATTGATGGATGAGAAGATTTGGAATAAGCAACTTCTAGAGGTATGTTGTTCCACTCATTAAGTTACTGTTAGCAAAAAGCAGGTTTTGGTGAAGATCAATCAATCAAAATGATTTTGACATTGTCAGGAATCAAGCTTTTCAATGATGCTCCATGGTCAATAGACTGGCTTGGGCGTAATGTTTTCTCATTTCAGTCATATATCATTTCCTAGAGTATCATTTCTTTGTTTAACGGTTGCACATGAGAAGACATGTGAATATGGATACAACTCAAACAAAGAATCATTAATTTCCAAGAGAATGACACTTGGTCTGAAATGAGAAAACATTATGCCCAAGGCAAAAATGGTCTATTGCCCATGGAGTGTCATGGAAACACTGATTGATATAATGCACCAAATTAAAGCCTGCCTTCTTACAGTGACTTGTTATTTAACAGAGGGAATAAGCTGCAGGTTGGCAGATCACTGGAGTGTAATGGCATGTTTAGAACAAACAGTCATTTGATTCTTAATTAATTCCTCCGAGGAGTAGATCTGTGGCTGAAGTTTTCTTATGAAGAAACTTCAAATAACCTCAGATTAATCATTCTAGTATAGATCTGTTATTGAAGCATTTGTAACCTTTCTAAATTTGAATTTATTTTAGCTGATGCTGAAGGTAGGAAATGCTAATGCCAACAAGCTGCTTGAATTCAGAATACCAGATGACGATAGGATAAACCCAGATTCTGATAAGTATGTCCTTAAAGCAGTTTTTGTATGACTATGAAAAACTTACGGACATTGGATATTTCATGCCTCCACACTAATGCGTTTTTGCACCTTGCTGTGACTTTGCTGTGACTTTTGCACATGTCAGTGCCATAGTTATTGCCCATACTGCCTAGCTGACATGTAGCACAGCAACAAAATGTGTCAGTGCCGTGCCGTGTAGAAAAAAACATTGGACATTTCGTGCCATGTCCATGCCTGTAGCAACCATGCCACAAAATCTGCTCTGTGCCTCATCCACACTAATGCATTTTTGTTTGGAAATGGAGGCTTTTGAAAACAATGATGTCTTTCACACTGGCACATATGGTTTTTTTTTTTTTTTTTGCATCATTTTACTGTCACGCTCTATTTTCCCTCTAGCAATGCAGGTGATATTTACCTCTAGGACCCAACAATCTACTTATAAATAAATGATAAATGATAATGATAAATGCGATTAACAGTGGAATCCACAGAGTGGCTATTCCTCCACTGCATTCCAATTGGAATTTAGAAGTTGATTACTTCATTCTCCATCAGACTATAACAATTATTACAATTATTGAGTGATAAAATTTAATGTTTACAATATTTTTTTAGTGAAAAAAGAATTGAGTTCATCTTTTCCAAATATAAAGACATGAAGTACATGAAAATCTCTGAAGATTATGGCAAGCAAGAAGCATTAGGCCAGGTACAGGGCTTGTTGTTTGCTGAACTGACCTACTAACATCAAATTTCCTTACAAGAAAGGAAATATAATACGACCCACAAATCGGTGTTGGTAGGGTATCGGTAGGGTGTAATCAATTACGAAGATTCTCAATATCCTGCAACTCAGTAGGTACAAGTTTCCCATTGGAATTTGGTTTTTCACTGCTGCCAGTCAAAAGTATAAAAGGTACAGGCCGATTAGTTTTGATTGATGGCCGCAGTGAAAAACTAATTTCACAACAAGCCATTGAAATGTCTCAGGGTTCACAGAATACTGGGAATTGCAGTAAGGTAATATAATTAAAGCATTATTTTGCAGTAAGCAAAATAATGTTTTCTTTCCTTTAATCTGAGGGTTTCACCCCTCCCTGGAGATGGGCTGACCTTGTGCTGCTGCTTTGGAATTTGCAACATATCTGACACAAGCTTCAATCCTTTTTTTGGTTCAGCGTTTTCTCAGCCAGGTGCCCCTACAAAGACACCCCTCCCTGAACAAAATCCTGGATCCACCCCGGCCCTCAATACATAAAAATAATATAAGAATTATGTAATATTTTCAGAGTCTGCAAAAGGCAGTGGTGACAGATGATGTATTCAAGACGATGGAGCTTCTGATTAACAGAGCTGATGTAAGTTTAATTAATCGATTGTTGAGTGATACTTGTAGAATATAAGTTAAATTTAAAGGTTTTTTCTTATTTTGTATGCTGTTTTTTAGGTCAAATATGTAAACTCTGAGAGTGAAGACCAGAGAACACGTAAGTGTTTGACAACATTTTTTTTCAGTACAGCAATCAGTTCAGATGGTGGGGGAGGGGGGGGGGGGGGGTCATTCTTGTTTCTTGGCATTTTCAAAAGAAAAGAAAGAATGGATCTTCCAAGTTGTCTTAACAACATTCACAACATGGTACAAAATTTTGGTCTTTTATCCCATGGTCATACATAAAAAATAATAGTCAGACCTCTTAAGCTTGCAGCACTTTGAATATCAAAATGCAGCTCATTTGGACGACAAAACGATAGGTTTCCAATTCTCAGGAGATTGAAATTCTTTTGTTTTGTCCCCCAAATTGAGCTGCTTTGACATCATGTGAACAGTATGATTATGTAAACATTAATTTGCTCCCCCATGGATGCTTTCTACTCCATGGTTAACAAAAAGGTATTTGAGACTTCGCTCAGCCAGATGAATTTTGTTGAGATTATTGTAGTTCTTTAAGTTTGTTTCTGTAAACATTTTTTCAGCACTGGAACTGGCAAAGGATGCTGGTCAAGAACTTCAAGCTGTGAGTATTTTAAAAAAGGAAATTTTGCATCACTGGGAAGCAGGCTGGCAGGCAGGGCCAAATTAGATCTTATCGCGAGAGATATTTGTGACATTGCTGATATACTATGTTCTATTTATAGGAACTTCTTCGTCAGAATGGCGCAGATGCTGTAAATGGTTTGTATTCACTTCATCATTCCTTGCACCACCCCTCCCCCTTCAAATCTTAGTTTTTTTTCTTATTGAATAATTTAGAACCTGCACCAGTTGTGCCTGATGAACCTGTCGTGGGATCTGAGAAAGTCAATGTCGCTGAGGTATGAAGTCTAGTTTTTGTGTTTATAATATATACTCTAGAAAGCATGCTAGGAAGATGTAATACACCCCTTGCAGCACGCCGCAATGCAGCCCAATTTGGAGGACAAAACAATAGGTTCTAATTTTTTTTGTCCTCCAAATTGAGCTGCTTTGATGTCACATGTAAGGGGTCTATACAGCAATGAAGTTCCAATATCTCATGAATTCTCATAATCTTGAAGTACTTGACACTTCAATTTTACCCTCATCTCATGCTATTATATATAAAACAATGGCCAGTTTGGGATGTATAGCAGCATCATTCGTAACAGTAGATTCAGGGTGTGTCATATGATCACATTGGGTGACATGTGTGGTATACTAGATAATTATGTAAATATATGTAGTGCTAAAGAAACCAAATAATGTGTTGATCCTCCTGGTTTCCCCCCTCCCCCCCCAAAAAAAAAAAATTGGCAATCCCCATATAGTGACTATGATTTTTGTAGCTACTGCCTTCTGGGTAGGTACATCACTGTGTATGTGACTGAGTAAAGTAAGTAAGTGGACATATTTTTCATCTTTATTTTGTATTTTTTTACTACTACAGCCACCAACCCTCCCTTCGGCGGAAACACCTGAAAAATCAGGATTCCTTTTGGTAAGTTACATTCTGCTTGAACGAAAAAAAAAATCATTTGTGCACTGAGATTTATGCCCTGTAAGGCAAAAACATTGAATGTGACATTCAGGGACGATCCAGGATATTTTTTAACAAGGTGTTGTATGATGGCCATGAAAGTAAAAGTAATGCATAATTATAGCTGTTATTACAGTTGATCCTGCAGTGTGATATTCTTTTGTCTTAAGAATCATACAAGTGAGGCTATTTGGTCGATACAATGCTTGTTGTCTCAATTGCATCTCATTTATTTGCGTGCATCAATAATAACTGCTATTCTAGTTGGCCATCATTCTCTCACTGTCAGCCAGCTAATTGAAATTCTGACAACCCTCCCCCTCTTGATCCACCCTGGATAGGTGGAGGTGGCACTAGCAAGGCCATAGTTGCAAGGACAAGGCCATAGGACAAGCTGCCGCATGAGAATTTTGTTTCCTTGTTATCTATTGCCTCCTGACTACAACTCAGAATGATATACTTGTTCCTTGTTGTAGTGGTGGTGGTGGCGGTGGTGTTTGGTAGTTCAGTTACAGAAGTTGCTAATATTTTCTTTGTATTTTTTCAGGTATGGAGAAAGAAATACTGGTTTATCTTGAAGGATCGACATCTGAAATACTTCCGCAACGTAAGTGCCAGTTACTCGAACAAGCTGCTCAAACAAGCTGTTCTTACAAGCTGTATTCATTTTAATCCAACTATTTCAAATAGGGTTGGTGAAGGTTTTGATGCATGCTGCATGCTGCATGGGGATTACCAAGCTTGAAATGTATCATAAATTTTTAATTTATTTTATGCAAATAATGTCAGCACAGAAGAAAATATGCTGGAAAAACTTGGAAAAAAGTTTGGGAAAATTCCATATTGTTGTTACCTTTCCATACTTCTAACCCACCCATACTGCATTTTGGGCTTGGTATGCAACATGAAACATACTGTATACAACATGCAACAAAACCTTCACCAACCCTATTTGAAATAGCCGTATACTAGGGTACTTGACCGAGCTGCGCAGGCAGCTAAGATGCCAACCAGGAATCTACATTTAGAACTAGCGTGGTTTCTATTACACTCACTAGCATTCTTGTTTGCTTTTGAATTTCGCTTTCATCAGTCCTAACAAAGCTTCTCTTTTTACATTGCCTTGGTTACCAGCAAGGAGACAAAGATCCTTCAGGTGTTATTGACCTGGCAACAGTGACGTCACTAGAATTACGCGCAAGTGAGGATACAAGGACTCTGGATATTGTCACTCCTGAAAGGTAAGAAACTCTGAAGAAATTGTTGTAGAGGTAGCTCAGGGGTGTGTCCAAGATTTCCTTCAGGGAGGGGTGCTGCGTTGGAAGGGCACCCAAACGAGAAAAACACAGAGCCAAAAAAAAAAAATATATATATATATTATCCAAGAAAGAGAAAGTTATTACGTATTGGATATCCTCAAAGTTGAAATAGGGGCACAAAGTCAATCCAGGGAGGGATGCACCCCTTGGAATCAAAGGAAAAAACATTATTTTGTATTGATTATCTTCCAAGTCCTGCACCCTTTCCCTGGATCCACCCCAGTAGCTAGAGGTTATATTTAACTGATGACAGTTGCCTATTTACATGATTCAATGTCATACCACAAGCAGTGATGTTTCATCTGAAGAAGGACCTAGAAATGAGTAACCTTTTTTTTATTTTACAGGACTTATTCATTGAAGGGAGAATCAGATGATGAACTAGACACGTGGTTTGCAGCGATTAAGAACAAGCAGGTAAAATAATAAATGAAAATAGATAATTAAATAATAAATGGGATTCAGCACTAAAATTCCAAGTTGATGCTCCTTCACGATGTCACAGTAACAGGTTCCATGGAACATTGGACAACATTTTGCGGAATCAGTTCCCTCAGAAACATTCATGACATCTCTTTTGTTAAAATTTTATTTTCACAAGGTTTTTTTTAAAAAACTATGATTTTTTTTTTGATTTTCAGGTGTTCAATGTCCATCTCCGTTTCCAGGAGTTAGGATCAGATGGTATTCCTCATTTGGTGGCACATTGTCTACAATTTGTTGAAACTTATGGTAAGCTAGCAAGATGAGAAAACACAGGAACTCTTCCCTGTGATTTGAGGTGCGTTTTTTTGCGGCGATTTTGGTCATAGTCAAGAATGGTAAAGTTTTAACTTGTACAAAGCTCGTAAAGTTTTATTCCAGACACCAAGATTACCTGAACAAAATGTGTTTCAAAACTCGCCGCAAAAATCGTCAGTATATACGGGCCTTAAATCTTCAAAACCTTGATTGTTTGAAATTTTAACTATCTCATACTAGGTTTACAAGCAGAGGGAGTCTACCGAGTTAGTGGAAACCAAGCTAAAATCAGAGCGTTGACACAATCTTTCAACCAAGGTGAGCTGTCTGATGTATCTTGCACGCTAACACACAGAACTAGAAATGAAAAGAACGAGCTCAGCACCATATATCATATCATCTTTGTCTGCATGTAACTGTCTTGATTATGGAGGGCACTAGGTTCACTAGCCTCCATGGCTGAATGGACTACGGTGCTGTTTCTTACCGCTATGAAGTCCAAGCCTGGGGTCAGTCACGCGTGAGCCACCTTTTTAAGAAAAGGAGTGATACATAATAGAACAATGCGATAAAAAAGAAAGGGATTTAATAATTGTTTGATAATTATAATGTCCTGAAGAATATCATGTATAGTCCATATTTGGTTCGTCGTTGGAGGGGGAAAAACAAAATGGCGGCTTTTTTGGATTCGTGTACCCCCTCCCCGACTTGAAAAATCATGGATACGCCCCTGAGTTTCCTCTTGTTTGTTTGTCTGTCTGTCTGTCTGTCTGTCTGTCTGTCTGTCTGTCTGTCTGTCTGTCTGTCTGTCTGTCTGTCTGTCTGTCTGTCTGTCTGTCTGTCTGTCTGTCTGTCTGTCTGTCTGTCTGTCTGTCTGTCTGTCTGTCTGTCTGTCTGTCTGTCTGTCTGTCTGTCTGTCTGTTTGTTTGTTTGTTTGTTTGTTTGTTTGTTTTTTTGTTTGTTTGTTTGTTCAGATGCTAGTCAAGTAATACTTATACTAGTTGATTTGTGCTTCCCCCTCCCCACCTTGGAATATCCTGGATATACCCTTGAGTCTTTTGTTTGTTTGTTTGTTTGTATCAGATGCTAGTCGAGTGATGCTAACACTAGATGATTACAGTGTTCATGATGTAACAGGAACTCTAAAGGCGTACCTTCGTAAGCTGCCAGAGCCTGTCGTCCCTGACAATATGTACAAGACATTCTTAATGGCGTCCTGTAAGTCTTGGAATACTTAGTTAGTACTTTCATTTATGCAGTCAGGCTTTCAGTTTCGAGAAAGGAATTTAAAGTTTGTACTCTATACCTTTTTGGCATGGGTGAAAAGTTTTCCCATCTCAGATGATGTGTTATTCCCTAGAGTATCATTTCTTTGTTTAATGGTTGCGCATGAGAAGACACATGAATATGGATACAACTCAAACAAAGAATCTTATTCTCAAGATAATGACACATGATCTGAAATGGGGAAAAAATACACCCCAGCCAAAAAAGTCTTTTAAGTGTTGGCCACTTCAGCAAATCGTCGAGGAATAAAACTTTTATTTTGACATTTTGACACCTGTCACTTTTTAGCCAATGAAATAGCTAGGAATTCCGAGATGACGTGTTTTTTAAATCTGTCACGAAATTCAGTCATGGTATTGTATTTGACAGGAAAAGAAACGATGAAGAGGTATATAAAATATCACACTAGACATGCAAACTCCCATTTCATATCTATACACGCGGAAACCCTGAAAGTGCTAAGTTGAATACCTTGCATTGAGTTATGCCTTCTTAATGATTTTCGTTTTGTTTTTAGGTGCTCCTGATCACGACACCAAATTATATGCCATTAAAGATGCTCTTGTCAAGTTACCCAAAGTGAATTATGTCACATTGAAGAGAATCATAGGCCACTTGAAAAAGTAAGTTTTGATTTTATAAAGATCCAAGATGGCGGACTTACGATTAAACTTTTCATCTATTCTATTTTAAATGGTCCATTTTCCTATTGGTGAGGTCTGTTAGCTTTTGATATCTCT
Organism: Anthopleura sola; assembly: GCA_023349425.1. Lineage (NCBI taxonomy): Eukaryota > Metazoa > Cnidaria > Anthozoa > Actiniaria > Actiniidae > Anthopleura > Anthopleura sola. Next base: position 1,396,216 of record JALHLI010000030.1, on the reverse strand, counting down.
GCAACAAAAAGAGATATCAACAAACGTTAGCGTTAGCGTTAAAAGAAAAGTTTTTCGTTCTGTATCTAATTGAGAGTGTGGCGTGCCTCCCCCGACCACCATTTTTGGCTATTTTGGTCGCTAACAGACCTGACTATATCTGGAGGATTTGACTGCAGCTTTATAGTTTTCTTTGAGTCTGACATGACGTTTTTCTGATTTTGTGTTTCATTATTTCTTCATACTAGAGTCATTGCCGATCAAGTTATTAACAGAATGGGAATGGAGAATATCTCAATGATATTTGCCCCAACTCTCATGTCTAACGAAAATGTAAGTGCAAAACGGTGACTAAGTGTTCGTCTTCAACTTTATGCTAAACTGACGTGGAGGGAGGGGTAGATAGGCAAAAAAAAATAGTTTCGCCACCTCTGTCTTAATATTACTTATCAGAGTTTTCGCAGGCTCTGAATTAAATTCTGTGAGAAATACTTCTAATCAGCGCTTCCATTTGCTATGTTTATTTATTTGAGTCCCTTAACTTTTCCAGACTGGACAGATGGACAACAAATCAATCAACCAAGAGTTCATTATCATAGGAGATTTAATACAATACTACGAATGGTTCTTCGATGTAAGTATGCATGGAGTGGTTTCTTGTGTGAATGGGAAACATACGGTACGACATGCCGTAACATTGAAATGGCTTCCCATAAGAATGGTTATCGTATGAGTGAGAATTATACGGTACTGACTTACAGCACGTACACGGTACGACATGCCATAACATTGAAATGGCTTCCCATAAGAATGGTTATCGTATGAGTGGGAAACATACGGTACTGACTTACAGCACGTACACGGTACAACATGCCGTAACATTGAAATGGCTTCTCATAAGAATGGTTTTCGTATGAGTGGGAAACAAACGGTACTGGCTTACAGCACGTACACGGTACGACATGCCGTAACATTGAAATGGCTTCCCATAAGAATGGTTATCGTATGAGTGGGAAACATACGGTACTGACTTACAGCACGTACACGGTGCGACATGCGGTAACATTGAAATGGCTTCCCATTGTCTTTGAGTAATTCATCCAACTACAACGCGTAATTACGGGTACGGTGAGCCGTACAGTACGAATTTGCTTCGCGACTACGGTAATACGGAATATATTTTCTCCCAACTAGCTGACAATATAAACCCGTATTGGCGGCTCAAAATCGCAATAAGTTGTAAGTATTATTACTACGTGCTATTAATATTTATCTTTCCATTTTCTATGCTTATTATTTTCGCAGGTTGATGATAAAGAGAAGGAGAAAGATAAGGTTGGTGATAAAGAAATCTTCCTCTTAACTTGCGCATGCGCCGGCAATGGACTACTTGGATGATCCATACGGCGGCCATCTTGAATCGGAATTAATGAAAAGGACCGTATACCAAAATACCGCGGGTATACGAAGGATCTTATGAAGGAAAAAATCCTGACTTTCTCTGTCCCTACAATGTTGATTAAGTGATAAACACTTTATTTTTCTAAGTAATATTAGTCATTCCTTTTACATCTTGAAATCGTAAGGCATTATAGGATGTCCAGGGGGCAAAACAAAACAAATATGTCGGATAATATAGGGTGTTTCGTTTAATTGTCTTTCTTTCATGTCCATCTTTTTAATTATTCTCTTGTCAAATTGTGTTGTGGTGAACTGTTAACGTTAATCGACGCCATTACTGTAACAAAGCTGATCGTATATTTGCCCCCTACCAAGATGGCCGCTGTATCGTCCGAGTGGTCCATTCTGAGCGATGGGTTTCTCTATCCTTCGATTTTCTTTGTTGAGAATAATTAGAAATTTGAATCTTTGGTTTCAGCTCATGGAAGAAGCAAGGAAAAAAATTATACTTATTCAAGAAGTAAGTGAATTAACACAAACAGAATAATGGTTGTGATAGAGAGTTGTTTATTTTATGTGTCAGCAATATTGCATATTTCTACTGTATTTTTATAGTTTCGGTTTTGATTCTGTTTTTAGCCCGGGAAAAGTGGAATGAACCAGGAATTCAATCTCGATATTTATGTACGACAAAAGAACGACAACCCTTGTCTTATTAAAGTGAGTAACTTGTAATAATGTTTCCTTTCCACAGGAGTCGTAAATATATATTACAGAATATCTGATATTGTTCAATGGATGTCATTCATTGGATTGTCCCCTTCCAATTTCCCTTTTTTTTTTATTTATTTATTTATTCATTCATTCCTTCATCCATCCATCCATCCATCCATCCATCCATCCATCCATCCATCCATCCATCCATCCATCCATCCATCCATCCATCCATCCATCCATCCATCCATCCATCCATCCATCCATCCATCCATCCATCCATCCATCCATCCATCCATCCATCCATCCATCCATCCATCCATCCATCCATCCATCCATCCATCCATCCATCCATCCATCCATCCATCCATCCATCCATCCCATCTCATCCATCCATCCATCCATCCATCCATCCATCCATCCATTTATTTATTTATTTATTTATTTATTTATTTATTATCTATTTATTTATTTATTCATTTAAGGTTGCGGCTGGCATGACCGCTGGTGAACTGTGTATGACCATTATACAGAAAAAGGAACTTCAACCAGAAACGAATTGGGCTCTTTTTGAGATCATTGGGAAACTGAATCTTGGTAAGTACTTCATGGTTCCGTTGCTACGTCCCACAAGCTCAACAAATTAGCTAAAATATATCCAAATTTATCTGATTGCGAAAATTTGATTATTAATTGTTTCAATTGTTTACTGTCCTGTAAAAAAAACAAAAAATTGACTCGTAATTCTTGCAGTAGTCTTTAGAACAGATACTGTGTAGTTGTTGGTGGGACAAGACTTTTATTCCACTGTTAAAACTGCTGCAACAGTGATTAGTTCGCTATTCTCTGAGGGAGAACCATGAATAGATGGTGGTGGAAGACGAAGATGTGACGGCCATATTGGTGGTATAAATAATGGGAACTACTGAGAAATATTTCGTTATGACCACCAACATGGCGGCGATGACACAACGCGCAAATAAAGAATGCCTAAATGAAATTAGAGTTTATCGTTTACAGAACGCGCTATGCAGTTCCGAGAGAAGGTGTTACCCGTTGTAATGTCATGGGAAGCTTTTGGACAGATAAGTAAAGACAACTATCTTATAATCAAGGAAAATCACATCGCTGAGAGCATCCAGCCATTCGTGAGTATATGCTTGAGATTACATGTGCGTGATAATAATCGCGTTTCAACACTGGTGCTTCGTGCTTTGCTTCTTGTTCGTTCCTTCGATCGTGTCATGTTTGTTTGTGTTTCCATTAATCGATCGTGTACAGACCCCTTGCAGCACGTCGGAATGCTGCTCAATTTGGATCGGAGGACAAAATAATAGATTCCAAATCTCAGGAGATTAAAATTCTTTTGGTTTGCTCTCCAAATCGAGCTGCTTTGACGTCACGTGAAGGGGGACTATTTGGACGAGTTCGTTTGTTCGTTCGTTTATTCGTTCACTCGTACGAGCGCGTTTGGAGTACATGCATATGCATGTGGCTTGCATGTGGTTCACGCTTGTACTTATTCGTTCATTTGTGCATTCGTTTGTCAGTCTCAAAAAGCTAGTGGATCATTTATAGGAATTAAACAAACAACTGTTTTTGACCATGTCTGCACAGGTTGGAACATCTCTTACTATGGAAGGCCAGCTTCACGTTCGTGAACCAAAGAAAAAAGACTGGAAATTGTCAACGGTTATACTGAAAAATGGTTATATGGTGGTTGATAAAAGCAAGGTATGACTTGATCAGTTGTGCCATCCTTCCATCCATCCTTCCTTCCTTCCTTCCTTCCTCCCTCCCTCCCTCCCTCCCTCCCTCCCTCCCTCCCTCCCTCCCTTCCTTCCTTCCTTCCTTCCTTATTTACTTGTTTTGTTTTAGTCTTTTTTCAAGACGATCAAGTCCGACAAGTCCGACAATGACCAGTGGTCATTACACAATCTAGTCGTCTTCCTTGGGCTACCGTCAGAAAAACCAGCCAAGGGTGTAGACACAAGGTACAGATGCACAGAATATTTATTTTGTGTCATACAACGTCATACAACATAGAAACTTACAGTGTGCTCTTTTTTATCTTTCAGTGCTGGTTTCACTGTTGTCGTAAAAACAGATCTTCAAGGAAATATTATGAGGTAAGCAAAATTGTTCCAATCCCCTTTAACCATGTTATGCATAGTCCTATCTGGTCTTTGGGTCATACTTAACCTCCTAGGCTAGATACTTTATGACGTTGGGATTTGCAGGACTGGTACATTGGGTACCCTGTTTCCTTCCTCGACTCTTGAATCTCCAACCACGATTATAACCATAAGAATGTCAATGGACTAATTGACGATACGGCGGCCATCTTGGAAGGGGGCAAATATTCATCCATCCATGCATCCAACCATTCATTCATCAATGCATCCATCCATGCATCCCTCCCTCCCTCCCTCCCTCCCTCCCACCCTCCCTACATCCGTCCGTCCATCCATCCATCCATCCACCCACCCATCCATCCATCCATCCATCCATCCATCCATCCACCCATCCACCCATCCATCCATCCATCCATCCATCCATCCATCCATCCATCCATCCATCCATCCATCCATCCATCCATCCATCCATCCATCCATCCATCCATCCATCCATCCATTAATTTTTGTCTTTTTCTCGTCAGATACCTATGTGCCAAAGACAGGACAGAAATGTACAGATGGGTGGCGGCCATATTGAATATGAAGGTAATCTTGTAGCCTCGTTTTGAAATTTGCTCGATTCCACCATAAGGGAAGGTCCCGGCATTCAGTGGTTATTGAAACATACTAAATGACAGTTCAATTGTTTGGTTCTAGCATCCAGAAGGTATATGGACAGATCCTACCGCTGCAGGAGAGTCGACGACACGAAGGGTAAGGGAAGTAGTTGGAATCTGAGTATCGCAAAACAACGCAAAACAACGACACAGGTAGTTTGAGGGGGGGCATAGTTTGAGGGGGGGGGGCATAATTTGGAGGGAGGGGTGGGGGAATGCCCGCTCTGCCTGAAAATTTTACAATTTTCTAAACAATTTTGTGTATTTTTGATAGGTGAAGGACAAACAGGTGTACCTTGGTCGCCAAGTATGTACAAATGCAATTAATTATTTGATAAAAAAAGAAAATGCATAAGAAGAGACAGTAATAACGAAAAGAAATATACCTCTTCGCCTTGGGCGTATTGTTTTCCCATTTGAGACCACGTGTCATTCTCTTGAGAATAAAATTCTTTGCTTAAATTGTATCCATATTCATGTGTCTTCTCATGCGCAACCGTTAAACAAAGAAATAATACTCTAGGGAATGACACGTGGTCATGAGAATAAGATTCTTTGTTTGAGTTGTATCCATATTCATGTGTCTTCTCATGTACAACCATTAAACAAAGAAATAATACTCTAGGGAATGACACGTGGTCATGAGAATAAGATTCTTTGTTTGAGTTGTATCCATATTCATGTGTCTTCTCATGTACAACCATTAAACAAAGAAATAATACTCTAGGGAATGACACGTGGTCATGAGAATAAGATTCTTTGTTTGAGTTGTATCTATATTCATGTGTCTTCTCATGCGCAACTGTTAAACAAAGAAATAATACTCTAGGGAATGACACGTGGTCATGAGAATAAGATTCTTTGTTTGAGTTGTATCCATATTCATGTGTCTTCTCATGCGCAACTGTTTAACAAAGAAATAATACTCTAAGGAACGACACGTGGCCTGAAATGGGAAAACACTACGCCCAAGCCAAAAAGGTCTATTGAGACAATCTCACCATCTTCTCATTTTTTCCCACTCCCATTATTCCTTCCTTGCTAATTTTCCTCCCTACCTCCCATTTCTTCTCCCATCCTCTTCGTTCTCTCCTACTCCTCCCACAGTATTCAGTTTTAATTCCTCCTATTTTCTTTTTCTTTTACTTCAGTCACGCTACCTTAGAAAAGAGGGTTCATCAAAGCACATTGCTGATGAAATCAGAACTCGTCACAAGTCGTTGCGCCGTTCAAGCCAACATTCATAAATGCTCAACTTTCATGTACAAACAGTTTTAGTATAGTAACTTTAGGAAGCAAGTGTAGGACATTGGGGATAGTAGTCCCTAGAACCAGTACATATATATACCATATTGACCCCTTGCAGCACTTCGGAATGCAGCTCAATTCTCATGAGATTGAAATTCTTTTGTTTCGCCTCCCAAATTGAGCTGTTTTGATATCACGTGAAAGGGGTCTATATTTTTTACCCCTAATTTGCCATTCCGAAATTTAACGGACTGCTTACCGTACATACTACATGGTATAGACTGCGAGACTAGTGAACTTTTCAAGTTCAAAACGTTCCACATCTCGCATAGGTTTTCAGCCGTCTTGTGCTCTACGCATCTTTTACCAGCCTCCAATTAAGTTCATTGAACTTCCAACTTCCTTTGAATTAATGTACACCTATTCTTATCTCCATCTTGGGCGGATCAGGGAGGTATGCTAGGATTTTGAGTAAAGGGGGGTCACAATATCAAGAAGATGCATCTTCTGGTATACTAACCAACCACTACCCGCTACGGTCCATACAGCTATTTTGATAGTTAATATGTATCGATAGAAATATCGAAAAAAAGTCATGAACTAAGACAGGAAAACGTTTCCTAAAAGTGTTATTGCAAACGACCACGGTTTTCATTGTTATTATGATTTTGTCCAGAATTTCTTACTTTTTTATGAATCTTTTGAATATTTTTTTTTAATGAATTTTTTTACCAAGTAAGCACATCACAAGATAGTTTTTGACATTGATAATGTTAGGTTCATCACCAAGAATGTAGATAAGTGAAATATATATTAATTTTTTTTGGAAATAAGAGTACGAATCAATGCCAACTAGACGTTAGTGATCAATTTTTATCAAAAAAGAACCAAAAATCTCGATTTGAAATGTTAATTAAATACTTAATATTCACGTTGTTGTGAGCAAATAATCGTTGTTGTTGTTTTTGTTGTTGTTGTTATTGCTGTTTATGTCGTAAGGCCATGGCTAAACAAGAAACGTTTACCACGCTCATGCTTCCTCGATGTTTCCCAGTTTAGCGAAACAATGCTGCGCGCGACAAATTGCGCTTCCGAGAAGTAAAAATGTTTCTGCAGTACGACAGAAACATGTCGTGTTTCCACGCCTCTTGGAAACAATGTTCAGCCCTTGTTTCAAGAATAATGTTTTGTTAAATGTTTCCAAAGGTGGCCAACTGTCAGGAAACATTGCCGAACATTTAGTTGATTTTTGGTTCATTAAGTATATGCTTATGCTTGATGAAACGAAAATCAACTTCTTAACATTCGCCAAAGCAATAATAATAATAATAATAATTATCATTTATATAGCGCCGATATCCTTGAGCTCATCGGCGCTTTACACTTCAGAAATCAAAAAAGACAAAATATCAAAAAATTCAAAAACATGAAAAACACAATTACATTTTATACATTTACTTTTTTGTATATATATCATATATAGTTTATTAATTCATACATTACTTGAAGTAAGAGTACACATAGATTATAATAACTATATAAATTACTGAAAACATTTCAATTTTTAAGAATATGCTAAAAATAAAAACACCTAATTACTTAAGCGTAACATTGTTTCCATGAAGCGCAAGTAATCCATGGACTATTTCAACGATACGGCAGCCATATTGAATCGTAAGGCATTATAGGGTGTCCAAGGGGGCAAAACAAAACAAAGATGGCCGATAACATATAGAGTTTTGTTACTGCGATTCTCAATATTCTGCGAACTCGGGAGTTGCGAGTTTCCCGTTGGAATTTGGTTTTTTGCTGCCGCCAGTCAAAAATATAAAAGGTACCGACTGATTAGTTTTGATTGACGGCAGCGAAAAACCAATTTCACAAAAAGCCATTGAAATGTTTGAGTTCGCAGAATATTGAGAATCGCAGTAATTTGTCTTAATTCTTTCATATCCATCTTAATTGATCTCTTGTCAAATTGTATTGTGGTGAACGTTTAATGCTAATCGAAGCCATTACTGTAACAAAGATTTGTATATTTGCCCCGTACCAAGATGGCCGCCGTATCGTCCAAGTAGTACGTTTGAATCAGATGTACAACGAGAAGAAAAACAATCGGGTTTTATTGTCTTTTATTCAGTAGTTTTTACCCCGTCATTATTCTTAGTTATTCGCATTTGTAGATCTTATTTGATATTAGAATCTTAGCCTGAAAACCAACCATGTTGAAACACTAGTACTACATTTAGTGCATGATTATTCTTTAACACACACTTTAACGTTAGGCGGTAAATATTCTGGGATAGCCTCACATTTCGTTCTATAACCTTCGCACCTGCAGTCAGAGTCTGAACTACAGAGATCGTAAAGGTTGCAAGATCTGCGCTGTAATCCCTGAAGAAGAGAGAAAATTGTTAGTAATCACTTTCATCCTCACAAGTCCTCCTCAAGTCGAGAGGGCCTGGGTACGAGTTCCTAAATTGTGACGATAAGATTTTGGTCCAATAGACCCCATGCAGCACGTCGGAATGCACCTCAATTTGGAGGGCAAAAGAAAAATTTTAATCTCCTGAGAATTGTAATCTATTGTTTTGTCCTCCAAATTGAGCTGCATTCCGACGTGCTGCAAGGGGTCTATTGGAGCGACTATACACGTCACGTGCATGGACCTTTATACCCAATGAAGTCTTCTTTATTAGTATTCTTTATATAAAACCTGATAAGGCTAATGAGCCTGATAAGCCCTTCCCCCACGTTTTAGCTAAAAATGATTTATTGTTATATTAATATATGAGTTGGCTAAAGCTTTGAAATGACTCTAATGCAGTAAATATGTTGCAATTGCCCTCAAAATCGCGGCACTGGGAATCGCATTTCCAAGAACTGCACTTCCCAAATTTTCAGAGGGGTGAACGCATTCTCCAGACCTCCCCAGATTAGCCTCTCAACTCAAAACTGTGCTTCGCGGTCCCTGAAAAAAGGTTCATTTCGAAATCGGAATGGCCAATAGATATATGTCTACTAATGAAATCCTATACTTACAAGTATGCGTTTGAATAAGTTTGGCTTTCTCTTCACTGCGGGGACAGACGCAGCTGATTCAAACACCAAGATGGAGGCAATAATGACCAGGATAACAATTATTGTCTTGGTATTCATTGTTGATGCTAAAAGAAAACAAGAATATTGGATTTCATTTATCATATTCATTAAAATGGAGTGGTTTACGTATGAGAGGGACGGACACAATACGGCAAATTCGTAGCGTACTGTAGCCGTACCGTAACCGTAACTACGCGTTGTGATTGGATGAATTACTGGAGACAGTGGGAAGCCATTACGACATATCGTACCGTGTACGTGTTGTAAGTCAGTACCGTATATGTTTCCCACTCATACGATAACCATTCTTATGAGAAGCCATTTCAATGTTACGGCATGTCGTACCGTGTACGTGCTGTAAGACAGTACCCAGGGCCGTAGCCAGACTGAAATGTTTACCGAGGCAATCGACTGCTGTAGGTGGGAGCAACTAGGGGGTTGGGGGGCATGCTTCCACGAAAAAAATTGAAATTCAGACCCTCGGAAATGGGATTTCCAGCGTCTTGAGAGGCATTTGCGACATATTCATTGTATTAAAGTTATGTCAATTTTGCACATTCTGGCAAAGAAAAAGAAGAGAATTTGTTTTCATTTTTTAAGAATTAAAGAAAACTAAACAAATAATAATATCTGAAATTTTACCGAGGAAAATGCCTCGCTTGCCTCATCGTAGCTACGGCCCTGGTACCGTACGATTCTCACTCATACGATAACCATTCTTATGAGAAGCTTATGTGCAAATCTTCCGTGTCATCAAATTTCTTTTCAAATATTTAATTCTATAAGTAATTAAGGTGTTAAATTGTGTTTAAACTAACGGCTTTTCCTACTTAGATAAAACATCTGTTCTTTCTCACGGTTTTATAAACTTTCCCGTTAAATTATAAGGACATTGTTTGTTACAATAATCTAGTATTTTCAGCATTTTTTTAAGGTGTCTTGAGGGGATTTGACGCTGATGCTGAAAAGTCATTAAAATGGTTGCCCCTACAACTGTACAAATCAGGAGAAACATTCATACGTCTATTTATACTTTCAAATGTTGTAGTGGAGCTACCTCAATATTTCTACAAAAATGTTTTTAAGAAATCTAATTCTATTTAATGGCACCGACCTTGATTTACCAAAAATTAAAACAGAAATAGCTAAGAAATATTTTTTATTTTAAAGGTGCCAAATTATTTATTGATTTGAATAAGGATATAAAGAACTGTAAGTCCCTAATTCTATTTAAGAATATGATTTTTAAAGATTTTAATGAGAAGCAATTCTCATAGGAACTTTTATAGGAATCATTTAGGTATGGATAGGTACCAAAATGATCGAATTTTTTTGGGGCTTATTTAGTGTTTTTTTTAACATATATGTTGTTTTATCAAAAAACAAAGTTTCAGAAAATTGAAATTTACTTAGCATTTTCCCGCGAACGTCCTTAATCATTTATTGTTGCAGTTACTAAGTAAGTAGTTATTGAATTGAAGTTTGTCATGATAATAACCACAGGTGCAGAGGTTTTCATTTAAAAATTGCCAATCAACTTAATACGCAATTTACATAAAATAACCGAAAAGCTACTCATTGAGGTCGGAGAACCAAGCTGACTAAGGGGAGAGGAATAAGCTAGAATAGCGCATTATACTAGGAAGAAAAGGAAACGGTGAAAGGTTACTCTAGTTGTTCGGGAGCTCGTTTCGGTATTCGTTTTGGGAGGTTCCGGCGCGTAACGGTTCCGGGGGTTCGGTTCCGTCGAAGTGTGAAATGCCACGTCAAATGAGATGAACCTGACCACACGAAACATTCAATTAAAATTGGTCCAAAAATCAAGGCCGAACGAACCACTTAAATTCAGAATTAAGCTTAGAAAAGAAATTGTTCCTGCACTGCAGATAATGCAAAGATTGAAAACTCCAAGTCATTTGTAAATATATTATAAGTCGTTAAAGTACAAATAACGCTCTTTAAGTCTAGTATGCTAGTACTGTTAACTGCATGCAAAGTCAACGAGCCAGTTCTAGATAGATAGACAGATAGATACACTTTATTTACAGAAGGAAACTATTATTACTGTAAACCTGTACTCTCCCTTACGGCCCTTTTTTCTACTTTAAAAACTGCACAATTTAAAATGTTGACTCTTACCTCAATGAGACGACGAACAGCTTGCTTAAAATAGTTGTTGAACCTTTGAGTATCAGGAAAGAACGAGCCCCTCTTGCAATAGACCTCTCCCAAAAAACAGTCAAATGATTGTACTTACCAAGTGTCTTTTCCTTATTGGACGATAAGATAATTAAAGACTTCAAGGTGCCAATAAATCAGATAGTGTATTGTTTATCCCAGATAATATGTAGTATCTGAACCGAGGCTTTGGCAAGTACATCCGGGAGCTAATTGTATTTTCGTTTTCAAGCATAATTTGCATTAAATATTCAAGATTTCTTATCGTTTATTAAGGTAATTCAAAATCAAATATATTCGTAGTAGATCTTGATGCGTGTATTATTTACTAGTTAGTTTTACGAAGTATTTTTAATGTGTTGTTCTTAATATGCAGTTTGGTGAATATTCAGTATAATTTACTTTTCTATAGCAAGCATTCCCACTAGGAGAGAAACGCATCAGTGTCAAACGCAAGCAAAACATATATAAGGAACGTTCACAAGGTAATACGTTAATCATACAACGGTACGAAGCCAAGACATGAACAGGGAACACCTGAAAAATAATCATTATTTAATAATAGTAAATAAATATCAATATGAAATGCAAATCTAAAAAATAGGCTTATAAGTAGGCTCTGTATACGATTTGGCTAATGAGTAGGGTCTGGGAACGAGAATGGGGCTATCCCATCATGCATTTTTCTTTTCCTCTTTCTTTCTATCTTTCTTTCTTTCTTTTTTCTTTCTTTCTTTTTTTCTTTTTTCTTTCTTTCTTTCTTTCTTTCTTTCTTTCTTTTTTCTTTCTTTCTTTCTTTCTTTCTTTCTTTCTTTCTTTCTTTTTTCTTTCTTTCTTTCTTTCTTTCTTTCTTTCTTTCTTTCTTTCTTTCTTTTTTTAATACTGTTTTCCCGCTTTCGCGTGACGTCAAAGCAGCTCAATTTTGAGGACAAAAAAACAACAAATGAATTTCAATCTCCTGAGAACTCGAGAGAGCTGCATTCCGACGTGCTGCCATCCTAGGTTCCTGAGGATGCATTCCAACGTGCAATCTATGTTAACTTTGCGCAATTGTGCGCAAAAAGACTTCGAGTCGTGAGTGCAGTTCGTTGATGGAGTACGAAAAGTAACATTGGTCAGTTTGAAGCAAAAAAGCAAAACTTATGACTCCAGGGATGCATTACGACCTCAATAAGGAAACACACTTTAAACTTGCAGGTATCTAAACTTGTTTTATCCTCGAATCACGAATAATATGCGTAATAGTTTAATTTTTTCGAGTTTGAAGCCTTGCTGCTGTCAGTCACGTCACGTTGCGTTCAAATATGGCCGCCTATAGACGCATCAAGAGTTCCGCGCTGCTGCTAAATGCGCATGCTCAGGGGATTAAAAAGTGGGATGATATTTTGTATGATATGCAATTTTTCGGTATATTTGATTCAGAATTCGCTTAACGGTACGCGATCTTGAATATTTAGTGAAAATTGTGCTTGACAAGAAAGATACAACTAAAATATAGCATATTTTACAAATTTTATCTCACTTTTTAATCCCCTGAGCATGCGCTTAGAGCAGTAGCGCGGAATGCTTGATGCGTGTATACCATACATGTGTTGTAGCTTCTCACGTTCCCAGAAAAAGCTCGACCCTTTTTGTTTAGGTTTGTGTAGTATTAGATATTAAACAATACTCCATTTTCACATTCAATGTAAACCGCTGTTTTTGAAGACCACAGACTCATTTGCACAGGGTTAGCCTCGTTTATAAGTCAGCTATTCAACGACATCATTAAAAGTCCGTGGGATTGGTATTATTCAACTTGCGCATTCTTTACATTACAGTTGGCTGTTGCTAATGATTTGCAAAAGTCAACCGTAATGTAAAGAATGTGAGTTGAACAATACCAATGCTTTGAAATCTCACGGACTTTTAAAAAAGGCACAGTTACCTTTCAAGATGGTTCAGGCAACTGTGAAAGGGACTATTCCTAGCTGTGCTACTTAAGAAGGCTAAAAGCAATAGAGACAGGGGGGTACAATTTCACATATATTGGATACCTGCGACCAATGACTCCAAAGTGTTCAGCTTTCCTGTTGTTGTTTTTCACGAGTCTTGAAATGTGCAAAGGTAATCTTTATCATCAATATTGATAATAACAGAAAATAATCCCCAATAAAATGGTAAATAACCTACGAATTGTTGGAGTGTTTTTACTTGACCTGTGAAACACAATTTTCTAATTACTGACTAAAAGTCAAAGTAAAGCAAAACTAGATGACGATTGTATCAATCATGACAACATAGTTAAATGACAATTAAGAGGAGGGCGGGGCTCACAACCCCGGCGTGCGGTCGGCGTCCTAGTAGGACCCCTCCTAAGCTGATGACCACCACACTGGCCCATTGCACTTCCTGGGTCACTGGTGAGATGGCAAAAACAAAAAGACTATGTACATTTTGTTAGCTAGTAGGACCCCTCCTAGCTGATGACCACCATGTTGGCCCATTGAATATCTGGGTCACTGGTGAGATGGTGAAAACAAAAAGACTATGTACATTTTGTGTGCTAGTAGAACCTCTCGTAACTGATGACCATCATGGGACTGGGTCCTTGTGCCAATATTAATCAAATTAAGAATTTATTGTTTATTTATAAAAAGATCTACTAATATTAGTACAATTATCGAGTTTGTGCATGATTGGATGAATACTTACTGTGGGGCAAGCTTTTAAAAGTCGTAAAAATAAGAGAGAATGTATTGGGTTTGAGGACAGCGTCCCCCCAAAACCATACATTCTCACTTATTTTTACGATTTGTTTAAAGCCTGCTAATCTTGGTAAACTTAATCAATCTAGTGTGGTCTTTCATGTGATGGAGTTTGTTTTTTATTTTATATTAATATTGTACACTCGTTCCCAGTCCCTTTCTCAACCTCGGAACAGTAGTGCGCGCTTCAAAACTCCACGTTCCTTGGGAATGTACGAGACACAATAGTTACGCATCCCACATGGAAAAGCTTGGAGTATATCTCGTGATGACCCACATTTTAATTCCCAAGGGATTCGAGGCATTTTCAAATTTATTGCTTAATTCTTATGTTCGTACTTTTTATTTGATCGCGCAAGAAAAGTATCTTGTACAAATATTGTACATCCCACAAGGATGGCTGGGTTGGTAGGATAGAGGTAGATGAATAAGCTTCCATATAAGGAAGGTTGTAGGTACGTGGAGGATAGATATACAGATTTCGCAAGTATTCAATTTTGAGATCCTTGCTTAATATCCAAATTTTACGAGGATTTGATTGAGAAGCTTGTGCTTGATGCATGGGTCTACAGTGATTATCTCTCTACAGAAAGTACGATAAAGGACAAAATGTGATAAACTCTATAAATGAAAAAGGGTTGTTTTGTACAAACATTTGTACATCCCACATTGATAAGTGTGTCTAAAATATAGAGAAGAGAGGAATCAGGGAGGGACGGATCAGGAGGGGACGATGGATGAAAATTTTGTGTTAGGGTTAGGGTTAACCCTAACCCTAACCCTAACCCTAACAATCTTTTTGATTGATTTTTTTATTCTTCATTTTTTATTCTATCATTTTTTTAAAAACTATTTTTTTTTTAATTCTTTCAAAGGGGGTACTTTTGATCCGACCCTTAAGAGTCTAATTAAGAATCTTGGATATATACTAAGTGTTCATTTTATTAGAATGTCTCTGTTTAGAAGTCGAGTTTCCTCACATAATTTCACCCACCATCGTCCCCCTCCGCCTCCCCTTGCAAATGCCTTTCTTATCTAGATTTTGCACACGTTTATCATTGTGGGATGTACAATTTTTGTACAACACTACCCATTATGAGTCATTTCTCTTTGACAGTGTTTCCGTATTTTGCCCTTTATCGTACTTTCTGTCCAGAGAGATATTATGGTACACCCATGTAGAGACGCCGTGCATCAAGCATCTCCATCATATCCTTGCAAAATCTGGATATCCAGCAAGGAAGGTTCTCAAAATCGAATCCTTGGAAAGGTGGGAAATCCATATACCTATCCTCCTCGTCCCCTACCACCTCCCTGTAACGAAGCTTATTCATCTACTTCTATTCAACCAACCTGCCTTCCCTTTTGGGATGTTTCTCAAACTCATTTATATTTCATGAGAACAAAACAAAGGAAATCACTACCTTGAAGGTAGTTGTATTGGATATCAAAATTAAAATGAAATATGGTCAAATTTATTACCTTACCTTATTATCTACGAGAAACATATGAGTGAATTGAGAATCTATATGAAAAACATGGAAGAGTGTCTCATCCTCTTTCAACACACCTCGAAGGCTTTTTTTCTCAGTTTTAATATCAGATGCAAAAATCATTCTCTTCTTTCATTTATTCACTTCTTGGCTCGAACACTGTTCTGATGAGCATAGTTACGTTTTCTTGCGTTAGAAATAAGCCATTTGCAGAATATAATCACGTGATTGTTATGCCGGGGCAACGAAAAAAAACTCGTGCTTCCTTTATTTAAAGAACTTTTTCTGGATTAATTATGTCATATCCAAAATCTTTTCCAAAATCCTGATTTTTTCTCCTAATAAGTTACTTTCGATTTCAAGGCTGAATTGATTCGTTATCAAAGTGATATATCAGCACATGACTGCTTGTACCGTAGGATTAGAAATAAAACGTCAAATCCCAAAAGACTAAACCAGGTACTGGATTATCCGTGTGGGATAAAATTTGAGATAAAGTTATTCAGTAAAAAAAACGTAAATGAATTCTATTTATTTTCAAGATGTCTAGCATGCAATAACCAGGGCAAGAACTATTGATTTATTGTCAAAACATCTTTCATATCAACCTTAATAACCATATTATTCATAGCATTAAAGTTACCACACAACATTTTGATCTTATATCTTTATTATCAATTAATACTGGTATTGTTTCTGTATCTAATTTTGCACACAAGACTATGAAAAAGTACTTGCTTATTACTGATGCATAGTACTTGTCCACTGAAATAATTTTGATTATACAGAACTTAAACTTATACATTTTAATATTTAGCTAGTACAGCCTTTAATGCGCATCTTGTTTTTCTTGTATTTAAGTCTGCACTTCTCATGATGGAACAGGCTCCTCCATGAGTTCGACTAGAGTTTATGATTAATCTAAAGAAGGAAGAACTCTTATTTCATAAATTCTCTTGGCAGAATAATGGGAAATCCAAATCATAATACGATGTTGAATCCTCAATTCTGATTGGCTGACCTTGAGTTTGTTCTGTAGGTCAACTCAGCTGGTTACTATCGTAACTTTCAACACGTTTGATTACAATTCTCCAATAATAACTATGCCTGCACGTAATCAGTATTATTACTTCATATACCGTTCTCATATATGAAACCAAAACATCTTCTCTGAATTCGCTTGGATGTTCACGAAACAATGTTTTCAAGTCAAGGTTACCCTTGATAAATAACCGAATCAAGTTCAGTCTCGACTTGGAACCATTTTTTCATGATCATAAAATCGAAATCGTGAATGGTATATTTCTAATCTCTAATCCCTTCCACTTACACTGATTATTAGCGTAAGATTTAGACTGAGATTCAACAGTTCACGTCCTGTTCGGAAAGTGCATCCAAATTACAAGATTCGTGCAATAAACTGTTTGATAACCACGAAAGTTGTTTCTGACAACAACCTGATATCTTCTGAGCCATTAATACGTGTGGGATGAACTTTTATTATATGAAATAGAGTGTGATATTGAGTGACATCACAATGATAAAATTGATATCCCCACTCCCACCAGTGGCCAGTGGGATACGATTTATATCAACACTGGTGGTGTCAAATTTAGACTTTTTGCTCAGCTTCCCAAATTCTCCATTATTTTTTCATTGAAGATTTCATATAATAAACAGAACATTACATGGCCGCTTGGAGATACGAATTTTATCTTCTCGTGCTGATATTATCTCTTTCGTATCTCCGCGCGACCATGTAATATCCTATATGTACTAAACTGCGCATGCTTCATAGAGTTCAACGACTTGCACAAAGTCTTTCTGCGCATGCTTCATAGAGTTCAACGACTTGCGCAAAGTCTTTCTGCGCATGCTTCATAGAGTTCATAGACTTGCGCAAAGTCTTTCTGCGCATGCTTCATAGAGTTCATAGAATTGCGCAAAGTCTTTCTGCGCATGCTTCATAGAGTTCATAGACTTGCGCAAAGTCTTTCTGCGCATGCTTCATAGAGTTCATAGACTTGCACAAAGTCTTTCTCGATTATTTTTCCGCTGCGAAATCAGATTTCTGCTGAAGCTATGTTGAATTCCAGAAGCACTTTTGAATCTGATGGCTTGGACTCTGAAGTTGAAATTTCATGGATTGCAGAGGTTGGATTTCCTCAGTACATCGATCTAAGGCAGATGGTCGTGGTCTTCTCCTTTCCCTGGAAGGATCTCCTTTCCCGCGGGTTCTTCAGTATTCTTTCTGAGAAAAAAAAAACAAATGAAAAAAAAAAAAAACAACAACAACATTAGTATGATGGGTTTTTTCCTGGGAAGATACAAAAATGGTAGGCGACCATTCCTTGAATGCAAAATAACTGATTTCTAACGTGCACTCTGATTGGTCAAATACCAGATGAGAGTTAGATGAGAGTTCTATCTAAAATGCTCAGAACATTTGTTCACAGTTCCCTGCGCCATCTTGAAAGGTAGCCGTGCCTTTGCATCGAAGCGAGACATGACGTGACCTTGCAATGATAGAGACATCACACCGTTTATCTTCCTTCCTTTCAAGATGGCGCAGGGAACTGTGAAGAGGACTATTTGTAATGTCGTAGGAAAAATGGAAGGAGTTCTTTCGTCCGTGTCAACACGTGATGACAAATGAACCATTAGACACAGGAAGCCCACACAATTAACATTTTTTCTTCTGCTAGGAACAAATGTCGTTTCTTTTGTGAATCATGTCATATTCTCAAGAAATCTCAAAAACGGATGAAAAAAAGAGATAAGCGAATATCAACTGAATTAGGATTTTTAGTTGGCAATAATCTAAATAGATCCCTGACTGGTAAAGTCTATAACGCGCCTAATTTAAAGCTCTTTAGGAAGCTGATAGCCTCCTACGCAGGCGTTCTTAGGGTTGTCACGTTGTCACGCAACGTTCCCTTCCCTACCAACGACTTTCGTGAGGAGAAAAACGTTGCGTGACCGACCCTACCTAAGGACGCGTCTGCGCAGTAAGCTAGAAGCTGAAAGCTGAAAATTGAATTTTTAAGGTAATGCGATCACCCAATTTTTTGTCACTAGTTTTTTTCTAAAGATTAGCATACCGTGTTTTTGAGTACATGAAAAAGCAATAATAAAAAACAGGTGGTCACGATGCTCGATTAGATGGATGCTTTGGTAGTTCGAGAACGTGCCAAAATATAGAATTTTCTGAGGAAAACAACTCATATGTTTAGATTTGAAAGACGATCTTTAATGTACTCAGTGAAAGTTTTTATTTTTTTTTATGATATAAAATATAACTTTCAAGGGGTGCATAAGTAAACATAGCATCTCGGAAACTAATTTCTATTTACATATTTGTGTTAATAGGCTATGTTATCACATCCGAAAATATAAAAATCAGTCTTACTGTAATCGCTGTCCAGACGTTACTGCAGTATAATTTTGACGATTTACCGCGATTTTCTCAAAAACGGCTCGATAAATTTTGTGAGTTTATTTTTTTAAATACTTCACTTTTTTGTAAATATATCGATGGCGAAAATATTGAAATCTTTGAAACAAAGGAAGCCCGGTGAAATTTTCACGAAAACATGCTCAAATCTGATGCGCATGAAAGCACAAGAGCATTATTACCTTAAACGGTAAAAAACTGAATATGCCAAACAACTTTTTATATTGCTTCCGATGCGAGTAAGCCGATAATGTTTGCAAAGCTGCTCATTCCAAACATCAAACTCATCTTAATTATCGATATTTTAGGCTAATGAGATTTTTCCTCTGTCCTGTTTTCAGCTCAAACAACTGGCTGTCAGTCTGTTATCTGTACTCAACGTTCAACCTAGAAAGAAAATCGAGAACCAAAAAGGGCTAGTTTGAATCAGACGCCAAATCTGTAACGTAGCTAAGCAACCGGGGGGAAAATGGCGTGGAAATGTAAACGACGAAATGTGTACCAAAGATTATCAGCCGAGGACGAAGAAGACACAGATACTCTTAAAGAATTAAAAAACAGCGCTCTCGCTA
The DNA here is from genome assembly GCA_023349425.1 of Anthopleura sola. Classification (NCBI taxonomy): domain Eukaryota; kingdom Metazoa; phylum Cnidaria; class Anthozoa; order Actiniaria; family Actiniidae; genus Anthopleura; species Anthopleura sola. The sequence continues at coordinate 1,376,534 of JALHLI010000030.1, read as the reverse complement.
ATAAAGCATACGACGAAAACCGCCAAGAAGTAGAAGAAAATACTAGCATGATAGACGAGGGAGAAACTCGAACACAGTTTTTACAAAAGTGTCATCGCCGACAAGCTGTGTGTGAAAACATTGAAAGAGAAATGATTGACGAAAGAGGAATTAGTCTCAGAAAATTAAGGAAGTACATGATTCTAGAATTAATTTTACGCGAAGTTAATTTACTCTAAGTTGAGAATCTCTTATTCTAAACTGAATGAGCTTGGTGTTCATCAAAATTCTCAAATGAAGTCTTCCCAGCGGCAATAAAGAATTGATAAGAAGAGTTACAGAAAAACCAAACATGTTTATAATGGAGAATTCAAGATATACAGCCTTAAAGCCAAAATAGGAGTTTTTTTGATGGCAAATTGACAAATGGATTCGCCCAAAAGAGGATTATTTAGGTATTGGAAGGCAAGGAAATCGACTGAATTGAAAATTCAAGTCCAGAATGACAACATCACATCTGCGCTATTTGTCTTTTAATTTTGGTTTCCTAATGTAAAAAAAAATCTATTCAACGCCTCCGATATCTTAACTAAGCGTGATATCAACCGCTTATTTCCAAAGTACTCTACCCTTTGATTTCCAACTAAAAAGGATCAACGCTCTGATGTTTGAAAATATTCCTACCTTGACGGAAACGCGGTTTTGAGTTAAGAAGAGCCGCACTACCGCGGTAAAACAAGCAAGCTATTCACATCAAAAAGAACTCAAAACACTTTCTTAGCTGGCGTTCAGTTAAGTGGAGTTTCAAGTTTTCAGTGAATGAATTTCATTAATAAGTTTTCGGAAATGGCTTGAATATAGTGATTTACTAGGAAAAGGCTTCATTGGAGGGCATGTCACGTGCAGTGAGAGTCAGATTGCGTGCATTGTGCAGTAAACGCCGTGATATCGTTGAGTAAAACATAGTTTCAGGCAGAGTTTTGGTGGATATTAATCACGATGTTATCATTTTCTTTGCGCTTTTCATGAGTGGCGTTCAACAAAACAACTCGATTGGAGTACAAGTGTTTGAAGAAATACCACGTTCGTTACTCGTGCTTCTCCAGCTGTGAATCTCTCTCTCTCTCTCTCTCTCTCTCTCTCTCTCTCTCTCTCTCTCTCTCTCTCTCTCTCTCTCTCTCTCTCTCTCTCTCTCTCTCTCTCTCTCTGACTTCGGGGAAAACTGTCAGTATACCCACAACAGAAAGCACCTGTGCCCTGATGGCGCCTTGCAGATCCCTGCCAACAGAAAAACGAATTACATTCAAGTTTTTCACTTAAATATCCAGACCTTCGTACTCCATTACCGGACGTACCGTAGTTCAGTAGTCGAGGTTACAAAATATCATGATCACTAAAGGTATAGCTAAGTATATTGAAATAAATTAGCCGCAAAGTAGGAATTAGAAAGCCGATGGGATATTTTGGCAAGGACAGTCATGCAGTCGAAATTTGAGCCAAATTAATAGAATTCAAAGCACAGGTGTTTTTCTAAGATCCTTAATCTTTTTTATTGGCTATAAAAGTTGTCATTTTGGGAATTCGAATTTCCCAACCACCCGAACGTGTACCTTTACACAGCCTTCCATTAATTGACTTCAAACAATTGTTCAAGTCGAGGCCTTTGGGATAACAATAAAGTAAATGTATAGAAACTGACAGAAATGCCATGATACAAAGCAGTTTGAAGGTAAAGGAGTGTAGCTCTGCCATCTGCTTTAAACAATCATAGAGAAAGATCTAGCAATGAAAATCTCCCCTTTCAACGCTGAAAAGTTATCTATATATTTGACATCGGCTTCTTTTTGGTGGGTATACGTTATATACTAGCTACTGAAATAATTAATTATTTCTTTGTCTTGTTAAGATTAAAAAGTAATGTCTCCAAGGAAAACTAATGAGCTTTAGAGGTAGGGATTTTAGCATCGTGCTCAGCTGGATGTAAATGAAATATAGTAATTTGTTTTAAATGGCCATGGTGCCAAGACTTAGTGGTGCCTAAAAACATAAAGTGTGCTATAAAGGAGTTTTGTGTATCCATTTGAAACATGGTGAGGTATGTCTTTTTGCACCGGAAATTTTCATTCAATCATCCATCCATCCATCTATCTATTCATTCCCTTTATCATTTTTTCATTCATTCATTCATTCATACATACATTCATTCATTCATTCATTCATTCATTCATTCATTCATTCATTCATTCATTCATTCATTCATTCATTCACTCAATTATTCATTCATTCATTCATTCATACATTCACTCATTCATTCATTCATTCATTCATTCATTCATTCATTCATACATACATTCATTCATTCATTCATACATTCACTCATTTATTCATTCATTCCATTCTTTCATTCATTCTGTCATCCATTCATTCATCCATCCATCCATCCATCCATTCCTTCCTTCCTTCCTTCCTTCCTTCCTTCATTCTTTCATTGTTTAGTTTTTGTTTTCCGTGACCTATTTTCTCTCCTTTCACTTTCCTTTATTGTATTCTATTTGATGCAAATAACCATTTAGTCAACATGTCAAGTCGTTCGATGATAACCACAGTGAGAAGAGGAAAACCCGAATAACTCAGAAACAAACCTGGAATCAAAAGTTATATTTAACCAACCCTACTCACATCTAGTTGGATCGGTAATCGTGATGTTTGTGACTTTAACTCAAAAGTTAATCTACTATCGCCACACAAGACACTTAATTAATTCTTTTTTCTTCTTTAATTTCTAGCGTGACTCTGTTATTTATCAGCTACTACAACTACATGTGCCTCAGTGATACGCTTCAGTCTGTCAGCCAATTCAGAGTTCTAAGACTGATTCGATCGATTTAATACAATTCATTTAGCTTATTTGATGCAGTTTGTCATTCAAGTTATGCCTCGTGGCATAAAGCACTTAACGGAATTGAAAATATATATGATATGAAAATCGTCAAATGTCAACAGTTCCACTATCCAAAGGAAAAAATAACAGGTTATCTGACATATTATAGGATCAACTGAATGGCTAGTCACAACATTTTCTTTTATGTATTTTTTCTATTTCAAAAAAAGCTGTTGCAGCAACAACACAAGACGGCAAAGAACATCTCTATTTTACACCTTATTCATCATTTAGACGAGATCGTTGTAATGGTATAGGCTGCAACTGTTTCGTCCCTAATCTTTAGCTAAATAAAGCATTGTTTGCATGTGGTCTTGGGTTGTTGCTTGTTGCTTTGGGCTGCGACAGGAGGAAAGGAAATAAAGTATGGCGCTCCTTGATACAGAATTGTTAGAGCCCTTCTTTTTGGCGGGAATTAAGCTGTCAATCAAATAACAGATGTAGTTTCAACATTGATTAATGGATGTCGCCAGTTGGAAGGGCTTTTCATATGCACTTTAGAATCGATAATAGCCAGCAATCCACTGTTTTCGTAATGGGTTTTAATCAGATGATATATGACCAAAATTATTGACGTTGGGAATCTCTCGAAAGTTAACGCTTTAAAAGACGTCTTAAAAGACGCTTATTAATAAGTTGCCAAGAGTGTTATTGTCAATTCTATAAGCATCATGTCCGCCTTTTTTGATCGCTTGCGAACTATCAATGATCGAGGATGTGCCGGATTTTAGTCAGTAATACTTTTAATCAAAACGACAAACTAGTCGCAATAGACCTTTTTCAAATTCGTGAAATACTGCTGTTTTGATTTGCGTGATCTGTGATGAGCACGTTCTAAATGTCATGAATAGTGAATTTGAACATTTTATAATTTCCGTGAGCCGTGCTTTTTTTAAATTTTTGTGAACCGTGCCGAGACCCTATACCGCCCCTGTTGACTATAGATTCATTTACACAGGATTAACCTCGATTTTGTGTAGAATATTCATGTGTCAAGTGTGAAGGTCCGTGGAATCTCGAAGTGTTTTGATGTTGAAGCTGAACATTGTTTAATTTACCGTTGGTATTCGTAAATATTTAGAAGCTGAAATGAGGCTAAATGCGTAAACGAGTCTGTAATCAATGAAAGCAGTGGTTTCTAAGAATTCGAAAAAGGACTTTTGCGTCCTTCGTGCTCAGCATCGTTGCTTAGTTCTAACCATAATAAATGCAGCCTCGTTTCATTCATTTCAAAAAGGTCGTGGCTAGTTAAATGGGATACTCCTCGATCGTTCAGGTGAAGGGATACTCCTAGTCCAGGTCAAGGGATACTCCAAGTCCAGGTCAAGGGATACTCCTAGTCCAGGTCAAGGGATACTCCTAGTTCAGGTCAAGGGATACTCCTAGTCCAGGGCAAGGGATACTCCTAGTCCAGGTCAAGGGATACTCCTAGTCCAGTTCAAGGGATACTCCTAGTCCAGTCAAGGGATACTCCTAGTCCAGGTCAAGGGATACTCCTAGTCCAGTCAAGGGATACTCCTAGTCCAGGTCAAGGGATACTCCTAGTCCAGGTCAAGGGATACTCCTAGTCCAGGTCAAGGGATACTCCTAGTCCAGTCAAGGGATACTCCTAGTTCAGGTCAAGGGATACTCCTAGTCCAGGTCAAGGGATACTCCTAGTCCAGGTCAAGGGATACTCCTAGTCCAGGTCAAGGGATACTCCTAGTCCAGCTCAAGGGATACTCCTAGTCCAGCTCAAGGGATACTCCTAGTCCAGCTCAAGGGATACTCCTAGTCCAGCTCAAGGGATACTCCTAGTCCAGCTCAAGGGATACTCCTAGTCCAGCTCAAGGGATACTCCTAGTCCAGGTCAAGGGATACTCCTAGTTCAGGTCAAGGGATACTCCTAGTCCAGGTCAAGGGATACTCCTAGTTCAGGTCAAGAGATACTCCTAGTCCAGGTCAAGGGATACTCCTAGTCCAGGTCAAGGGATACTCCTAGTCCAGGTCAAGGGATACTCCTAGTCCAGGTCAAGGGATACTCCTAGTCCAGGTCAAGGGATACTCCTAGTCCAGCTCAAGGGATACTCCTAGTCCAGGTCAAGGGATACTCCTAGTCCAGGTCAAGGGATACTCCTAGTCCAGCTCAAGGGATACTCCTATTCCAGGTCAAGGGATACTCCTATTCCAGGTCAAGGGATACTCCTAGTCCAGGTCAAGGGATACTCCTAATCCAGGTCAAGGGATATTGCTAGATAATCGAAATTAATAAAATAAACGCTGTTACGAAATGGTTGTTGAAATTGGCCATAGCCGCCATATTGAATCCTAACATATCTTCGGAAGTCTCGTCGATCGGAAACGTTCGTCGGTTACATTAATTCGAAATTAGTCTCCCTCGGTCACATAAACGTTGAATTCAGTATCTTTTTGAAAAGGTTGTCAGTTAGTTGAGCATGCACATTAGCTAATAAATACTCGATTGCTCTTGACAGAAACGAATAGTGAGCGGGAAACTGGGTGCCTAAGCATTTGGGTATTGAGATAGCAATCGGTTACACGGCACCTGCTAATTTCTCTGCGAATTACGAACAAACACAGGAAATTTCAATATCTATTCAAGTATCTTTCAAACGAAAAAGAAAAAAGAAAAAGAGACAAAATAAAAGTCGGCTTAGAAATGAAATAAAAGCTGAAGGCTTGAGTAGGTGGGTCACCCATCCAGGCACTAACCCTCTTGAACCTGCATGCCTGCTTGACTCCGTGTCTTGGAAGCCCGACTATTTTCCACTGGACCACAGTTTCAAGAAATTAGCACAATTTCAAGTCGCGCAACAATGTTGCATTGCAAGATGCAAAGCCAATGTTACTCGTAGTGCTCAGAAAATGTTCCTTGCTGCAGAGAGTAGAAAGAGCTAGATCAGAGTGTACCTGTTTTTTTCAATTGTTCAGAAAAGTTTTATATGGTAAATTTTAGTTCGAGTCGAAGTGGTCGGTTTTTGAAATATAAGAGTCTCTAAGAACCTAACACCTGGCTAAACCTACACTTGTTGGAAGCCAATCACCATCCGTATATATTTATACGGGATTTGATTGGCTGTGAAACGACTCGGCTCTGTTGTGGTACGAAAATAACGACATTTTTTGAATTAACGACATATCCAATTTCACACTGCATCGCACGGTCACGGAGCAGCACTTCCGTGTTCGGTTTTTCCAGTATTTTCCATATTATTGGACCTATTTATTCGACGGCCATCTTGAATTCTATTGTTTTAAGTAAGACATTATGGGATGCCGAGGGGGCAAATTTTGGAAAATCTATTGTATACACAACTGTCAGGGTGTCTCTTATATGATTTATAACATTATCCAATGTGATAACTTTTATAACCGACGTCATCCGATAAGAAGCATCTCAAACCCTATTGACTTTGCTGGTAGGACTTGTAGTTGGAGCGATATGTGAACACACCAAAGCGTAAAATTATTTGAGAAAGTAACCCCGCCACTCTATGCTTTATAAACATTTCCACGTTTGCCCCCTTGGCATCCCATAATCTAAGATAGCTGCCGTACGTATCGGTAAAAATGCATCAGTATTGGAAATACGACTTGTCTAAAAGAGCTAAATTGTAAAAAAATTGTAAAAAAAATGTATTTATATATACATGGTAACTAATTTACTGTATTTTTTTTCTTACTATAAAATTGTGAAACTGTTAATTTAATGAGCAATAAATTTGATTGCTAAGAAAACGACACGGGTGAAAAACGCACTGCGCATGCTCGGAAGTTCGGCAGAATATTCATAGACGATTCGTGTTTACGAAGAAAACCATTGGAGATTTACATGTCTTGTATTATGCGAATTTCTCTCATATTATTTGACCAGGGAAAGAAAACAACTAAAGTAATGTGTCAGGAAAAAATAAGCACTAACTTTCCACGAACGGCCTTAACTTTAGAGATTTATTAAACGCCGGTAAATCTCCAATTTTTTCTTTGTAAACACGACGAACTTCCGAGCATGCGCAGTGCGTTTTTCACTCTTGTCTATAAAAACACGTTATTCACACCAGTCAGACCGAGCGCGCGTCGCGCACGCGATATATTTTATATTTTGTCTTATCCTAATATTCATCAAAATACTGCGGTAGGGCTAGTAAACATATCTTGTCGCTTTACCCAACTTTTCTTCTTATAACTTGTATTACTTTTGCTTTAAACTATAATGCACTAATATGTCATTCGTAATGCGGTTTTGCTAATAGTTAATGAAAAGTGCAATCTATATTAAACTGTGTGATTCCGATCATTTGTCGATTTTCGAGTAGCATTACGCGCGACACCCGCCGGCAAAAACGGTTTTCTTCGGAAGTGCGTACACGGTCGCCATAAAATATGTTAAGCATTGTAAAGAAATACTTAATAATTACAAAGCGTTTTTTGAAAGCCATGGTTTATCTTCCCACTTCAACGTATCATGTACTTTTTTTCTGCTTCTAGATTTCAATTCAAATGATTAAAAAGGTTTCAAAGCGTTTTAAGCACTCGACAGAACGGAAAACAAAATGTTTCCACTTCAATACCGGCTTTTAGGAATGACAATTATATCTGATATGGTGTTTTGCAGCTCATTTTGAAGCCTTTCGCTTCTGTTTGTCAGTCAACCAACATTGAAGGTGACACGGGAAGTCGATTGACCTGAGAGCTCAATACAGTTGCTTACTTTTCATGAAGCTCATTCTGCCTTATTCTAATGATATCATTCATGAAATTCTATATCTCTTAGCAAATTTGAAAAGTGAGACAAATGCAGACACTTTAAAAGCATTTTTAAACACACAGTTGCCACTTTTCAATCCTAGAAAATCTACTTGAGTGACAACATCCTTTATCTCTCCTGTCCTGTGGAGTTGGCGACATTTATATGTTAGTACAAACAACGTCTAGCTGTTTCCATGGCAAACTAAAGGTAGTCTTGTCTGGAATGAGAAGGAAACCAGGACTTCCTATTTTGTAGATTGACACAGTTCGCTAGAAGAAATATTGACCAACTCATTTTATAGTTTGTGATGTTTCCTTGATTTAAAGTTATCAGGTTATTCGTATATATGTTACTTTTAACTATCGTTGTTTCTTGTACTTCTAAGATAAGTATAAGTATAAATTATAAGTATATTAAGCTGACTTGAGTGTTTGTTTTGATTTTTGTTGTCTTTTTTTGCGCAATTTTTAATTTGAAACAGGATTTTGAGTGAGAGTTGCCAGTGGAAGTCGGTCAATTAACTTGACGGAGAAAAAACGGTAAAAAGGGTGTCGGTGAACTTGACTCAACTCACATTGATCAAAACAAACGTGTCATTATATTGCTCTCATATCTGTAGCTTGTCTAGAAATAATAATAAAAATACGCAAACATTCGCTTGGGTAGGCGAGAGGGTTTTCGTGAACCGGAAGAGTTTGTCAATTGTCCTGTGAACGAGGCTATAGATCTGCAGGAGTATAATGTGTCAACATATACAACGATCGATCAGTAGATTATCAGAAACCACTTGGTCACAAGCTCCTTTTAGTCGTCGTTGATGAAAGCTGAAGCTCTTAGCTGCCTAAGTGTTCGCTTTTAAGTTGGCGACTTGGAGAGTTGTGAGCTAGCTTATGAACCTTGAATTCGTCGTGCAAGATGAAAACAGACGATCTGGTTTTACGACGTGGCTCTAGGACGTTCGTCACATTGAAGAGAAAGTTGAGTGGACGAGGAAAAAAATATGCGAAGCTTGTTGACGAATGCGAAGAAACCAGTAAAGGGTCCCTTAAGACTTTGAGGAAGAAACAAAACTCAACAAAACCGGATCTTCCTCTCGTGGGCAAGAAAAAGGGATGCAAGAGCATTATGAAAGCAGATAAGGAAGGTGAATGCGATGAAATTACAGACCTAGCTGGGTGTGCTCAGAGTTGGTCTAAGAAAAGAAGATGCGCTATCTGCGAAGAGATTGAAAGGGGGACTTACAGCGACAATGGTATGAGCTTAAGACATTTTCGCGAGTTCTTGGTAACGCACCACCTTCTGAAAGATCTGAACTTGATGTAATGTCTTCGATTCTCTAACGATTCCTCGATGATTCCTCGATGAGCCAGTGTTTATGTATATATACGTTGTATGGCCATACGATGAATTTTTCCTCGGGTTTAAATAACAATAAGTCTAAATGACGAAAAGAACAGAAGAATTGTAATATAAACTGCGATGAAGAAAAGATGTCTTGGCAAACTGAATAACTGAAGATCGTAACGGCAAGAAATTAAAGAATGAATAAGACTAATTTCACGAAAAATCAAAACAATCAAGATCCAGGATATTGGTCGTTTATAATGTAAACATGAATCCGAACAATGCCAGCTTTACGTAACATTAATATGAACACAATATTTTTGGTGATAAGGTTGTAGTTCAATCAAATTAGTGCTGTTTTCTTTACATGAGGATGCATTTATCTCTCTGACGATGTTGGAAATTAGTGTTTTATAGTTGCTTGTGTGATTAACGTGCAAAAAATAACCACTTGTACAAGAAAGAGGAAGTTACGAGAGGGAGGGAGGGAGGGAGGAGGAGGAGGAGGAGGAGAAGAAGAAAAAACCTTCTGCTCAAAAAAAGGATGTGAGAACATTTGTGAAAAAGGCAATTTGTTTTTTACTTAAGAAAAAGATTAAAACGCATTGCGGTTTGCTCTTGCAAATCTTTTCAAATTTTATAGCTGCTTCAAGACTATGATAAGTTGTGTATATAATTGTAAAATGGTTTTGAGTCTGTCTTCGATAAATAAATTTGAAAATTAACATAAATCTAGTCTAGTATCACTGTTGTGCATTGAGGCGAACCTTCTAGTAAAGTAAAAAAAACTACGACCGCATGTATCTGATAGACACTATATGCCGTGCAGGAATAAAACAACTAAGGGCATTATTTTTAAAATTTCAATAACACTTAAGTTTTCAAGGTCTGTTTTTGGAGTATTCAATTAAAGGAAAATGTCGTAAATAATCTAGATATTTGCTCATTGGGCAGCTGAAAGTCGGCTTGGATGAGAACAAGACCCTCATATGTTGTAGATGGGAATATTATTTGCGCAAATAATTGAGAAAAACAGCGACAATTTCAGTGGGTTAATAATTAGTTTTTTCCGTTGATTTTATCGATAAATGTGAGGGGAATTTTTCACTCTTATAGGCTGTGAGATAAACTAGACAAAATCTGATATAAGACTTTATGTAAATGCACTCAATGATGTCATAACTATATCATATTCAGTTATCAATCATTCGTATATGATAGAAAGGTTTTACGACAGCAATATGCATGTTTTAGGGTAAAAAATATACACTAAGGGGAAGAATATACAGTACATTTACTTTCTGTTTTGCAAATTATAATCTTTTTAATCTCCCATCTTCTTAACATCTTTTTACGAGATTTTTTTCTCACCAAAAATTTGCAAATTGGTTGTACCCTAAAACGCAAATCCTCTGAAGAAAGAGTATATGGAAACACTTTTGAAAATGAACGTTCTTTCTAATCAATGGTCCTTTATTAAATTTTACAGGTCCCCATTTAAACTAGCTATGCTGAATTGGGCAACCTGTTAAAATATTATTAAAATAAAAAAATAAAAAAAATTATCTCAGTAATTGTATAAATTCGATGAGGATTGCGAATCTGATTGAAATGTTTTTCCATTTGCCACAACTCTAAAACAACATCCAGATATTTTGTGTAATGTTTACTATTTCGAATCTCTGCGCTTGTTTAGTTCGTTTCCGCCGTGTGAAATTAAAAACAACGATTTTCGTGCAACTACAACAGCCTGATTGGTAACACCTCCGCGAACGGATGAAAACTGGCCAATCCAGAAACGTGAACCAGCATATTCCAGATCAGTCATTTCCTGCCAATATGACGAATTCCATAAAATTTGGATAATTTTCTTTCTACAAAGAAATGATAAAATTGTTGACAACGTTATCATGGAAATATTTTAAATTGAAATGTGAAATTAAGGAAATTTGTGTTGGCCAATGTTTGAATATGTTTTTCACTATACACCTCTTTCCAAAGCGGATCAATTTGTAGGGTAGAACAATACCTTTCTACTTTCTTGAGAATTCAAATTCTATTGATTTGTCGTTCTCCAAATTAAGCTGCTTTGGGAAATAATGCAAGGGGTCTATTGTGCACACGACTACGGGTAATGAATTCTGAGTATCATTATGTTTAATTGGGGAAGCGTGGGTTCAACAGTGAGGGGGCGCGGTGAAGGTCGGCCACCTCTCTACTTGAACAAACGTTAACTTTTGTTCCGTTCTCCGCATGCGCAATCGGCGTTATAAAACATTTCCCGCCAAAATTTTGTTCTTTTATTCTAAAAACTCCTATCTAGATCGTACTAAAATTTCTTACTTTTAATGACATTTAAAGATGTCGCATTTTGATTCCGAAACCCTTTTTTATCTATCTTATTTAGGTACCCCTCCACTTCTCTTCCCTAAATACAGTAATTGTATAAAGTATAAAAGTGGATAGAATGGGTTACCTGTGGCTACCCAATACCGCATTGACTGGTAGCTATATAATAGATCAAACTCTTGTTTTTCAAGCACATGGCCGTGAATAGAATTTTTGTTTTACGCTGCGGATTCTAATGTTTATTTTCTTTTCAGATCACATTGTCCAATAGCACAGAATGACGAACCTGCAGCCACCGTGGAAACCTGCACCTCAAAACGAGGTAGTTTATAAACTTTCCCAAATATCTTTACTACAAATATATTAAACAAGCCCTAACGTCATAAGCTAGGCGAAGTGGCGTTCGCCTGTGATCCAGCTACTTGGAGGCTAGGGCTGTTTGAAGATACGAGGCTAGGCATGCACTCAGGATAGTCACGAGGGTAGGGAGGTCAAGCGGCCGGCGGAGCAGCACGCCATAGCGGAGCGCCTGCTGAAGCTGTATAACCACCACCTTTGTGGCAGGATGGATAAATGTGAGTCTCCCGTAACGAAATCAGCCCGCTCTTTTTTCTTCTTCTTCTTTTCTTTCTTTCTTTCTTTCTTTCTTTCTTTCTTCTTTCTTTCCTTTCTTTCTTTCTTTCTTTCTTTCTTTCTTTCTTTCTTTCTTTCTTTTCTTTTCTTTCTTTCTTTCTTTCTTTCTTTCTTTCTTTCTTTCTTTCTTTCTTTCTTTCTTTCTTTCTTTCTTTCTTTCTTTCTTTCTTCTTTCTTTCTTTCTTTCTTTCTTTCTTTCTTTCTTTCTTTCTTTCTTTCTTTCTTTCTTTCTTTCTTTCTTTCTTTCTTTCTTTCTTTCTTTCTTTCTTTCTTTCTTTCTTTCTTTCTTTCTTTCTTTCTTTCTTTCTTTCTTTCTTTCTTTCTTTCTTTCTTTCTTTCTTTCTTTCTTTCTTTCTTTCTTTTTGTGTTTTTGTTCTTTTGATTTTTCTCTCCCATCCTTATTCTTCTTCCTCCTTTTTAATTTCTTTTATTCCCCTTTCTTCTTTTTCCTTTTTCCTTATCATTATCATTGTTCATTATTTCATTCATCGCATTTACTTCCATCGAATCATCGATGCTTCTCTTCTTTCTCCTATCATCATAATACTAATCATGTCAAACTCATATTGTCGAATGAACATATAAATATGGAGGATTTTTTCAACTCTTTCAGTGGATTTTTATCACCGTAAAATTCTTAGTTGACTTCTCTTTTCAAATGAAATAAGATATCGCTTCAATCTTCAAATCGTTATTATTATTAATTCTTTTTTTGCCTTCAATCATCTTCTAGTGTTGTTGCAGACTTATCTTTTTTTTACTTTCTATATCAGTCTATTATCTTGACTTTGCATTTCCCCCTTTATTTTGTCTTTTGTCTTCAATATCCAAAATTAGTCAAATAATTGTATTCCTATCAATCTCAGTATTGCCGTCAACAACAGAACTGTAGAAAGACTTTTCCATAATCCTGATAGATCAAAGATGAGATATTTGTGAAGTAAGAGTTAGCTTTTTTGTCCACAAATGAACAAAGATGTCAAGAAAATGCTTTGAAGTGCGACTTTAGGATTTGTCTGAAGTGTGTTTTCCAGCCTCTCTGTTGCGTAGGCTGTTGTGTAGAGAGTATTGTTTATAACCTTGGAATATTTGGTTGCATTTTTATATAATCAACGGTATTTGGTTTAATACCCTGATCTTAATTCATTATAATCCGAGTGAAATCGTTTCTCGTTCTTAGCGTCTAAATTCCCTTTGCTTAATTTTGCTTTCCTCTCTTTTCCTCTCTTCTCTTCTCTTCTCTTCAATCTCTTCTCTTCAATCTCTTCTCTTCTCTTTTCTTTTCCTCTTTTCTCTTCTCTTCTCTTCAATCTCTTCTCTTCTCCTTTCTTTTCCTCTTTTCTCTTCTCTTCTCTTCTCTTTTCTTTTCCTCTTTTCTCTTCTCTTCTCTTCAATCTCTTCTCTTCTCTTTTCTTTTCCTCTTTTCTCTTCTCTTCTCTTCAATCTCTTCTCTTCTCTTTTCCTCTCTTCTCTTCTCTTCTCTTCAATCTCTTCTCTTCTCTTTTCCTCTTTTCTCTTCTCTTCTCTTCAATCTCTTCTCTTCTCTTTTCCTCTTTTCTCTTCTCTTCTCTTCAATCTCTTCTCTTCTCTTTTCCTCTTTTCTCTTCTCTTCTCTTCTCTTTTCCTCTTTTCTCTTCTCTTCTCTTCTCTTTTCCTCTTTTCTCTTCTCTTCTCTTCAATCTCTTCTCTTATCTTCTCCTCTCCTCTTTTAGTTCTGTTTTCGTCGTTTATTAGCTTGATGATGCCTATTGATCTTTGACGAATTTTCTCCTTTTTTCCTTTTCGTTATGTTCCATTCCACTAGTTTACAAAGGATCATTCTAGCAAGCAACAATGCAGTTGTATTCATCATATCCACTCTTTATTATACAAATCAATTCCACTAAACAGTTATCTCTCACAAAAATCTCCCCACACGAACTTGAGCGAGATATAAACGTACAACGTCACAGGGTTATTAATATCAATATTAACCAGAAGTGCCCAAGATATGATCTTCACTTGTAACTGGATTACCTTTTGTTGGTAATAAGATTTAACCAGCAGCCAATAGCATTTTATAACAAGATATTTGAATTGAAATCCACATTTACAGATGTCCATTGTGGCAGCAGTTTTTTTAAAATTTGGTTTTAAAATATATCCTTTCATTATTAACAATATGATCGTGTATTTTTTACCCTGCTAGCAAGGTTGTTTTCTACCACACTACTAGCGGTTGCTTTAGTCCTCTCCCTTCGTAGTGAGGAAGAAAAGAACCTCTGCCCGCAGGGTATGTATTTTTCACCTATTTTCTGTGTTTTTTTTGTTTTTTTTTGCTTTTTAATTTTTTGTTTTTTTTTTTTAATTTAATTTTCATTTGAGCTCATAAACCTACATACAGGATATGTATTTTCAGCTTTTTTCTATGGATTTTTTTTCTTTTTGATTTTTTTCTTTTTAATTTTTTTCTTTTTAATTTTTTTCTTTTTAATTTTTTTCTTTTTAATTTTTTTCTTTTTAATTTTATTTTCATTTGAGCTCATAAATCCGGTGAGAAGGATCCAAATTCTACGATTCCATTTTTAGTAATAAGCTCCCGTAAGAGGTACTGATGCAGTTCCTATATAAGCCAATTGGACAGTATTTTACCTTAAAGCTCTTAGTCCAGCTTAGCATCTATTAAAAAGCATAGGATTTCACTTTCACGGTTAGCTGCTTCAAACTTTAACTCTTTCTAGATTAAAAATTAGAGTTCATCCCAGTGTCATATGTATTCATTTTTGATGGAAAATATATCCCCACCAGATATGAATGATATATCTTTTTATTTATTTATTTTCAAATGTAGTTTTAATTTGTGAAAATAATTTCATTAATTATTGACGAACATTATATAGCACATCACGAGATGTTTGTTGACCATATTTTTTCTTTTGAAAAACACTTCAATTCATCCTATAAGTTTCCGACTTCTCTTTGGTCAGTCTTTTCATATTAGAGCTGCTAAGCTTTATCCTAGAGAAGCTTTTTCAAAAAAAAAAAAAAAAAAAAAGAGGAAAAAAAATGCGAACGTATTTTCAATCTGTTGCAAAAAGGAAGGCGCGTTTTCATGAAAACAAGAAACCAGAGTTTCGCGCCTTTTTCCATAACAAATTAACTGACAAAACGAACTAAAATTTCAAACTAATACAATCAAATAATGATCAATATAGATTTTAATCTAGAATCCTAATACACATAAAAATTACACAAAACTTGTAAACTCGAAAATGAGAAAGAAAGTAAAATGGTAAACTATTATAAAGTTACGATTCGTATTTGGGATTTGGTCGTGCCCTGAATGTCCATACACCTTAGTTGTTGTTTCAGAGTTCAATAAAGCTGATGTTTAGGCTCTATTTATACGTTTAAATGTTTCCAAAATATTCTACTGCAAGAAGCAGTTAAACATCCTAACTGTAGTGAAGAGCGTTATTTTTTCATGTTTGTGTACTCCTAGGATCAGTAGTCCAGTTCCTTCCACTGCTATGAGAGTTTACAACATTTTTAGCTCCTGCAAGACAGAACTCGTTGCGAGGAATTTTCTGTACTGCCTAAGACTTACTCCCTCCGCTGGCTCAATCTTTTTTTCCATTTCATCACAGATTGCATCCCGCCTGTTTTTGGGCTTTAACAAGCTACGAAGTTTATCGAAATGTGTTGACATCTTCCTTCGTGGGCCATTGGATGGAATATATTCATCGTTTCCTTCTATTTGTTCTTCTGTTTCGCCGCTTTCGTCACCGTATTCCTCACAGACTTGTAAAAAGCACGTTCCTTGAAGCTTTAGTGTTTGCGTGTTATAGTTTTCCGAGAGCAAATCTTTCTTTTCTGAAATTTTCATTGCATTCTCCGGGATACTTCCAGCTTCCTCGTTTGTTCCAGCCTCGTGGTTTTTTAGTTCTTTTTGTCGTTTCTTTTGCTCCTCGGTTTCCTCCTGTTTATACGAACAGGGTTGGTGAAATTTGGACAAGAATTTCGTCTTCATCTTTGAACAGTTGCATCCACAAGGCATATTGCACGGCTTCAAAAGATAAGCTTACGGTTCTAGCTTTTCCCCCGCGTCTATCTTTGCCCGAGAATAGGAATTCCTTGTTGTTTTTGACTTAGGAAATTACTGCAATTGCCTTGAATAGATGTCTCAATCTGTCAATTATACCAAAAACTGACGAGCCAGTTTTTATCCTATTTGGAATCTCCCTTTTCTAAGAGGCTAAAAAGCTTCTGAAATGCTATTTGAATAAGAATGAATCTTAAAGATCTCTTTTGAAGCTCGAATCAGATATTCGAATCACCGTTGTACTTGCCTTTCAAAATGACAGTAACGTTTTGTTCACACTACTCGACAAACGTTACCTTTTAAAGTTTGTTTGCTTTGAAAACGTGATAAACACCCTCTAAAACTGGATGAATTTGCGCAAGCGAAAACTAACAACTCGATAAGAGCAGGCTTCTGAGATGATTGCATCAAGAGCGAAGCTGTGATTGGTTCTGCGAACGGATAGTACCATAGCTGACTTCTCCTATTTCCAAACGCAAATGTCATTAAGAATCTCGGCCTTTTTTGTTCTTATCTCCGAAACACTAGCCTCAAGCGAAAAAAAACCTTCGTGACAGTTAGTTCCTGAGCCGTATCTTGAGTTAAATTCAAATAGTTCTACCCTGTTAAAAGCCTTTTAATGAACGATAAACTGAATAATCATTTAAAGTTGTCATTGGCTGAACGTTTGTAATTACAAAACCTTAACGATATTGCGTCATAATGACTAAAAATTCCAAACGCGTTCGTTGAGTAGCGATCTGCGCACAGCATCTAACCACCTCCAGGAAACGGCGCGCACTTTTGCTTGTTACGTTGCACAAATTTGGCCTTGACTTTGAAATCAAATTGTATATGAATCACTAAATATGGAACACCCTGACATTTTAATTCCATAAGTCGAATTCATTCGAAAACTGAAATATTTTGCACTGTTTTTAAACACAATTTGACGATCTAATCATCTAGTGAATTCAATGGCCGAAAGATTTCAAAGTAGTTACTATCAGATAATTAATTTTTGCTTTATCATAGCTCCAGTCCAAAACAACTATAAATCATTAATTTGCGCTAATTTTTAGCCACTTTACCAGGGTCTCAAGATCAGGATAGATAATCTAGAAATATAGTAAAATTAAAGTAAAAAAAAAAGTTGAAAAAACTGGAGACCTATTCAATTCAAAATGATCAAAGAAGGAAAGTGTGGAAAGTATCTCTCTTAGCTTTCGAACACTGCGTTAGATGACGCACGAATTTCAGTGTCGCCTCTTGGCAAGATCAATCCAATTAAAGTGGAGTTAAAGTAACTTTACTCCAGATAATCTTGCTTTTTCCTGTTTAGCCGGAACGATAGCCCGGTACCTAACCATGACGTACGGTATAGATCGAGTTCTCATGACGTATCTTGTTAGTAGATGTCGCAAAGTATTAGTAATATTTACTTTGGAATCGCTAACAAAACAAACTGAGTTAACAAGATCTAAATTGGTTTTTCGAACAAGGAAATTTATGCAATGTTTACCGATGCAGACAGATATCTTATTTGAAACCAATAGTGAACACCTGTAGTTTCAGTACATTATCGCGCGAGCTATAGAATTACAATCAATGTATTACCTTGACTTATTCGAAAAAAATTCACGTTCAAAGGCTTACTTATTCGTTTCTTTTTCCCGTTTCATTCTTACTTTCGCTTTATTCCGCTCTCATTTTCTTGCTTTCAAAGAAGGCTGCTGGAAAATGAAACAGCTGGCAAAGAGCGCAAGTGAAATCCGCGATGAGTGAACAGGAACATGTATGGAGCATGGAGATCTCCCTTATCGCAGTAATCGTACTCCAGTAAAAACACACTTGTAATTAATGAAATAAGTGCGTCTTTAATAAATCATTGTAATTCATTTCCTTGTGGTAGTTATCCTCTGTCAAACCGCCGTAAAACGTGGCTTGATTCGTGTTAATGTGATCCGCGAAGACATGAAAATTAGCAAGACTCGAAACTCTTTTTCGCAGATTAAAAATCCGTGGTATAATATTAAAAAGATGCCATTTGGCGAGATCCTTTTCAACAGTTTTAGCTATTGCAATTGCGTGCGGCAAAACACTAAATGGACCGAACAGCAATACAGATTTAGAACCACACGCTGGAGTTAACGTGCGTTTTCTTATTTTTTTTACGCATTCATAGCCGAAAGCAATAAAGATAACAAATCGAAAGCTTGAAGCAATCTACCGTCATGAAAAGACAATTTGTTTTATACCGATGTACATATTATATTGGGCAAAAGATTACGATTCGATCTTATCTGTACATACGTGTGTTTTCGAACAATTTTGTGTTCTGTTTCCGCGATTCTCGAGACAAGCACGTTCTGTTTGTATCAATGCGCGCAGTAAAAAAACACATTCTGAAATTTAAGGTTTCTTATATAAAGGACTGCAAATTACTGTTCGATCTTAATCAGTCAGTTTTCTAACTATTTTGCGTTCTATTTCCGCGATTTTCGATGCAAGCACGTACTCAAGTAGAAAATACGTTCTGCAATTTGTTCAAGACTCCTTATAAGAACTGCAAGAGTTCGAAATGGGATTTCTTGTTCGTTCTGAGACCTGCGTTGCTTGGCGTTGTGGTTATTTGGTTACAAGGGGTTTGCAGACTTTAAAGCGACGCAAGCTAGATTTTACTATGCGTTTCAATACGACTCGAATTCGACTGTCATGAACAATAAGATCTCTATTCGCTAAGAAAAACTAGTATGATCGCACTTGAAGAGAAGAGAGGACCTTTCATTTAAATGCCAATAGACACGCAAACAAACTGCTATACTAATTTTACTATTAATTATCCCATAATAGAACAATAATGCTGATATTTTATACATTCATTATTTACAAGACTGGAATCATACTCCAAATCAGTATTTCCATGGATCTTAGAAGGACTAGTCCTTCGAAGGTCCATAGTATTTCTTAAGAACTATCTCGCCATCTATAACAAGCAATAAAACCTATTCTCTTTGTGGAGTTATATGGGTTGACACTATTCTGTATAATGGGCGGGGAAAGCCTTGAATTTCTTAAACATTCTGGTAAATTTCTAACGCTAATTTATCTGGTAATATTAGTTCTAATTCATATAACAAAGTCATACATTATCTTTAAACAGGGAACAAATTCATTACTTTTAACTACACCCCCCGGGCTCTGTACATTGTGACTCATAGAGGTGCATGAGTAAGGGTGTAGCCCTCGAGAGGGGAGGAGGTCTTGCACCTCTATGTCGTGATCATTGAGTATTGTTATTTTTAAAACATACGGATTGCGCGCAGATTTGGCCGATCAGTTCTTAAAGATGCGCCGCGGCCAAAAGATTTTCACAGATTTTCTTGTACGCCCAGGTGTCTCCTTTCATGCGCTTCCGTCGAATACCTACAACACATTGAAGAATCATTAAGCATCCTGTCTAAAGGGGACTAGGAGGGGAAAGAGATGCGGTTGGGGGGGGGGGGGGTCGAATTTGACAAGCTGCTGAGAAAATTGCAGTGTAACAGGACCTTTACTCGCAAGTGTGTTTAATACGTCGTGCATAGCGTGGCACGAAGCGGAGCAGGGCGCGGCACGAAAGGGGGCAGGGCGTGGCACTAAGGGGGGAGACGAGCAGCGAGCATGTGATACCTACCGATGAGTTCCAATTTTGGTATTTGACAGACTTCCATTTCGAATTCTAAAATAACCTTTCCTCTGTCATCTATGGTCTTACATCGTACTGAATACCTGTTAGATAGTAAAACAACTCTATCAATCTATCTGATGCAAGACGAAGAACGAAGAGTGAGGAGACGTTTAGTCATGCGACATTTATCCGCATGTAACTACTGCACGGCTACGGTACGACAATGACAACATCAGAGGATACAAACTTTTGCGCGCATTCATAACTGACACCGTGCGGGGAAGGCCATAGTGCGGCGCAATCGGATCCGCGCTATGAATTTAAATATTCCTCTTGATCATCAAAATCAAGTACTCATTGACCAATAAAATCTTGGCGTTCTTCCAGGCATCCCAGTAGATTTACCGGACCGACCACATTACTATACGTAGACTACTCACCCCTTCTGTCTAAACAGTACGTCAGCTTCTGTTAACACTCGCTTCAACTCCTCGATCACTTCTTCGGGACTTCTCGTCGAGGTCGTTGACACGTTATATAAAGCCTACAAGATAATAACATGCACATAGCCAATACTTTGTAAAACGCTCTGACTTATCCTTTTAACCACCCTAGTCTTTCTTTTTCGTTGTTGCATATTGTATTTTTTGTGCGTGACATATGATACATGTTTCGTATATTTACTCATTATCTCAATAAAAAATATTTGAAAAAAAGACGCATATAGTTGATAACATTCACGAAAGGAGTGCGCAGATGAAAGTGCAAGCAGCAGCAAATATTAAATCAGCCTTTCACAGGTCCTCTCTTCTCGCTCCTAATACCAGTTAGCGAGTTAGTTTTTAGAGCGTACTGTAGGTTTACATACTTTGACTTTTCGAGGTCCCTGCGATGTAAAGCTTCCTTTCCTTGGAGTGATAGCATCAATGACTCGATTCAATCCTTCCTCGATACTTGACATTAGACCCTGGGAAAGACACATCAAACATTACTGAAAAAAATAGAAAACGCGCGCGTACTGTGTGCAGGTATTAGAGTGATTTTTTTTCATCAGGACGCCAACGTAAAAGCGTAGTAACCCTGAAACAAACCGCTGATCTTTGTCAGTGCATGACAAACTAACAAATAGAATGGGAATTTAGCGTGTTGGTTTGCAGTGAAAAAACTCCAAGGGAGAGAATGAACCGAAAATCTGCTCATATTTAATGCTGAGTCTGAGAAAAGAATCTGAGACCCTAGAGGCGAGAGGTGAGTGTACTACGGCTACACCACCCTTGATTTTTGACAAAGAGCAAATCTAGAATAAGAGAATGAATGTGTTTGAATGTAAGACCACGGTGCAATTCTCACCCTTGATCCCCATTTGCCTGCTGTAGAGGGTGTGTCTCGTTCGGATCCGATACGTTTTCTTGGTGTGAAGGGAGACTTGAAAGGTGTTCTCCAAGCCCCTTTTGTTTTCTTGTCGAGATCTGTATCTAACGAATGAGAAATCCTAAAGACACCGAGAAAAAATCAGGAGAAGAATTCATTATATATTTACGCTTGTAATCATGTCAAAAGAGAATGAGCGAAGTCCTTCGTCCAAGAAAATAATAGCCCACAAACTGACTCATCATGTATCATCATCATATATCATCATCATCATGTATCATCATCATCATGTATCATCATCATCATATCATCATCATCATGTATCATCATCATCATATCATGTATCATCATCATGTATCATCATCATTTATCATCATCATCATATCATCATCATCATCATGTATTATCATCATCATGTATTATCATCATCATATCATCATCATCATGTATCGTCATCATGTATCATCATCATGTATTATCATCACCATATCATCATCATCATGTATTATCATCATGTATCATCATCATGTATCATCATGTATCATCATCATGTATCATCATCATGTATCATCATCATGTATCATCATCATCATGTATTATCATCATCACCATCATTTACTTACATTCTACTGCTTTGTCCAATAGGCGTGAGCGCACTAGCACCAAACTGATAATCTGACTTCGACATTGGGATGTCATAACCTTCTACAAAAGATGATAAATAATGATCACGAAAACTGCTGTGCATCAACATGTCATTAGCAGGGAACTACTACTTTAAAAACTCATTCCAAAAAGATCGCAACTCCACGTATAGATTACTTGCACCAGTTTGCTTTTCTCTTACAGCGGATTCAGTTTCTAGGCGGCTGGGAGCACGTTCGGCTGATAAGATCGATTTTATCAGCCGAACGTGCTCCAATCCGCGTAAAAACGACGTGCATTGTGCTTAGAAACGTGCAAATTTAACGGTTGCAACGATCGCGACAAACGGCGCCGTTAAACGCTCAATATGAATCCGCTGTATCTTTCAATAAAAACCCAAGATGCCTTTTGGCAAGTTAAATTTTTCCGGACTTAAAGCAAACAAATGCAAGTTATAGCGGTTGAAAGCAAGCTAACCAGAGATAAAACAAGCTATGAGTTACCTTGTATATTGCGTCTTGGAGTGATCGGAGCTAATGGCGGTGGCATGGAAGTTGTGTCATTTTTAGACGGAGTACCAGGCAAACTGTTGGGCATGGTGCCTGCTCGTGGCTTACGAATTATGTCCTCAGATGGCCCTACACTCCCCAAGATGGACCTTTGTCCCTTGGTCCCTTTGTATGGTGCAGGTTTGGGAGGAGGGAGGACGAATTCAACATCGTTTTTTTCGTTTTCGGTTTTACGAACATTAGGATGCTACAGCAAGGATTCAACAGAAACCAATTAACATAGTGGTTTGGAATAGGTACAAAAACATTTTATTATATATCCTAGTCAAACTCGTTTTCTTATTGGTCGAGAGTACATCACGTGGAGGGAAATAAATCTCAATAACTCCCGCGCGGGTAATAGATGCACGTGATCAAAGCATGAGAGGGGAATAATTTTTTTTTGTAAATAAAAAAATTTTCAAAATGGAGAGAAAATTTTTCTTCGTTTGACTAGAGTATATAATAAAACACTTAATGACTGATCCCTCGGGAAATCAGTTAGTTTTGTTTCCCGAGAATCTCAATGTTTCCCTCGGCCGGAGCCTCGGGAAACATTGTGATTCTCATGAAACAACTTTAACTGTTTCCCTCGGGACCAGTCATTAAGTACTAATTATATGCTTGTCACACTTGTAGTAGTATAGCTGGGTTTCACTTGACGTCATTTCCTGTCTCGTGCAGAATGTTCCTCAGCTGAATCACAAGTTTTCAATAGAATTCTTTCTGGCTGACAGCACATGATGGTCAGTGTTTGACCACCATTTGAAGCAGATAATGAGATTCAAAGACTTTTATCAGCTGATTGAAACCCAGCTATACAAGAAGATGCCAGAAGATTTTTTCAACAGGGGGGTTTATATGATGGCAATGAAAGTGAAAGTAAAGCCTAACTCTAGCTAGCCATCATTCTCTCACTGTCAGCCAGCAAATTTTGAAAGGGAGGGGTACAAGTGCCCCTTCACCGTATCATCTACAAATGATGAGGAACAATGCTCTTTCTTTTTTTTTCCTTCTTCGTTTCGTGACGATTTTCAATTACTGGTAGCTTTGCCCAGCACTAATTTAGGAATTAAAAATGACCCAAGTGAAAGAAAAAAAAAAGAAGTGGAGGGAAAGTCTAGGGGTCTATGACTATGACACACTTACCTCATTTTCCTTAGATTCATTCAAGTCTCTGAACGCCCTGTCGACAGAACACATCACACAACATTTGAGATAAAATGACAAAAAAATATAAAAGTGCAAAGATGATTTCACTCACTTGGAATACTTTGGTAGAAGGTGAGGTAATTCTCCATCGCATTTTTTCTTCCTCAACAAGAAATATGTAACTGTGACTGAATCATACTTCCACTAAAAAGAACGAAGAAAATTAGCGATTGTACTTCACTATAAAGCTCTGGCGAATTCCACAAGTCATCAAGGATTTGTGGTATTAAAATCAACAGGTGAGTTAACACTAGCGTAGGGAGGGGGCACAGGGGGCATGTGCCTCCCAAATTTTTGGAAAATAGGTAATTGTTTGTTTTTTTTCCCTTTATTATTTTTGCCTCTTTTTTTTTTTTTTTTTTGTACTTGGCACCCCCTACTTTTTGTAGAGAAAGTTTTATTCTATTCTATTTATTCTATTCTATTTTATTTATCTTAACCTAGGTCCTCGCTACGCCCCTGCTCAGTGATTCATGACAGGAGAAAAGAATGAATTTAATTTAGCACAAAGCCTCGTACTGAAACCTTTGTGTGAAACAAGTGAAGCATATCACAGAATGTGAAAGCGCTACAACAACTAGACATTTAAATAAAGACATGTAGTTATTATTGGATTACTTTCCAACGTTCTGTGCACATACCTCTAGAATTTTTTTGGCCATTCTCTCGGGAGAGACATTGTAGTACGATGCCATTTCCTCTATGACTTCAATATCTGGTTTGTCTCTCTGGAAAAAGAAATATTATAAAATAGCAATAGAGTCACCAAATGGGTCCGTCAAAATGCATGGCACAACTAGTATAAATAGCCAGCCACATTATGCAAATAGTCCCTTTCATAGTTCCCTGCACCATCTTGAAAGGTAGTCATGTTTTGCATTGAAGCGAGACGAACGGTGAGCTTGCAATGATAGAGACATATGAATAATTGTCCAGGGCATTGAAAAAAGGTTTCTATCATTGCAGGCTCATTGTTCATCTAAGTTCCATGCAAAGGCATGGCTACTTTTCAAGATGGTGCAGGGAACTGTGAAAGGGACTATTGTCATGTCACAACCCCTTTTCAACTAACCTTTATCCTAGATTGCCACTGGACTGGAGCAGCATAACCCTTCATGACCCACTCATTGTTTAACATTTCTTTAATCGTTATGCGTTTTCTTGGATTCACCTGGAACAGTTAAAAATTGAGAAATTAAGCCATTAATCAATCCCTTCTTTCTTTAATCCTCTTGTGTGGTTCTAGGAAACTGGGGAACTTTTTCCCAGGGTTTTTGGTTGGAATAATCTGTCAGAGTTCCCATTCATCTGGAAGAATAAATTTCCCTGACTTTTCCCTCACTAAAAAACCACTTTCCTGACCACACTAGGCACTTACTTTTCAAAAAATGGTATTTATATGGTAAATGTAGTTCCTCCAAAGGAAGCCAATAAGAAATTTTCGAATTTAAAACGATTTTGTGATGGCTGACAGAAATTCCTTGAGTTTTGGGTAAATTGCAAAAATTCACAGAACAAAATCAAAATTCCCTTACAATTGCCGGACCTTGAAAAAAATTCAGAATTCATTGAGTTTTCCATGAGTGTGGGAACCGTGACGTTACAAGCTTGATATATGAATATGATGATAGTCTATAGACCTCATCGGCTTGGGTGTAATGTTGTCCCATTTCAGACCATGTGTCATCCCCCAGAGTATCATTTCATTGTTTAACGGTTGCACATGAGAAGACTACATGAATATGGATACAACTCAAACAAAGAATCTTATTCTCAAGAGAATGACATGTGGTCTGAAATGGGACAACATTACACCCAAGCTAATGAGGTCTATTGCCCAAGAACCATGTCGCTACTGCTGTCTCAATCAGCACACAACAATAACAGCAGATAACAATGTTGTTGTTGTTGTTGATGAAAACAGCGATAGATGTAGGTACTTACTTGCAACAGTTGATTAATCATTCTTAATGTTCCTAGAAAACAAGAGAATGAAAATTAAAAGGGCATTCCTACTGATAAAGTTAAAGCTTGAAATAGTGGTCTAATAATAGAAAGTTTCAAATCTTGAGCCGTAGCTCTGAAGATCCATAAATGAAAGGGTGAAAGTGTTTGCCTCCCACCAATGTGACTGTGGTTCGAGTCCCACATGCCTCGCTGTTGTACATGAGTGAAGTTTCTAGTTGGTTCTCTCCTGTGCTTTTAGGGTTTTTCTCCTGGTTCTCCAGTTTTCCTCCCTCCACAAAAATCAACTTCAAAATTCCAATGAGGAATGAGGGCCACAGTTTTGGTAGCCATTGGCTATTTAAATGCTGCCCTTGTAAAAACAAGGCAGGAAACTCAGCAACAAACTATAGATAGTTTAGGGAAAGCCTAGTTGCTGGTTTTCCAGTTACCTGGTGAGAGCCATGAAGGAATTTCATAATCTCCTTTCTGTAAAAAAGAATATGAAAAAGAGAAAAAAGAATAAATGGATAATTCATAAATGTATAACTGAACAAATGAATAAAGAAAAAGAAAACAACAAACTATTTATCAATGACTATCAAACCATTACAGTGTGTGTGACCTGCAAAAGTATTTGCAAACTTTTAGCTGAGTGTAGGCTTTTTCATAAAACAGGCACATTTCGATGTGAAGCTGGCTGGTTTTACAAAACAAGGTGAGTAAAAGCTTGTTTGGCAGCAAAAAAAAAACCAAAAAAAAACCAGTGCGTACAAAAGTAGTCATTAACTTTTGTGTATTGCACTATTATACTAGCCCACTTTCGATAACTATTCTTGTTGAGTCTTCACGCTCAAAGCAATTCAAGTCAAGACTCCGGGGAAACAATGGAGTAATCGTAATTTATTCTTTTGTTTTGCATCGCCTTGAAATGCTTTGTGCGTGATGATCACTCAACCAGAATGTTGAAAGCGCTTGGGCTATTTATATAGTTGTCAGTGTAATGAAGTATTTAGAGAGAGATGATTACTTGGATAAGTCTGTATAACTTGTATGTATTTTCATCATCAAATGGAAGGAATCCACACACAAGAGCATACAACAGGACACCCATACTCCATAAATCAACCTATAACAAGAGTCAAAAGTCAAATATCAGCCAACTGAGTATGATGATATACTTTGAGTAAATAAATACCCCAATCACTCAACCAGGGGGAGGTCATTTCTTTGGGGAGGGGATGGTTGGGGAATAATTTTTTCTTTCTTGTTTACAAAAATATATAGCCTAATAATAACCTTGATTCAAACAAATGTACAAACTAACCTCATTTCCAAAGTATGGCAGCCCAGATACTAATTCTAAGAAGAGAAATGTTAATGAAGAATGTGTTAAGGTTATTTTTTTCAGACTTGTTTATTTAAAAAGTATGGTACTGTACATACCTGGTGCTGCATATGCCGGTGAACCGCAACATGTTTCCAGCTGTTCTGTCATGCCCCCTTCAGGTTTAGCCACAAGACCAAAGTCTATCAATTTAATGTTCTAGAAGAAACAAGAATGGTTCAGGAGAGTTAATCATGACCCAAATTCAACTTTAAAATGTCCTACAGGTTATTTGAGGTTATGTGGTAGGAGACAGACAGACAGACAGATTACAGACTGAGATTAAAATACACAATAGATCTTTTCAACTTATAATTTTTTCCCATTTCAGACCATGTGTCATTCCTTAGAGTATCCTTTCATTGTTTAACAGTTGGTTGCACATGATCAGAAGACACAGGATACAACTCAAACAAAGAATTTTATTCTTAGGAGAATAGCATGTGGTCTGAAATGGAAATTAAAACATTTTGCCCTTGGAAGATGAAAAGGTGTAAAACTATTATCTATTATCAAATAAGAATACAGCACTTACTTGATCTTCATCAAGAAGTAAATTTTCCTAGAAAGATCAATAAATAGTTAGAAATCAATTGTGAATAATGCAGAGTTAGTGATGACAGATAAAGTACACATTGGAAAATCCTATGTTCCCTAGGAAAAATAAATAATTTGAATCCAAAGACAGAAAGAGCCAATTTCTGAATAACATACTTATTTATTTGTTCATGCATTTCATTTATTCTTTTATTTCATTCATTTATTCATTACCCATTTCATTCATTCATCCATTTTATTCAGTTATTCATTTATTCATCTATTTCATTCATCAATTCCATTCATTTATTCAATATCCATTTCATTTATCCATTTCATTCATTCATTTCATTCAGTTATTTGTTTATTCACTCATCTATTTATTCGTTCTTCCATTCCATTTCATTCCATTCATTCATCCATTTCATTCAAAGATTACCAGTTACTTACAGGTTTAAGATCTCTGTGTGCATAGCCTTTCTCATGAATATATGCAACAGCCGAAATTATCTGACGGAAAAATCCTCTTGCTTCCTCCTCCTGTAAAAACAACATATGAAATTAACCAAGAAAATAACTGTCTTGAATTTTCCTATCATTAAAGTTCTACAAACTTCAATTATGGTGTAAATAATTTGTGTTCTGCTCACCTTAAGACGGTCTTTGGCCACAATGTAGTCAAAAAGCTCCCCACCTTGGGCATACTACACAGAATTTGAAAACATTATCAATAAATAATATTATAACCATATTTTATCTGAAAACAATAGATCTATAGGTCTTTATGTGTTACTATGCAATAAGTTTTCACTCTACATCATGATTGGCTGAGGTCAATATGCTACTGATTATGCTCTCTCCTGATTGGCTAGAGTTTTCACTCTACATTGTGATTGGCTGAGGCCAATATGCTATTGATTATGCTCTCTCCTGATTGGCTAGAGTTTTCACTCTACATTGTGATTGGCTGAGGTCAATATGCTATTGATTATGCTATCTCCTGATTGGCTACAGTTTTCACTCTACATTGTGATTGACTGAGGTCAATATGCTATTGATTATGCTCTCTCCTGATTGGCTACAGTTTTCACTCTACATCGTGATTGGTTATCCTGGAATTCTTTTACAAGCCATTACCTCAAGAATCATGAAGATATTCTCTGCTGTCTCAATGACTTGGTAGAGCTGGCAAACATGCTGGTGACACAAATCTTTCATGGCTCCAATTTCTCTTTTGACTCTAGGAAGGTCATGCTAAAGGTAACAGAACAGGGGAAAAGGCATCATGGAACTGTTTAGGTTTTTATCAGAAAGTTATTTTGTTTCTATCCCAGACTTATGACATAGGCCGCTCTCAATATATTCTTTCCAACTAACAGAGAGGTTTAGCAAACGCAATGTGAAGTGAAAGAGGATGGTGGGTGCCCTGTCACGAATGACTTCCAAAATGACCCTTGACTCATTGACAGGATGCCATTTCACCTGTTTTCATGTCCTCTTCAGGACATTGTGAGGTCAACTGTCATTTTGAAACCCCTTTGTCAGCACGCGTATCATCCTCTTTCATGTCGTGTTGTGTAAACTTGTTAAATCTCTCTAAACTCTAATTTCAAATATTAGCAGCTGAGCCCCTAGAGTACATTTCTTATAAGTGGGAAACATACGGTACTGACTTACAGCACCTACATGTGACGACATGCCGTAACATTGAAATGGCTTTCCATAAGAATGGTTATCATATGAGTGGAAAACATACAGTACTGACTTATAGCATGTACACAGTACAACATACTGTGACATTGAAATGGCTTCCCATCATTTTCCAGTACATATTTCATTCCACTACAATTGGTAGCTATGGTTAACGTAAGATATGGTATGGCTCATGCAATTAAGGCTACGAATTTAGGTTCAATTTGGGATAATTCGCACTCATGTGTTTTTCAAAGAGCTCAAATTGCACTCGACTCTTGCAAATTAATCCCAAATTGAAATCGAAACCATATTATTACCCATACTAACGAAACTGCTCTAATATTATAGTGGCTATTTTTTAATCAAAATTATGCATATGCATAAGATACGTACCCCTAAAGCTGCTTTGTTCATCATTTTTATTGCAACCTAAAACAAATAAAGTACCACATTTAGTATACTTTAACTGGTGTTTTATGGAACAAAATGAAACAATAATAAAGAAGTTAATAAACAATCTTATAATTCTGGTGCTGAATGTCAAGCTTATGTCACACCCTCCCAAGGTCAATGTGCCATACAGGCTTAGTCAACCTTAATCCCTAAAACTCAACTTCTAAGGCACTTTGTCAAGGGTTGACATTAGGTGATAAAAAAAATAGAGAAGGTCTGACATGAGTTTGTTTGTAAACCAATATACGAAAAGCAGGTTTTGGTGTTTGTAGTATATATAGTTATTATTTGAGATAGTGGAAATATATGCATTGAGATGACATCAAAGAAGAGGAGTCATATACCTCTAATATATGTCAACAAGTGGTACATTACTAGTTCAAACACTAATGTTATGATATGAAATCTCTAACCTTTTCTCCTGTCAAATGGTGTACCCCAAGTTTGACCTTTGCAAAACCACCTGGTGAAGAACAAATAGCATGATTCAAAATACGACACAAATACTTGAATCATATAAGCTTATCTAAAGATACTTCTGAACTCCCTTCTGAGTCAAGTACACTGAGTTCATTTGCTTTGAATTAATTGAGATTATACTTTCTAATAGATATTTTCAACATATAGGTACTAATTTTTTATGTGTGTATAATTGAGATATGTGTTGGCTAAGTTTGATCAAAGTATATTCATAATTTTTTATAAATTATTTTATTTACGTATTAATAATATTAAGGCACTCATGAATTCAAGCTTTAACAGCCATTATCTTCCGCTTTAGTATGTGAAAACATTGAATAACAGGATTGTTCCAGAACAATTAGGGAATTCATATATATAAAAGCTTTAGGAATCGGTAAAAAATAATATAAAAATAATATCCATTAAGATTGAATTACAAAACGAGCTTACATTACGTATAATTTATTTTGAATCCAAAGTTCAAATCTAAAACGAACAAATACGTTGAATGATTTTGAGTACGAATTTGGACAAATATAGTATTTTTGCATATGCTGATAATGCACATTTGTACAATGATAAATACAAGGAATTAATAAAGGAATTAATAAAGGAAAGGTAAGCTTAATTCAAGTTGGAAAACTCTGTTTCAGTTTGCTGATGTTTTTGAACTAAAATTCGAACCGAGTCACGAATTCAAATATCTTTATCTTAAAAATCCTTAGTAGAACAAAAAGGCTAAATTTTGGATTCACAAGACAGGGATAAATACTAGTATAGTTTTGAGATATAGAGTATTGAGTTAATTTAAAGGAGTGTATTCAGAAGATAAATATAGTGGAAGGAGAGTCGCGAATGTCGATCAAAAATGGAATCAAACGCGACATTTAACGAACATGTTGTTGAAAGGTCGAACTAAAACTATTCTAATATATCAATACAACTCTAATTCAAACAGAATTTGTGCTTAACCAGCACATTACTTACCACTACCAATGGTTTCTTTAACGTCGTAGTTTTTAGTAAGCTCCTCTGGAAAAGTTAAAGACGGCATTTTCGTTCAAACGTTGGAAACCGTGTTTCCGGAAGCCGAGCCAAGAAGGTTTTTATTGACTACCACTTTCCTCACAATTTTGCCCTTTTTTGGCTTCAGAACTCGGAAATATTATAAAATAACACTTGTTCTTAAGTATCTTAGATCCTCCAGGGTATTTTTGGACGTTAGAATTGAAGATTTAGGAAGCCTTTTGATCCACCTTGACAATCGACCGCTCGATTTTCTCCTTCGACTCACTTTACAACCGATCACATTTCCAAGTTTGAAATTCGTTGATTGACGGATATTTTTGACGACCAACCAATCAGTTGTGGAGTTGGGACAATAGGGCACATGAATAGCTTCTTTCAAAAACCAGTCTCTCGCGGCCATTTATTTTAATCAAGAAATCAAGAAATAATAGTAAATAATAAATAATAGTAGTAATAATAATTACATATGAATATAAATGACAATAAAAAATGAGTTCATTTTGAGATAAATTTATAAGGAATCTAAAATAATAGAGAAAAATTTATGAGATTTTTGAGATTTTTCTATTTTTTTTGATATTTGTACGTATTTAGATATTTTTTGATCAGTGATATTATAAATAATTTATGCGTCCACAATTAGATTCAAACATTAATTGAAAGTCGTTGACCAGCAAATCACACGTACATTAGAGCTGAACAACAGGGTTTTCACTGCAGTTTTGTTATTCCTAGCTGATTACTGCAGCACCCAACCCGTCAATGCATGGCAGATAAAACTACAATTGATATAGAGAAATTCCCATGGCAGTGACACTTTCTTTTTTGTGTTGTTTTGTCCTGTTTTATTGTTGTTCTTCATCCGCTGCAGACGACAAATTATCTGGTGAGTTTCCTCGGTTCATATTTCAACATCAATTATTTTAGTTACTGAAGAATATAGATAGTCTGTACGAACTATCTATATCATTATCGCCTGCACCATCTTTGGTGAATATATTGATATCCAATCAACAATTTCCTTTGTTGTCTTTCTTTTGATTATCAAATTATTTTTCACTTTGCCATTTGCTATATACATTGATACGCCACATTGACAGAGTCAGGGAGGGAATGAAGGATGAAAATGGAGGCGAAAATTATTTAATTATGAGTTAGATATACTGATCGAAAAAACTGCCTAGTTATTGTTCTTTTTCTCGAAAATTACCCTTGGACATTTATGCCATAAACCAAACCACGTGGAGCTATAATGACAAGTAACTATAGTATAGTCTTCTTCACCTGACCAACAACCAGTTGTACAACGGGTGGGTATTTTTATAACAATGAAGACATGGTACTATTGTATTATTACATCGTATTATTATATTTGCCATGCATATCATTATATTTTGCATCCGTCTCAGGATACCGTAGTCTTGGGTGTTGGTCGACTATCACCACTGAATTGATTCCAAGTGTAGAAGATCTGGATGATGAACTGGATGGGGCTTACTGGGACAGGTTAGAACCTGCGTTGGCCACGAGGGATTAACGCATACGATTTTGATGAAAAAGTGACAACTATTGTCTGTCGATTGTCTATTTTGTGTTATTCCGGTGACAGCGTGTCTTATCTACATTATATTCCAATTTCTTTTAGAGTTCAACCTATCTTAAAGTGCGCATGGGCTGCAAAGGATCTTGGGTATGCCATGTTTGCAGTACGCGACGGAGGAGAATGCCTGACTAGTGCCAGTGTCTCTCAGGTTTATAAAAAGAAGGGGAAATCAGACGAGTGTCAGGACGGAGAAGGTGGTCATGACGCTATGAATGTCTATGAGCTAAAAGGTACAATCCAGAGAGAGAGAGAGAGAGAGAGAGAGAGACATAGACAGACAGACAGACAGACATACAGACAGACAAGAAAAAAAGAAAGACAGAAAGACAGAAAGACAGATAAAGAGACAAGACAGACAGACAAACAGACAGACAGACAGACAGACAGACAGACAGACCTGCAGAAAACAAGACCAAAGAGAAACCCCAAAAGCAAGCCATCATCATCATCACCATGCAACGCGCATATGAAGCGCGGAACCTATCTGAAAGCCTTACGTTTTAAAATCTTATAGGCCAACTGCCTGAAGTCGTGAACTTTGAAGGAGACATGATATTGTCTAGAGTCCAACAAGCAATGACCATGTCACTCCATTACGACAGTGACGTCGCAAGTAAAGGAGTATGGGACAAGGCTGACTTCGAATGGCCTGATCGGATCATACCTTACTTTATTCCACCCAAACTAAGTAAGTAATACTACCTGCTACCGCTTACTTTGTCTCAGGCCACACTGTAGTTATAGGACTGTATGTTGTACTGTGTGTCCCCTGTTGTACTGTGTGATTCCTTTAAGCGTCATTTGCGCGCGCATGCAGCTGAGCTGTATACCTCTGCAAACCTAGAATTTTCGTACCATTGACAATCCAGGCTTAATTCATAAAAATTAGTAATACGCTAATAATTTCATATCAATCCTGATTTATCTCAGAAAATCACCAACTTGAGCAAAAGATGTTATCTGGAATAAAACACTGGGAAGAAAAGACGTGTGTGAAGTTCGTGCAGAAGAAGAATCATCGCGACTGGGTGGAATTAGTACGAGAAAAGAATCCCTTGAGCAGAAGGTACGTATTTTTTCGTAGTTGTACTTTTGAGGTCCATATATGGATCTTGGATAATACTCGAAATCGTAGTGCGCGTATTATTGCGCAAGACCTTAAAGGTGTGATAACACGAGCAAAAATATCGTGCTATTTGTCGCGCAATTAACATAGTCGCGTTGAAAGCTGCAGAGCGAATGTTGCTTGTATTACAACCCCGCGCACAAATCTTTCTTTCGAAGAAAGAGCTTCTAATTCTGCGACAAAGTCGCGCAACAAAATTTTGTGTTTTCTTGGGGTGGTAATATGAGCCACATTCACTCTTCAACTTGCAACTCAACAATGTTTCGCGACAAGTTGCACAATTTTGTTGCTCGTATTTTCGCATCTTAAAGTAGATTTCGTTTGGATGTAAAACCATGAGGCACGTGTGACACAAATTATTTTTGATATTTGATCCAAAATGCTTGGAGACAGCATCGTCAAGGTAACGGTCACGATCACGGTCACAGCATAGCTCATTCGTCCGGTGAACTTTTCACAGTCATGCGTACAAAATTTCTTCTTTTTCCAGGTGCGCATCGGCTATAGGTAGAAATGGTCGTAAACAACAAATGAGGCTTGGTGATTTATGCCCAGCAGGAAGTGTTATTCACGAATGGGGACACTCGTTAGGACTCTGGCACACACAATCCCGACCTGATAGGAACAAATATGTGAAAATATTATGGAAAAATATCATTCCAGGTAAGTCAAATTATTGTTCGTTTTATTCTTATGCAATTTTAATTCTGGAAAAGATCACTGATAAATTAACACGCAGTTTTTGGTATATCAATGTACATATCTTTATTTTCTATATACAAAAAAGCGGTTTTTGCATGAATCCCAAGAATATAAAGTAACTTTTGACAGTACAAGTTCACAGCTCGGACGCAAGAAATTGACGTACTATAACCTTGAAGCGTATTTATTTTCAGGAATGTCCACCCAATTCAAGATCTATGGTCATGGAGTATCGGACACCTTAGGGGTGAAGTATGATTACCAAAGTATCATGCATTATGGAAAAGATTTCTTTGGCAAAATTTCCAAAGACAAGTCTCGTGTTCTCATGACGATTAAGACGAAAGATCCAAAATACCAAGACGCCATTGGTCAGCGAAGGTACTTGTCGAAAGGGGATATGCTTCTCGTGAATAGGATGTATGGATGTCCAGGTATGACCAGTATTACCAGTATATGACCATTTTTTTTAGTAAATTATATTCATGAGATGATTATTGCAATTACTCAGTTTTAATGGACTTGAAAGGCTCTAAAACGCTAAAGATCTCAAGACCATAATTTCTAGAGCACGGTTCAACATTGCGCGCAATGTCGCAGGCAATCGATGTTGTGAGCCATGTCACAGGACGCAATTTGTTGCACACAATGTTGCTGAAATAGAAAACGATCCTATACTTCATCAACATTGCCTGCAATATTAATTACGCGCAATGTTGCACCGTGTGTCCGCGCCTTATATAGTTCTAATTATTGACTTCTAAAAACAGATTTTCCATACATGTGGAGAGCTAAAGAGTGGAATAATTGCTCCAAACCTTGCGGTATTGGAAAACAGAAGAGAAAGATCTATTGCGCAACAAAAGATGGAAAGAAAGTCTCCAATAAAAAATGCAAAAACACGAAGCCAATCGAGACCTCCCGGGAATGCTACGGACGGAACTGCGGTGAGGAATTCTATCATGATTTAATCCACGATTTTTTTGTTAACCATTGATGGCTGTGTAGAGATAATGCTATGAAAAGAAGAAAATTTCATCCCGTAATAGTTTTTCTACTTGCCATTTATTTAACAGTCAGCTGTCCTCAGGGATGGCACCAAATCAAAAAAGCCTGCTACTATTTACAAATGGCTCGAATTAACTGGGAAGAAGCGAAAAAGAGTTGTTTGAAGAAAGGCGCAGGTCTGGTAACAATTCGTGACGAAGAAGAGGAAGAAGAAATCAGAAAATTTATAAAAAGTAAAAGTCTACAGACCCTGTATTTCTGGACAGGTTAGTGAAGTCAGTCATTCAGTTACGTATAGTTTATATGTGCGTCGACTCTTATAACACTGTCTCATCAACAGGAGCAAAGTATAATTCATCAGCCGGGGATTTTATGTGGGCTGATGATACCAGCATTGATTTCAACGCATGGAAAAAAGGAGAACCCCGCTGGGGTTTGGACTGCGCAATCCTAATGAACCATCAGAAGTGGGGAACAGATAGCTGTTCAAGCAAACGGCCCTCTGTCTGTAAGATAGGTAAGTTGTCAGAGAGTTTTAACGAGAAGAAACATGAGAAAAGAAAAGGTGACATCTTATTTATAGATAGTAGTTCAGAAGCCGACGCAAAGGTGCGCACTTAATCGCCTCTGTTCATCAGGGCTGTGTTCTAACCAGGAATCAAGGAAGATACACTTGCAGTGCTTGCCACGAGGTTATACGCAGTTAAATGGCAACTCAAATCGTCAAGGGTTGCACAGCGGTAGTGCACTCGCCTCTCACCTCTAAGTTCTCGGGTACGATTCCTGGACTTGCTGAGCAATTGTGAAATTCTTCTGTTTTATATTTCATAGAACTGCGTGGTTATAAAATGCCTAAAGTAAACAAGGTAAGCCAATCAGAATACAAATGGTACGCCAAGGAATGGGGTAAATGTTCAGTTACGTGTGGTGGTGGTCAGAGGCACCGAGAAACATTCTGCTCAAGAAAAGGCGGCGAAGAAAAAGTTCACTACTCAAAATGCTCTGGTACGTAACATCAAACAGTCATCGTGTTACGAAACTAGCTTGTAAAGAGATTTATTAACAGAAACTAATCCTAATATCTTCATATTTATACTCGTAATTTAGGTACTCCTCCTGATGCATGGAAAAACTGTAACACCCAGCCCTGTCCATCTCCGTACAAATGGTACGTTAGAAAATGGAAACAGTGTTCAGTAACCTGTGGAGGTGGATATCAGAGAAGAGATATCATATGTGCTACCAAGGCGATGTTACCAACAGCATGGGAGATGTGTAATCACACCAGAACGCCATTATGGGAAAAAAGGTATGCTGTTGTAAAGATGATGTTGGTGATGCTGAAGATAATTATGATTGCATAAATAATAATATTTTCGAACGACGCATGTTACGTTACGTACGTTAGGTAACTATGTTGTTGGCAATGTTGTCATCAGCATGGGAGATGTGTAATCATACCAGTATACTGAAGGTAGGAAGGTATGCTGTTGTAAAGATGATGTTATAGATGATGGTCATTCCAAAAGATGCCATTGGTTGTGTGAATAATTTGTAAACGACGCATGTTACTGACATGTGTATAATTGCGGGATAATGTCGTGTTTTCCAGGAATTTTCCAGGCGGTAAAACGTGACTTAGTATGCGGATACTGAAGATGTTCTAGATGATAGTGATAGTGGTGGTGGTGGTGGTGGTGGTGGTGGTGGTGGTGGTGGTGGTGGTGGTGGTGGTGATGATGATCGTATAAACACTTCCACTTTTCCATTTAAAGTTAACATTATTATTTTTCAGGTGCAACACCCAACCTTGTCCAAGATCAAAACAATATGATGTACCAAATTGGAAGGTACAGTTTGTGTGTGTTTGTGTGTGTGTGTGTGTGTGTGTAGGGGGGGGGGGGGGGGGGCTCGAGGGGAATTAAGTCTAGTATAGGCGTTCATATTAGAATAGAACCAGATCATGATAGGCTTTGCAGTAATTTTCCTCGTGAAGCAGTCGCATAAGGGACATTCATTAAGTGGTTAGATTTATCTATATATTGTCCGAATAAACATTTTATTTCTATTGGTTTATCAGACAAGTGCATGGACACACTGTTCTGTGACATGCGGAACTGGAAGACAAATAAGAAATGTGGTCTGTCGCGCTGCCAAGAGCGGGAAGATGTTACATGACAAACAATGTCACGCAAAACGGAAACCATCCTTGGTTCGTTTGTGCAGCAACAGTAGAAAATGCCAGAAACAAATTAGTAAGTAGAAAATTGATTTCAAGAAAAGTTAACGCATGAATTGAGGTTTGGATTTTAAACAGACTTTCCTTTTCATTTCTCGATCTCGTCTTCTCTTGTCTTGTCTTGTCTTGTCTTGTCTTGTCTTGTCTTGTCTTGTCTTGTCTTCTCTCCTCTTTCCATCCAATCCCTAAATACTTTCTACTTGAATATAAAGTGGCTTTCTTTTCTTTCCCCCCAGGACACGTTCATTGTAGCGACAGTAATGTCATGTGCCATTTCTGGAGAAAGCAGAACCTTTGTCATCGAAACAGTCATGTGAGGAAGAATTGCAAAAAATCGTGTGGGACATGCAAATTGTAAAATAATCTCATTTAAAACAAGGCTTATGGATAAGAAATAAAGGTGTTTATTAGGAAACTGTTTTCTATTAATCATAATACCACATTGGTATCCTATATGCCATTGTCTAACAAGTATTTTTTTTAAATTGTACAAATGATGATGGGTTCAAAGATGTTTAGCATGGGGTGTCTTTGTATATCTTTCCAAAACGGACAGAGTCTTTACTGGAAAAAGAGCTGCTAGATTGACTTGATAAACTTCCTGGACTGTGTTGACCAGATCGATTGCAAACGTTTACTGGGCTGGTTTGGCTTGACCGATGAGACATTGAGGCTCCAGCTTGATTCCCGTGCACCGAATGAACACCTAAGGTTGATGGACTCTTTACGCGACTAGAATGTTGAGGAAATGGTATTGGGCTACCATATTCAGATCGACCAGACACACTGACTGGACTTGTTACTCCAGAATGTTGAGAAAATGGTAATGGACTACCATATTCAGATCGACCAGACACACTGACTGGACTTGCTACACCAGATTGTGGAAGAAATGGCAATGGACTACCATACTCAGATAGACCAGACACACTGACTGGACTTGTTACTCCAGAATGTTGAGGAAATGGTATTGGGCTACCATACTCAGATAGACCAGACATACTGACTGGACTTGTTACACCAGATTGTTGAGGAAATGGTAATGGACTGCCATACTCAGACAAGCTGACTGGACTTATCATACCGGGGCGACTATACAAAAATCCAACCGGGCTGCCATACTCAGACTGACCAGAAATGGTACTGGCTGGACTTGCGCTACTTGATCTTCCAGATCTACTTCCTGGACTTGACGATCTTGATCTTGACCGATGTGAACTTTTACTGGAACGGCGAACCCAGACTGGCTCATCTTCTAGTTGCCTCATCGGTGCCCTGGCCTTTCTTTCACGAACATCGTGCAGCTTCTCGTGATATTTCTCCTTCACTACTTTAACAAGGAAGTGCAGTTGAGGCTCATTACTGTAAGATACTTTTTCTGTTCTTATCTTACCTAGTTCATCTAAGGAAAGGTACCAGCCTCGTCCCTTTGAGTCTGAGTGGCAAGTTCGAAAGAGAGAGAAGAAGTTCCTGCCAAGAAATTCGCGAAAGACACATTCTTTTCTTTCAGACATCTGAAAATAAAAGACATCAGATTCATCAAACAGATCATAGTTATAACTAAAAGTTTAACTGTTCGCACAAAGGATTTTATAGACATGTAACTGTTACGCACCGTTGTAAACACTTTTCCATTCTCATCAACTGCCAAGTACCTCCTTGCTTGCTCACCAACAATGGCTACAAAATTTGGCCCAACAGATAAAAACAGCAGCGAGCCTAAACGGAGAGAAAATGATGTCAATCATCGATGCAAAAGCTTCTTTATCTAAAGCTTCAGTCACCATTTGCAATTACTTTTTCTTCTCATATTTATGAACAGGGATTTTTACTCGTATTTAACTATTCAGTGCCATTCTATAGGGTCTTCCCTAATGCATTCTTGACAACTTTCAATTCAAATTCATTTTTGAGTAATATAATACTAAAAGAAAATAATAATAATAAGAGTTTAGTTCTTCATATATTTTTCCATTAAGCTCACAGAACGGTTTATTCATTATTACTGAAGTTAAAAACTGTAGTGCAAATGGATCAATTCAGCAAGTCAGACTTAAGGTGCCTCAATAGGACAGAACCGAGAATAAACATAACTGATCGATGGGAATTCCCACTCAATTATCACTTCACTGAATTTTTGCATCGAAAACATATTTTTCAGATGGACCTTTCGAGTTTATCTGGCTAAAACTGCTCAAGAGAGCACTGTCTCAGGACTTACTGTAAATACTTGACTCGTCCCTCGTGCATGACACTTCGCCATTCCCTTTAATTTCCAAGTAAAAACCACATTTGGATAAAAGTTTTCTCCTTCTCATGTACTTGTGGAGCGATGGCTGGGTCTTTGATTCTTCTCGAGTCATGCTTAGGTTATTATCATGGAAAAAGTCTTGTTTTGCGTTACTTACATCGCTCCCAAACGCGATAAAAAGAAAAGTATACAAATAGACGAAGTATGACTTTTCACTATTAAAAATTCATCGTTGCCGTCTCTTATTTTCAAAGCGAGAAGAAAGTCATTATTTGCAAACCACATCGGCCGTCTACTGCTTTGTTTACAATAAAGAACCAATAGAATCTTTCTTAACAGGAGATATCTTACCGTCAACAATTCAACGAATAAAATTATTTGACGTAACAATGTTGCTAGTGGCGATAATAGGTTCAACCGAGTATGTGATTGTTTAGCCATTGTTTCATCAGTACCCGCGCTGTGCATGGGGAAAATCCAAAATTTACATATTACATTATCTAGAATTTGTAAGTAATTTAGCCAAACAATTTATTATACATAGTATATTTCTAAACGTCAATTTACATACTAGAAGGAAAATGAAGGAAAATTTCCAGACGTCAGCTGAGCAAAGATTCAGTGGCGGATCCAGAGGGGGTTCCACGGAACCCCCCTTTGAGCATCAGACCCTTTGAAAAGGATTCATAGAATTATAGATTCATATTCCTATTTTACTTCAAAAATTTGGAGCTGCCATCATCTTTATTTATTTATAAGAAGTAAATACTTACAAGAATAGAAAAAAAACCTTTTTCAAATTTGGGCTGATGTTGCGTGAAGATGACGTCATTTTTTAAGCTTCTCTCTTCTTATCATAGCTATTAGCCAATCACCGTGCAAGAAATTTTAT
The DNA here is from genome assembly GCA_023349425.1 of Anthopleura sola. Classification (NCBI taxonomy): domain Eukaryota; kingdom Metazoa; phylum Cnidaria; class Anthozoa; order Actiniaria; family Actiniidae; genus Anthopleura; species Anthopleura sola. The sequence continues at coordinate 1,335,704 of JALHLI010000030.1, read as the reverse complement.
AATTATGGTAAAAAAAGTATATTGACACAAATCCACACATAGAACACTATAGGGAAATTACATAGAAAAACAAAGGTGTGTGTGAAAAATATGTCCTAGTGCATTTTTTACAGATTTTTTGCTTGATTGAATTACAGAGAACATTATCTTAACCTCAAATTAAAAAATAATATTAAACGTGATTTTATTTTTACTTTAATTTACTAATCTATTAATTTATAAAATCTACTTTGTTGGGATGGCAAATTGGTCGATTTAGCTCATGTAAATGGGAAGCGCTGTAAGATATTGTTCCCAGAGCCTAGCCTCATGGGTCGCCTGGCCATCAGCAAGCTGGTGCTGGCCCATGGACAATGGGCCCAATCATTTATGCATGAAACTGAATGACACAGTATCCACAGGATGGACAAGCTAGTGTAGACTTTGCAAGATTGTTATCTTGAACACCAACGATGGTGCCGAGGATAAGGAATACGAGCATTGGAGTTCCTTCCTTGAGGACCTGTTAAAAAAAAAAAAAAAACAGGGAATCATTTCTGTTTTGCTTGTAATTTCTATTTATAAGGGAGGTGGCTACAGGTGGATGTGAATGTGAGCTAGAGGAGAGGGTATTTTCAAACTTTCTATTCTAGATTTCTTTACATTATTTATGGGTTTTTCAATCGTTATAAAATTTTACATGGCATGTTATCCTGGCACCATACCTTGCGAAGAGTGTGTTTCTCGGCTTCCCTGTAGTGCTGAAGGAGATGACCAGATCCATCGGGACTAGAAGTAAGGTTAACAAAAACCATATCAACAAAGTCATAACAAAAAAACAAACACAGCAGGGTGGGGTGTGCGCGAGTGCACATGTTGATTACAAGCAGTGAAACTCCTTCAAACTGAAATTATGTATCTATTAATTTTTTGTCAATACTTGATTTTATATCATGTAATTGGAGTCACAAAAAAAATAAATTATATCCCAGCATGCACAGATCAAATATATTTCCTGCACAGTCGCAGGAATGCTGTTCTATATTTGTGGATATTCCCCTTTTTCTTCCCATCAGCCTACATCCTTTAAATGGTGTGCAATACCATGGAATGTTGCCATATAATAAAATATCTTACATGCCATTTGTATTCTCAAGTACACCCGCAAGTCTTCAGCAGCTGTGTGTATACTAGAAAATACAAGTGCTTTGTGCAGGGATATTCCATGGTATGTCACTCAAAACCATTGTATAACTGGTATATATCTATACTTACAGAGTTTGGATAGTTGTAGTTGTTGGACATATGGGGTTGAGGATTATTATGCCGATGTCTTGAATAAGGTACCACAAAAGCTAATGACATGGGCTTTTGTTTCTGGAAATGTTGATTATACATGGTTGTGGTGAAGTTATAATCTATAGTAGCATAGTTGGTTGATTCAGGCCTGTTGACATAGAAATATACTGAAAATAAACAAGCAAGTTCTTGTTTGACAAAGCAGGACAAGGGGGAAGCCACATCAATTTTGAATTAAAGGCATCTAGAAACGAAACAAGGTTTCAAAACCCCAGGAACTCTGGACCATATGTCTAAACCCCTGCCTGACATTTGTGAAATAATCAGAAAACCCAGCGGTTAGTGTAACCTTTAACGAAATTATTCTCATTATAATTCCAACTACATTAGGAGGGTATGTCATTGTGGGCTCCCTGTGTCACGAGCGTAAACTCGAAACGCTAAAACATTCATTAATTTCATATCTTATACGATTAATGATAAATTCTCCAAAAGCGTAAAACGACAAAAAAAATATATTAACATACATAAATATCGCTTTAAAAAACAGCGCTAGCATAACGATATTTTGTTACACGTATAGGAATTTATTCCAAGGCCGTTGCTATGGCGACTAAAAGTGTCTGAGTAAAGAAATGATCATCAGCACAACATAGCTTCCTTACCTTAACGGAGATGGCCGTGCTGCATATTGCCCTTGAAAATCATTGCTATATTTAGTGTTATACATGTGTGAAAAAGCGTAGGGTTTGAAAGCTGGCTTGTATAAAGCTGATAGCGAAGTTAATCTTACTCCAGGTGGAGGTGGTCGAGCGTTGGATACTGGAGTATTGCTCACTGAAATAAAGATCATTAAAAACAATTAAAAACAATTCTGCTACTAAAACAGAGTAGCTCAGTAAAGATACTTACAAGAGGAAGCTCTGGAGTCGATATCTCTGGGTATGGCTTCCGCTGTTCTTTGTTGTAGAGCAGATGTTGTTGGTCTTTCAGGCTGGCTTCGAGAAGGTGGCACATTGGTGTCGTCCTTCATCATAAATCAATCACTTCGAAACACCTATAAGAGACTTTGAAAGTAGCTTGAGATTACCCTGTTTATCCAGTATGCTCAAATTTCAGTTTAGTGATTAGAGAAGGGCTTAAATGTTGTTAAATCGACTCTCAACTTCGTCGAAATACTGCCATCACTTGTAGTCTATAAATGTTTACAATCTTCACGCTTGGATGCAGAAGACTGTCTGACATTGAAGTGTCACGTGACCTTGTGTATTGGATTTCCAGTTACAAATAATATGATGTCAAAGTTTTCGTCAGTTTTCTTAAAGCTTTTTCTCTACCTTAGGTCTTTTTAGTACAGAATCTATCACCGTTTATACTTTCCGTTCCATAAGATAAAAAAAGTTCTAAAAATTCCTCATACCCGACACAGGTAGCCCACATTGGCTATTTAAAACTAGAGCTTGAATCTCAATAAAATTCGATTAAATTACTCAATATCTTCCTTATGAACTTCGCTCTCCAACTAATTTTCTATTTCTAGTGCTATATTTCGAGGAAACTCGTGAATTTTAGAATGAAATAAGAATGACATGTTTTGGGCTTCCTGTGGCTCAAGGATAGATATCCCAGAGTCCACTGCGCACATACATGGTTTCAAAAATGGCGCGCGACCTGAGCTTCGTGACTCAGACGATTTTCCTCGAAGAAAATGGTCGTCCAATGGAGTTTTATATGAAGCCATGTAATCTGAAAAAGGAATTACTACCTATTATCGAGGTAGGAATTTGAAAATACCATTATGCGCTATTCTAAGGCGCAATTTGGCCTCTTCAAATACGATGTCAGACGTCTAGATGTTGTTGTTGTTGTTGTTGTTGTGTTTGACTAGCTTGTGTTCCTTAACCATTCCTATCATTGGCTTGGTAATAACTTGGCAACTATCCAAGCCGTAAGGGGATTATATTTCATTGCTGCTTCACAGGAACTTGGAATTCCTGGAATTAATTATCCTGTTTGCCTTCACAGATCTTGTAAACTTAGTTTCGTTTTCAGCTCTTTTGTGAGCTTACTTGGTTTGTTTGTTACTTTAGATTGGCGGTGGGACGCTCACTAGCAAACTAACTACCTCAGAAACGACTATTAGGTAAGTAGTAAAGGCAAAAGCCTGCCTTTAGTGCCTAGCTACAATCCCTGGTTTTAAAATGCAACCATCATATGCATCATCATCATCATCATCTGATCACCGACATCATCATAGCTCTCAATAAAAAGGGTTTTCAAGCTATACTAGTCTGAGCTAGATCAAATACGAGTTATATTTGATACTGGATTGGTTTTTTATTTGAAGCTTTAGTCATGAACAATCATACATCTGAGATCTTGGATTAGCATCGATAGGCCTCTTCAGCTTCATTGTTGGTTGTGCCCATTTCAGATCATGTAATGCCACTCTTGGGAGTTAATTTTTTCATGTGTAAATATTTGGGAAATGACTGGGAATGCTAAAGCCCCCCTTCCCCCTTCCCCCTTCCCCCTTCCCCCTTCCCCCTTCCCCCTTCCCCCTTCCCCCTTCCCCCTTCCCCCTTCCCCCTTCCCCCTTCCCCCTTCCCCCTTCCCACTTCCCCCTTCCTCCTTCCTCCTTCCTCCTCTCACATCAGCCCCTATAAGTACCTACATTGTACATGTATAAGTACCATTGTTTGCATCTAGGCTTGGAAACCAGGTATCAAAACATGTTCTGAATTTTGTATATTTGGTGGCTAAAAGGTCAATGCTTGGCATTATCCTTGAAGACTGACAAACATTAAAGTTTTTTTCTAACAAACATACAAGTTTCAGGCTGTAGTTAGAACATATTTTGATATCTGGTGCCTAGACATAAAAGACAATAGTTATCAGATGCCATTGCATTTGGAATGAGCTGGGGAGGAAAACTTAAAAAGACTTTCTAATTTGTTTTGTGTCTTAGGCTCACTGATCCTAAAAAACCAGTTGAAGGCTTCGTGTCTGCGGATTACATTTTTGATAGTGTAGAGAAAAAGTTTCTCCAGGATATCAACAAATATAGGTAAGCTGTTAGTAAAATATGTACTACTTCTTTACTACATGGCTGAGATACTGTATATGTATGCTATGTGCAAGGGGTATATTGTAGGTACAAAACTTACAGAATCTCTTTTGTAAAATATGCAGAATAAAGAGTAAAAAGTCAAATCAGGGAGAGGAGGTGGAAAGATGTCAAGATACTGAAAATGACTCCAATGCTGTCAAGTAAGTTTCATAACACTACATAGCACTCAAAGTCTTTTGCTCTGCAGTTTACATAGTTTGGGTTCACAACTCATCAATATTTTCCTATTATCAGGGTTAAAAATAATGGCTGGTCAACAGAAAATGTCCAGAAAAAAATTGGCACTTGTCTGGCCGAGGCCTTTGGGGCTTGAAATAACAGCTGATCATCTGACAATGTCCAGCCAGAATTGGAACTTGTCCAGTCAAATATTTGCCTTGCTGGTCATTTTTAACTAGTAATGCTTAGCCAGAAACAGGGTATAACCAAACTAAAACTAATTTGGCCAGTTACATGTATCATGACCTGCAAATGATCAGCTTATATTTCAAGCCCTGCTCTTACAGTAGACTTCTTGACTGGTCACATTAACTTGTCACATGTGTTGGTCAATCCAATGTGGCTGGTCACCATTGCTGGCCATTGAGCCACTGTTACTTTTTAGCCCTCATAATATACATTTTTTTAACAGTAACAAAACAAATCACATAGTAAGTGTGGTAAGATATGAAGATTTATCTGACAAAGAGGTGAACAACCAACCCCCTGTCAAGTAAGTAATACAATATATAAGGAGTTTTGCTGGACATGTATATTGGGTCATCGAACAGCTCACCTCAGTAGAATCCATACTGAGTATATTTTCAGATGTGGCATAGGCACTTTAATTTAAGCTAAGGATATTTTTACTTTTAAAAGGCTAGTTAAAAACAGCCTTTCTTAATAGTATTTTTAGATATTTTAATTATGTATGATATTGTAGATGAAGGGTGGGAGGGGAGAGGGGTTAGTCTAAGGAATAGGTTGGGCTTTAAGATATCATATTGAGGTAAAGGGAGGTATTTTATGATTGATATTCTTATTATAACTTTTTGTCTATTTTGATACTTATTATTTAAATAATTATACATTCTATTCTTATTACATTTAGCTTTTAGTTTGTTTTACAGGACCCTATTGTAAAATATGTATGTGAATAGGCTTTCCTAAATAAAGATTGATTATTATTATTAAATTGCACCTGGGGAATAGGGTTAGTCTTTGGGGGAGGGGGGTTAGAAGGCTATAAAGTCTCAATTTTTTGGGGGAAGATACTAATCATGTAGACTTGGTGGGGGAACCAATTATGTGAAGGGATTATTCCAATCCTCTTTATATATTTCAGGAAGAAGCAAAAAAAGAAAAGATTAAAGTATACTACTCGTGACGATCTAGCAATATTAGATTATGTTGAGAAAAATGCTGGAAGTGAATTTACTGTTCATGGCAATTCACTATGGAAACACATGGCTTATTTAAAAGTAATTATAAATGATAAAATGATAAATTTGGAGTGACTAATTGTCCTTTCTTGCAGCTCTAATAGCTGAATTATAAAGGGCGCAGCTCGACGTGGCCAAGTCAAAGACATATAAAGGCACTGAAGGCAGCTGCTATGTGACTCTTGTCTGACCACAGAGCACAGCTCAGATAGAATTAGGGTTGATTTTTGCTGAGGGAGTAAAACCAGAGAACCTGGAGAAAAAACCTTCAAAGCAAAGGAGAGAACCAACAAACTCAATTTGCTTAAGGTGTCGAGTCCAGGAATCAAACCCAGTACCGTAGCAGTGAGAGGCGAGAACCTACGCACTAATTACCACCCTTGCTTCCCTAATTAATAGATAAACAAAATTTGTACTAAAAGTTTATAACGCTCCCTTTTTGGTCACAAAAATTTCCAAAATGATTTTTAATCTGTAATTTTTGAACATTTTTTCTTAGGTTACTACGCACACTTGGCAGTCAATGCGTAAACATTACCTTGCTTTTCTTCAAGACCTGAGAAATGATTACCCAAAAGGCCAAAAATCTCTGGCGGAAACATACACAACCGGTATGGAATTTAGATTTTAATGATGATGATGGTGGTAATGGTTATGATGATGGTGGTGGTTATCATGATGATGGTGGTGGTTATGATGATGGTGGTGGTTATCATGATGGTGATGATGATGGTGGTGGTTACCATGATGATGATGATGATGGTGGTGGTGGTGGTGGTTATCATGATGGTGGTGGTTATCATGATGATGATGATGATGGTGGTGGTGGTGCTGGTGATGATGCTACTGATGATAATATGATATCAGATTTATCCCAATACTACCCTTGACGATGATAATGACGCTACATGTGTCTGATGATGATAGAATATCACATTTACAGTACCCCAATCTTGGAAATATGTTCCCAGAAATCTCCAAAAATGGACCCAGCTTTTTCCTCAACTTTCAGATGGCTAATAAGAGTTTACAAAGATATTTTATAAAATAGTTCAGATATAACGCATGCTCTGATTGGCTAATGGCCATGTATACATGTAAACATGGCAAGTTTCAATATTTTATAAAACATATAGAAAACGTTTCGCTGTGTTTACATAGCCTGATATAAACACTAGGGAAAGTTTGGGAGAAGTCTTGAGCTCTGTGTAAACCTCGCCTGCAGCTCGGTTTTACACAACAGCTCTCAACTTCTCCCAAACTTCCCTCGTGTTTATATCAGGCTATGTAAACACGGCAGACGTTTTCTATTTGTTAAATACAACACCCCAAACATTGCTTTCAGTAGCATCAGCCAAGGATCTCAAATACCATTGAGTGATACCACACAGCCTACCTTAAGTCATTCTTATTACCTTTGAAAGTAAAAATATCAATGACTGAAACCTCGGCAAAATATTTCTTTTTTTACAGGCAAAAGAACGAGTTCTGCTCAAGAATCTGAGTCACCTAGAAAGAAGTCCAAGAGTTCAGGTAGAGTAGCAATGTTTTATTGCAAATGTACTGTATACAACTATGCAGAGCCACACCCAAATAGCTTGGTTGGTGAGTCCCTTAGTGTATATGTGTGTTTTTGTAAGTCATGTCATGACTGGCATGCCCTGCTACAGCATTGTCTCCACCTCTGTGTCATTCACCTTTGGGGCAAGGGTTCAATTCTCGACTAAAAGTTCCATATATGTGGGTTGAGGTTGTTTGATACTTGTTCTCTCCCTTGATACAAGGATTTTTCTCTGAGCTCTACTGTACATTTTTCCTCCCTCTGTAAAAATCAACATTTGAAAATTAAATGTTGTGTGTTGTTAAATATAGAATTTAGAGGTAGTGTGTGTGTGGAGTGAACCTCGTACAAGACCTGCTTATGAGGAGTGATGATTGGAAAACATAAGGGGGCTTTCATTTATTACTGTATGGGGGGGGGGGGTGGGGTCGGCGATATTGGGGGGTTACATTATTTTCGGAAGCTTACTTTATTGGGGGGGGGGGGGGGTTGTTACTAATTGTATTCAGCTTTATAGGGGTTTAGTAATAAACTGGGTGAAATGTAGGGGGGGTTATGATGCTTTTACCTACCAGTAAGGGGGGTTTGGCAATATTTGGAAAAGATAACAGATGATTTTGCTGATGCCCCCCCTCATACAGTAATAAATGAAATCCCCTTAAGTTTTTAAATGGGGTATTAACCCTAGATATATTGAAAGTAAGAAACTTTTCACCAATTATCAGCTTTTTTGTCTAGGATCCCATTCTTCAAGGAAAGAAGATTCTGTGGATCCAGATAGTGATGTGGAATTCAATCTATCAACTTCAAGAAGAAGAAAAGGAAATGCTGCTAAAAGAAAACGACGGGCTGTCACCAGGAACAAGCGTAAGGCATCGGGCTCTAATGATGACACTGATGACCAACCACAGAGAGTTATAACCAGGGGTCAGCAGAAAGGAAGAGAATCTGATGATGACTTTGATGACCGTTCACTGCGTCAGAAAACTGCAACCAGAACCCAACAGAAAGAATCAGGCACTACTGACGATGACCAACCTTTAGATCAACGAGCTCGGACCAGAACACTTAAACAAATAATTGTATCAATCAAAGACATTAATGAACATACTTCGGGTAGACGAGCCATAACTAGGAGAAAACAAAAACCACCAGGCTCCAATAACGACTCCGAAAACCAGCCTTTAAATCGGCGGCAAGTTGTGACTAGAAGACAGAAAAACGTCATCGAATCGGATGCTAGCTCGGAGCCCCAACCTGTGAGTAAAAGACAAGAGGAGGATAAGGTATCAGAAAGTGAATCTGATCACCAATCAATACCAGACAACAACTTTGAGGAATTTAGCCAACAAGTGGGCCGACAAGTGACACCAGTGTTCCATATGAAAGACAAAGACCAACATAGGAAGCCAGTAACAAAACGTCGATATCCAACCACGACCAGTAACAATGCCAGCAGTGTTCCTTCTCCTCAAAGAAAATATGGAACACGAAACAGGGTCTCAGATATTGCTCCTGAAGTTCGTGTCACCATGGAAACAGACCAACATGACATCGAATCGGACAGTGACGCAGATGAATTCGATCAGAGATTACTATCCATAGCTGAAAGGGCTTCTTTTAGCCTAAGTCAGGAATCGCAGGATCGTGATGAAGGTTCCGAAGAGGAGACGTCTGAAAAAGATACCCAGGAAGACGAGGAGGAGGATGAATTTGTTTTTAGACGAACAAACAGGAGAAAAAGAACTGAAAGAAGTAAAAATCAGAGTCTGAAAGAAAAGCAGACAGTTGATGAGAAAGAGAGAACGGTGCGACTAACAAGAGGGCAGTCCTCAACTGATAAATCTTCAACGGCGGCCCGAGTAAATTCTGTGGCCCGAGTAAACTCGACAAACGAAGATGTTTCTTCCCCACCCTCTAATTACGAATCAGCTTCATCATCACCGCGGCGAGGGATAATAACGCCAGAATCTTGCAGTAGAAACTTGTTCGGTGATGATGATGATGATGATGAAAATGAATCAACACCACGTAGGACAAAGAAGAAGTCTAGAAAAGATGCGGAATCAACGGTTACAGCGCAGAGTCCTGATGAAGATAAGATGTGGGATTTTGTGAAGAAGATGTCTGAGAATTATCGGAAGGTTGAGGTAAACACTGCTCGAGATGTACTCGGATATCAAAAAAAATTTATGGGAGTAAAAATGGGTTGAAAATATTATTTGCCAACATGGAAGCCATGCTGATGCTGAACTAAACCTGATGCTGAACTAAACCTGATGCCTCACTCAACTTTTTTTATAGTCGTAGAATGTAGTTATCATTCCTGAGTTTCTGGTATCTTTAGGGGCTTTTTTTAGGGCCTCCTTGGTCTCAATAGAGTTGGAGACTAATCAGTGCTGTACTATGTTTTGTTTAACAGAGATTGCCATGCACCCAGGGAATGACACAGTCACAGCTTTTACATGCGCTGTATGTATCAGATGGTACTCTTGTGGATACGGAAAATTACATAAAGACTGGAAAACTCGCCAATGGTATGAATTTTGGTTGCGTCCCTCGGGTGTGTGTGTGTGTGTGTGGGGGGGGGGGGGGGGGGAATGATAACATTTTGTGTAAAGGGCAGGGCGCTCATGTGTATAGGGGGTTGTGTGTGTATGTTTGTTGGGGGAAAGGAGGTGGTTCAAGCTGGAAATCTTTATTTTATTTTTCTGCAAATATCTTGATGAATCTTAAATGTATACCATTTAATGAGCCCTCTTCTCCCCCAGCGAACTAAAAAGGCAAACGTTGTGTTTTCTTTTTCACTATGTGCTCATCATCTAGGAGCAAGTCCTTGGTCTAAAGCAGAAAACGATGCCATACTCAATAACGAGAGGAAGGCTGTTAATACTATCATCAAGAAGAGAGGACGAAACAGTGTGTCAGAGCGAGGGTCTTTTCTCCGTGGCTGCAAATAGGTCGGTTTTTTTTAAATAAAATAATCTTAGCTCACATCACCCCTGATCACCTCTATGAACTAAACGATAGACAGATTGTGCTAACGCTTCTGGAAGACTGAGTGTGCGCAATACAAGCATGATCTTGATCTTCTTTGCTTAGCATTCGCATTCGTTTGTGTTACCCACTGGATAACACATAGACGCGTACGGCGTACAGGGCTCGGATTGTAACCGTATTTTGGTCCATGGTGTTACCATGAAAGAAGTTTCTGGCTTACCATCTTTATCTCATATTTTTCACAACATTCAAATCTTTATTGCTGTTCTGTTCTGCTATTGTATTTCAGTGCTAAAGTGACCTGCAGATATTTAGCTACATTTAGGTCTGAATAATACTTATGTGTAATGGGTAACTTACGGTTGAATATTTGACAAGTGCATTCTGTTTTGCTGAGACAGACATTTTTCAGGTCCGATGTAATTGAGTTTTATTCTTGGGTTTAAGGTTCAGCTGATATGAATATTCTACACAGTCACGTAAAACTGACTGGGCTAAGCCTGAGAAGGGAAAAGTAGTGATATACATCATTAGGAATTCCATTCGCTAGATATTTTTATGAGGTACATTACATTAATATTAATGCTCATTAAATTCTCTTCCAAGCTTTGCGCTTGATTTTAAGAATTATTTCTCTTTCATGCAATTTACATCACGTGCAAACTAAATTCATATAAAATCTTCGGATGGATTGCGCGTGCACATTGTGCATAGCTTGGCAACTGTCCACTATGGTGGGGTTTTATCATGTGGCCAGAGGGTTCATATCACGTGTAGCATGCCTAAATTCAGCTCAACTCATGCATAGAACAGGTTGCCAACCTACGTGAATGGGAGGGAAATCCCATTCAGTCTGTGAATCTAGGTGCTTGTAACATCACAGCAAAGAGTGTAACGATAATCGTCACAAGGTAGATCAATGCGAAGACACGATTGAGTATGACGGAAGTGATTCTCCATTCTTCTTGAATCCCTTCAGCTTCCTCTTTCTTTACAATACTGTCTGTCAGTATTTTCATCTTGTCCGTGGTAGGGGTACTGTCGTCTAGGTTGTCGCGCAGTTTTCCTGGAAATTACAACAGCAAAATTATTCGACGTATTCAATATCTTCAAAAAGGGTGATTCTATAGGACAAGACATACAGGGGGTCTTTAAAAATAGGCTTCGTATCCTCACAGTCCCTTGAAATTCATTGGCGAGGGGCGTACGACTATGGAATAGTGTGTATATTTCATAACCTGCCTTCCCTTCCCCTCTGAGTGAAATTAAAGGCTAGCAAATAGCAATGTTTTCTTTATTGCTAAAAGCAGAGAAAGCTGCTGCTCTGCAATAAATAAAACTAGTTGCGCGCAGGGTGGTAATGGGAGCAATATTCACTCTGCGATTTGCAACAATTTTGTTTGACAAATTGCAGTATTTTATCCCCCGTATAACCACGAAATGAATCCTTTTTTGTTGCGCAGCCTTTAGAGAGACCCTATGAGCTAACAGCGTTCAATTCTGGAGGTTGCAGTATATCATCTTCCGTGTAACTACGAAATGAATATTTTTATATTTGCGCATTTAACAGCGTTCAATTCTAAAGACATTTCTTGCCTACCTTGTTGCAGGCTTTGAATGACAACTCCTTGTTTCATACGATCAGCGGCGCCTTTGAGTCCAACAATCCTTGCGCAATAGTTCAAAATGAATACCTACAACAAAACGACTTACCAAATAACTTACTAATATCCAACATGGATTTTGGGCGGTCGCGGTAGGTTGGGTATCTGTGGTTTGTATAAGCCAGTTCAAAGTTTAAGAATCGTTTTCAGTGCGCATGCGATTTTATCCCGAATTTCTTACCTTTTGTTTTTAATTAAACAAAAGAAGGTGAAAAATTCGGGATAAAATCGCATGCGCACTGAAAACGATTCTTAAACTTTGAACTGGCTTATACTGTTGACTCTAGAGCCCTGTCATCGTTACTGCGCATGCTTGACAAACATGCGCAGAATTACAGGGCTCTGGGGTCGAAGAGTGGCTAAAATCCCAGGGTTGTTTGTTTACCTTTGCCCAAATTGGTAGAGGCGCTGAAGAATTCTCAGGGTAGTATATCCTCATCAACAAACAAGCTACAAACATGGCCAGCGAAACTTCTATGATAGTGCATTCATAGTAGACTCCAAGTAGGGGAATGGCATTGGATGTTGGGGGAAGCTTATCCTGTGGGTAGAAATAACATAGTAATAAGTTGGTTAATGAGTTTTTTAAAGTCTATTTATACGGAAAAGAGAACCCAGGATAGATGCATAAAGAGGTCTCACGAAAGCCAGTTGTATAGTTCATTAACAGTACTATGTCTTTGCATTTCATTGCCTAAAGGCAAGGAAATACGAGCAACAATATCGTGCAACTTGTCGCGCAACATTGCGTTGTTAAGTGAATGTTGCTCGTATTAATTAACACCTCGTGCGCAACAAATTTTTGATGCTGCAGAGAGTAGAAAACGCTTCTACTTCTGTAACAAAGTCGCGCAACGCAATTTTATAGATAGCTTCACGGTGCGGTAATACGCGCCATATTCACTCTGCACCTTGCAACACAACAATGTTGCGCGGCAAGTTGAACGATTGTTGCTCGTATTTCCGCGTTTTAAAGGTGAAAATTTCTACTGTTTTGTCCCTAACATGGCTGCCATGAGACATCTCTTTTGATATAGCAGTTGTGTGAATTATGGTTGAATCCTGAAACAAACATCTTACCATAAGCATGAGTATTAATATTGTGAAAGAGAGTAACACCGTCACACCAAACGACATCCTCTCTCCAGACTCCGGCGGCAGAAGAAAAACGAGGAGGGTTAGGACGGCAATGATTATACAAGGAAGAATGAAGTTCATGATGTAATAGAGAGTGCGCCTGCGCAGATGTATCTTGTAGGCGACTTCCGGGTACTGACCCTCAAAGCGGTCATATTTTTTCTCCCGACGCACAGGTTTAGAACTTAGTAGAATCCATTCTCCATTTTCTCCATAGCTATATAAAGTTAAAAGTTTGTTAGTAAGTTTTCCCCTGCTTTTCTGATCAGCTGCGCAAGGGGTCGCGCAAGGTATGGTTTCCTATTTTCAAAATTACGAGACCCAGGCGACTAGTATAGTAATCAACCAATCTTTATTAGGGTTATTATACAGATAAAGACTTTGTCTTTTTTTCAATCTGGCCCTTAAACGAAAGTATAACTCGAGTTGTCTGGGTTCTTGGTTTCCGTCAATCAAATTTTCAACGTTTTGAGCTAGTAAATTTTTGATCGACGCAGCCAAAAAATAAAAAACAGACATCTTGGGCTGTGTTGGTCACGTAATTATAAAAATGAGCGTTGACCTTACCACACCTTTCCTCATCTATTGTCGATAAGATGGGAATTTCTGACATTGCATTTAGCTTCTACTTACTGTGAAAGATCCGCGGAATCTTTGGCAGGGATGAAATCTACATAGGATGTAGTAAAAGACCACGAACCGAACCTTATCTCACACACCTGGTCATCAAAAGGAAAGTGCGTGATGTCGATAGTACATGAGCTTTGTATGACAGCAGGGTTGAGCCAAGCTATATTTCCGTTATGCTGTACTACTAAGTCTGATTCCATTCCATTTGCTTCCATATTTGCTGTGGCACTGTGAAAAATATGAGGATTCAATGACATGGACTTTTACCATTTGCCAGCCAAGTTTATTCACAGGAAATAAAAACGTTTCTTTATGGCCACGTAAACCTCGTGGTTGAAATCTATTTTTATCGTGGCTGCCGTGTGATAAAGGTTTCATTGAAAACGCACGCGCGTGCTGTGTAGAGTCATAAAGTAGGCGGGGATTGGAAGAACGAGAAGTCGGTGTTAGGAGAAGCGCAACGCGAAACGGAGTCCTCAATACTTCTCGAGAGTTCTGACAATTTCCAAATGCTTTATAACTGCACACAGCACAGCAAGGAAGTTTTTTTTATTTCTTTTTAAAAATACAAATTACGGTAATCGTTATTCTGGATACGAATGGCGCAATAGAAAGTGCGCGCGCGTGCTGTACGCTCTCATAATAAACCTACCCTACGAGCAGAGGTTATTTGACCGCTATGCAATACACAAATCAATAGGCGACCTCCGTTATCAGTTGTATCCTTGTATATACATGTTTACCTGTTTAGGAGATATATTTCGGGCAGCCATAGCTTGTTTGGTTCTAGTATAATGTGATCCAGACCGCTGTACTCGGTCTTGTTCCAAACGAGACGTGGGTCATTCCAAAACTAGTGAAAAAATCAATTAAGGCGCGGTAATACGAGCAAAAATCGTGCAACTTGTCGCACAACATTGTTGCGTCGTAAGTTGCAGAATGGATGTTGCTCGAGTTACTATCACGTGCGCAACAAATTTTCGTTGTTGTAGAGTAGAAAGAGCTACTCCAGCAACAAAGTCGCGCAACAAAAATATTGTTGCGCGCGATAGTAATATATACGAGCGACCTTTACTTGTAACGCAACTTGTAACACGATGTCGGTAATGATTTAATTGGGATGGAGAAAAATGAACCCTCACAAAACATTTATCTAACATTTGATGCTAGTGCGAATTTCTTGTTCATCTTGGTGAGCTGAGCAAATGTTGCATCGGAGTGAGGGAAAAATTACCGCCTTGGCTTTAATTTCATTGGTTAAGAGCTTAGACAATAAGAATCTGGAATTGGAATTTAGTCTTAGAATTGAAGTCTTCGAGCATTTACCTGTTTAACCCAGATATTGGTTGTGAGAACTTCACTCTTTTCGCTCTAAAAACAAGTGAAAAAGGGGAAATGCATGTGAAAACGTGGTAAATGTATCTATGTATGGCATCATTGATCATGCATTATCCATCGATTCTTAGGCCACCACCGATAATGATATACTTATTTTAAAAAATTCTACAAAGCTGAGACCGCAAGGATAATGGTAGATACATTTTTAAAGTTTTGACTGCTTGATAACTATGGATTTGAGATATTTTACCAGTTGCAGTTTCACCTCCTATGAGCATTCATCCTCAAACTCAAATTTGTGCCAAAAATCTTTACTTGTTTGATGTTTAGTATTCCCCATAAAGTCAGAGATCTCAGCTTTCTAGGTTTTGTGACTAACTATTAAAATGCATCACTTGAGAGCAGTATCTTTAGCAAGAGAAATGGGCCCTTGTTTCACCACTAATAATAATGTTACTTGCAACGATTTTCATTCATCTCACCACTGACATGATAACTTAGAAAGCATCTTTTGTGTCACATCTGCATGATGTTGTCTTAAGGTACCCCTTACCACGCTATACTTGTAATTTATTTGCCTCCTTTTGAAATTATCTTGGATACGAAATTAACAGAAAAATACAAAAGATTTGTGCAAAATTATGTCAAAAATAAAATGTGATTTCTTTGACATTTTCTGTTACCCTCGCATCAAGGATAATGTTGCCAGGGGACTTTAATTATACAGGACAGACATATCTCATGACACCCTAACAACCTTACCACTGTCATGATATTGTGCAGCGCCAAGTCAAAGGTGACATTTACCACGTCTTCATCACGTAAAACTGGGCGAGCTTTAAGGTTATATCCGTTAAATAACTTTTTAGTTAGTTCGTCTATCCGTCTGCTTGTGCAATCTATGAGTAAAAGTCGAAAATACAGGAATTTTGAAACCATATTCATAGGGGTAAAATAATGCCGCATTGTGATTGGATGAACTACTGGAAGACAATAGGAAGCCATTTAAATGTTATGGCATGTCGTACCGTGTACTTGCTGTAAGACAGTACCGTATATTTCCCACTCATACGAAAACCATTTTTATAGGAAGCCATTTCAATGCTACGACATTTCGTACCG
The DNA here is from genome assembly GCA_023349425.1 of Anthopleura sola. Lineage (NCBI taxonomy): Eukaryota > Metazoa > Cnidaria > Anthozoa > Actiniaria > Actiniidae > Anthopleura > Anthopleura sola. Next base: position 1,319,423 of record JALHLI010000030.1, on the reverse strand, counting down.
TGTACGTGCAGTAGAGCCGTACGTTTCCCTCTCATGGGTGGGAAATTCTTAAGAAAACCACCGATTCAAATCAATGTTAAAAATACACCGTTAAAACTTTTTAAGTATAATTTTAATTTTATATTTAAATAAAAAAACATAAAATTGAGAAGTAAAGAAAGAAAAAAAAAGTCAACCTTGATAAATGACGAATTACTCTTGAGAGCATTTCAAATCACTTCCGAAGGCTGTTTTTGTTTCTCGAGAGGCAGCGCTCATTAATTCAATAGTTCGATTGCCCCTACTTACCATTTATCCACACTTGTGCCACAATTACCACCATCAAACAGACTCTTTGAAAACAATCAACCATTTTGAAGGTTATCTTTTCAGATATTTTTAAGTAGCTAAATTAATTTCGGAATTGTTTCGTAAGTTTTTGGACAAGTAGTTTGAAGTTAATACCGAGTATGATTATTTGTTTTGAGTTCACAAAAAAGGTTGTTATTGGCAATGACAGGTGACCTGTGTTATCCAATCATTTGGCAGAGTTTAGAAGAAGAAAGACAATAAGAATGTCTTCGACGAATTCATACTGAGATTAATATCTAAAGTGACTTGAAATTAGCAGACATCGATATCAGTCATCTATTATACATGATACCATTAAAAGAATCGGGGGAGAAAGAAAGAATGAAAGAAAGAAAGAAAGAAAGAAAGAAAGAAAGAAAGAAAGAAAGAAAGAAAGAAAGAAAGAAAGAAAGAAAGAAAGAAAGAAAGAAAGAAAGAAAGGAAGGAAGGAAGGAAGGAAGAAAGAAAGAAAGAAAGAAAAAGAAAGAAAGAAAGAAAGGAATGAGGAAAGAAGGAAAGGAGAGGAAAAAAAAAAACAAAACAAAAAACACTATATTGATCTCACTCTAAGCCGAGCAATTTTCCTGTCTTAAAAATATATATTACTCCTTTTCAAATGAGAAAAACAGGAGAAAAAGAGATGTTCCTAGGTAGTGCTAATAATGAATGACATCTTCAAAACACATCCCGTACTGTAGTAACTCTAGATGACTTGAAATTGACGACTTCTTTTTTTCTAGAACGAGCTAAGTAGGCCGAATCAATCATACAAAAAAATCGTCGAAACAACTGACGACCAAAACAAAATATATACCTCATAAAATATGTATTCAAGATGATATATTCTAGTGAGGGCATTAATTTTTAAACATGTAACATGAAAAATAATTCAGTCTTAAAATGTAGTCATGCAGGCCATTGGAATGGTGTTCAATATATCAAGATATCATTCATGTTTTATAACCACTTCATGTAGTATTCAGTTTCAAAAACCATTATTAAGTCGCAATTTGTATAATGGTTTTGAGTGGCATACCAATACAGTTTCCTCTTGTATCATAGAATTATATAAAGATACAAGTAAGGGACAGGAAAGATATTCCTTGTAAATCCACTAGAAACCTTGTATAACTATTTTATCTCACACTATTGGAAACACATAGGTGGAATACCCCGAATATAATACCTGTTCAGCCTTCTTATTGACTGTAATTTATTTATTTGTTTGGGATAAACTGTACATGAGGTATTTGTCAGGAGTCATGAGTGCATCAGGTGGAGATGACCCCGGGGGGAGATAACACAGGGTTTCATTTCAAAACAGCCATATTAAGTCAATGCGGTTTATAGGGGTCAATTTGAGAAAGCATGGAGATACAAGTATTACTGTAAGCGTATCATTTGTACCCTTTCCCAGCCATAATCACCTCAGCAGGAGTAATATAGTATTGGACTTATCGAGGCTGAATCAACTTTTTTCATTCTACACTAGTGCATGACGCGTCAAAATGAACTCAAGTTGAACTTCATCATCACCTGCCATCAAAACCACTTCCATTGACCGTGCGAAAACAGATATAAAAAGACGCTACTGGTCTGAGAAGCTGTACTTCAACAGGTAATTCTTGTTTGTCCAGCGTGCATTAACTATACTAACCACAGACTTTAGAATTGAACCTCTGAGTCATGAGTCGATTAGTTTTTCGTTTCTTTTCAAAGTCTTGACACTTCATTTTAATTAAAAATCCCAGTAAAAAAAAAAAAAAAAAAAAACGCTTGGAGTATGAATCATTTGAAAGGAATGAAAATGACGCCTCTCTGGCTCAATCTTCTTTATATTGAAGCAAAGCAACATTCTTACACTTCGTATATACCCACTTTGGTTTTCCACCTCTTCCTCCACGAGATCTAGAAGAAAACATATTTTTTCCAGCTGCTACTACCGAGGTATTTACATCAACCATACACACGAGCATTAAGCTAATAGCAGTTAAAGAGTTTTTAGTTTCTTATGCAACGAAGTGTCATATTTGTTGCATCCAACAACCTGTCGTAGATGGCTCGTTGACCTTTCATAAGCAAGAAGGATTCAAATTTCCTAGTTTTTTTTCTCCCTGCACTGTGCATGAAGTTGGATAAAGACTCACGAATGTGCTAGGAGTTCTAACAGGATATTGATAATGTAGGCCAAATATCGTGACTAGAGAGGCAGCGTTCACGGCTTCTTACACCAAGAAACCTGCTGCACTTATAAGGTAAATGTGTCGTTACGATATTATATGGTCCAAAAGCAAACCAATACCACAATGAAAAATTAGGATTACATTTCTTTACAAGTGTATATTTTTATTATAATCAATTCAATTCTGGGAATCCCGTTTTCTAGTTCTAACATTTATTTATCAAACTAGATCAGTTTTTGTTCAAACGAACTCGGTGGAAGTTGGTTTTAAATTTGTTCAGGACGAGAAGCAAATTTGCACCAAACCTGCTACCATTTGAGACACTTTAATACTTATCTCAAGTAAACGTTGTTGCACCTTGATATCCATGCTCATGTGATATCCAGGCCTGATTTCCATGTTAACTAGCTAGTGTACTAGTTTGAATTCAGTTATAAGGTAAGCCTACGTAAGGTTGCAGTCTTTTAGGGGTGCTAAAGATTTGTCAAGTACAATTAAGATACAATACCATACAGTTATAACCAGCATGCCGCCGCTGGGTCGGTTTGACTTTTATATATCTGTGGTTCTACAAATGTTTTAGGATTGATTAGGAATTACAGATCCAGCAAACAATCTTTTATTATCATTAAGATTTCAGAAGCTCCTAGATCGCTATTTGTTTTGATTCCTCTTTTGTGTGTTGGTGCATCGGAATAGGCGCCGCGTGAACGTGAAGTAGGATAGATATATTTTTGTATATTATTATAGTGCATCACTTCAACGCCCTCGCCATTGCATTTTGACGGCTAGTTTTGTTTAAAGTACTTATCTCTTATCTACACCATCGCTGTGCACTAAGAGATGATTATTATTTTACACTTTTTATAGTGATTTTTCTTCAAATTATGTTAAATATATTTATAAAGTTGTACATAAAGCTTTTAGTTCATCTATTAATGGACATCGATTCTCATATTCACTTTGTCGATCTGGCACGAACTCAACATCCTTCGATCAAAAAAACAAGTAGTCGAATCCTGGATGTAATGAAATGTTCACTCCAAACCATATTGTAATATGAAAAATATAAATGACTTCAACTTCACTATGCAGAGTGTAAGCTCCTTGATGTACGTAATGGCTGCATCGCACTCGCACACACTTCGATGGCTTAATCTATATTTGCAGACAATTCGCTTTGCCTCCGAGTCACTAGATATTTTAAATGTCTATCAATCAATTCCAAAGGTCATAATTTTTGGTTTATTGTTAACTGACTTTTGTACTTCGAATTGAAGTGTTCTTGATGACATTCGCTTCCTCATCATCTCATTACTGTCTGTTACATTTTGTAGAGCGCTCGATCAGTGTTGACTCAAAGACATGAATGTATCAAACACATTAGTCAGTCCTCCGAACCATGAGCTTGTTTTTGCATCGCTTGCAGGATTAATAATGCAACTATTCCTCCATTTTGCTCTCGGATATCATCCATGTATCACCGCGTGTATCAAAACATCAAATTTTAAAGAGAATTACTGATGTGTTTTGCTTCAATTTTAAAGATTTCAGTTGTGACTTAATTCGTGCTATTTAGTTATATGGCCTCAGGCCCACCCGCTGTTAGATATCAGTTTTACTGTATCATGAAAATTCTATTGCCAGAGCTTCACTAATTCATCATGCTCAGTACTCGTAAGTACAACTTCAAAAAATAGTCTACCTTTTCAGGTCTTTTCAAAATCATTCTTGAGCTGAACTAAAATCAGTAGAAAAAGATACATTGAAGAGTTCCCTGAAGTTCTCTCTACAAAACTGAATTTCCTTTTCAATTTTCTAGCTCGTGCTAGTCTCAGTTATACACGGTTTGTTTTGACGTTTTTTCCGATCTTAATTGAGTATCCTTCAGCCCGGATTCTCATTACACTTAGTGATCAAACATATTCCTTTAATATGGGAACTGAACCAAAAGCTGATATCGAAACCTAACTTACTACTGGAGAAGGATACTTGTAAGTTCACGAGTGTTATAATATGTACAGAAAGGGCTGACATAGCACTTCAATTTTTAAGAAAGTACTATAAAAGAACCAAATGACATGACTGTTCCTAAACAGTTAAGTTCTCGCTTTATCTGTAATTTTGCTTCTCGTTTCCCGCCAAAATGCTCACACGCGCGCGGCTTTAGCTTACCGCCAAAAATTCAAACTTGTGATTTGAGCAGCAAATGTGCCATTTAGCGCAGTTCACAAAATATTTCAAAAGATGTACATTGTTCCAGCAAAGACCCACAGATAACCAGTTTATCATTTAATATCATCATTTACAACTGAAATATGGATGGGAAATACGAAAAAAAGGGGGAAACTACATTGAATACGTTTGTCCACCCTACCTGTAAAGTGTTGGTACATGATATCTGGAATTGACCCCTTTCACGTGTCTTCAAAGCAGCTCAATTTGCAATTGGAGGACACAATCAAAGAATTTCAATCTTCTAAGAATTTGAATTGGAACCTATTCAGTGCTTTGTCTTCTAAACTGAGCTGCATTTAGACGTGCTGCAAGGGGTATATATATATATACCTTATCGTGTTTCATTACTCACCACAGATATTTCAAAAAGGGTTGTTGAGAAACCAACTGTGCAACACTGCTAAAGCTAGGTAAGTGTACCACCTTTGCTTTGCTTTGCTTTTCTTTTCTTTGCTTTGCTTTGCTTTGCTTTGCTTTGCTTTGCTTTGCTTTGCTTTGCTTTGCTTTGCTTTGCTTTGCTTTGCTTTGCTTTGCTTTGCTTTGCTTTGCTTTGCTTTGCTTTGCTTTGCTTTGCTTTGCTTTGCTTTGCTTTGCTTTGCTTTGCTTTGCTTTGCTTTGCTTTGCTTTGCTTTGCTTTGCTTTGCTTTGCTTTGCTTTGCTTTGCTTTGCTTTGCTTTGCTTTGCTTTGCTTTGCTTTGCTTTGCTTTGCTTTGCTTTGCTTTGCTTTGCTTTGCTTTGCTTTGCTTTGCTTTGCTTTGCTTTGCTTTGCTTTGCTTTGCTTTGCTTTGCTTTGCTTTGCTTTGCTTTGCTTTGCTTTGCTTTGCTTTGCTTTGCTTTGCTTTGCTTTGCTTTGCTTTGCTTTGCTTTGCTTTGCTTTGCTTTGCTTTGCTTTGCTTTGCTTTGCTTTGCTTTGCTTTGCTTTGCTTTGCTTTGCTTTGCTTTGCTTTGCTTTGCTTTGCTTTGCTTTGCTTTGCTTTGCTTTGCTTTGCTTTGCTTTGCTTTGCTTTGCTTTGCTTTGCTTTGCTTTGCTTTGCTTTGCTTTGCTTTGCTTTGCTTTGCTTTGCTTTGCTTTGCTTTGCTTTGCTTTGCTTTGCTTTGCTTTGCTTTGCTTTGCTTTGCTTTGCTTTGCTTTGCTTTGCTTTGCTTTGCTTTGCTTTGCTTTGCTTTGCTTTGCTTTGCTTTGCTTTGCTTTGCTTTGCTTTGCTTTGCTTTGCTTTGCTTTGCTTTGCTTTGCTTTGCTTTGCTTTGCTTTGCTTTGCTTTGCTTTGCTTTGCTTTGCTTTGCTTTGCTTTGCTTTGCTTTGCTTTGCTTTGCTTTGCTTTGCTTTGCTTTGCTTTGCTTTGCTTTGCTTTGCTTTGCTTTGCTTTGCTTTGCTTTGCTTTGCTTTGCTTTGCTTTGCTTTGCTTTGCTTTGCTTTGCTTTGCTTTGCTTTGCTTTGCTTTGCTTTGCTTTGCTTTGCTTTGCTTTGCTTTGCTTTGCTTTGCTTTGCTTTGCTTTGCTTTGCTTTGCTTTGCTTTGCTTTGCTTTGCTTTGCTTTGCTTTGCTTTGCTTTGCTTTGCTTTGCTTTGCTTTGCTTTGCTTTGCTTTGCTTTGCTTTGCTTTGCTTTGCTTTGCTTTGCTTTGCTTTGCTTTGCTTTGCTTTGCTTTGCTTTGCTTTGCTTTGCTTTGCTTTGCTTTGCTTTGCTTTGCTTTGCTTTGCTTTGCTTTGCTTTGCTTTGCTTTGCTTTGCTTTGCTTTGCTTTGCTTTGCTTTGCTTTGCTTTGCTTTGCTTTGCTTTGCTTTGCTTTGCTTTGCTTTGCTTTGCTTTGCTTTGCTTTGCTTTGCTTTGCTTTGCTTTGCTTTGCTTTGCTTTGCTTTGCTTTGCTTTGCTTTGCTTTGCTTTGCTTTGCTTTGCTTTGCTTTGCTTTGCTTTGCTTTGCTTTGCTTTCTTTTGCTTTGCTTTGCTTTGCTTTCTTTTGCCGGCTTTGCTTTGCTTTGCTTTGCTTTCTTTTGCTTTGCTTTGCTTTGCTTTGCTTTCTTTTACTTTGCTTTGCTTTCCTTTCCTTTCCTTTGCTTTCCTTTCCTTTCCTTTCCTTTCCTTTCCTTTCCTTTCCTTTCCTTTCCTTTCCTTTCCTTTCCTTTCCTTTCCTTTCCTTTCCTTTCCTTTCCTTTCCTTTCAATTCCAGTCTGAAAGTTAACAGACAGTCTTCGTAATGTCTACATCATTAAGATTCATGATCATAGTTTCTCAGTTGGTCTTCAAATGACCCATGCACCGCGAATGACATGGCACGTATCGCCTGAAGGCTTAGCTTTAGTTGTTTTATGCATTCATGACCAGCTGACTTTATCCTGAATATTTAGAAACAATTAAAGTTAAGTCTGAGTCGCTCATTTTAAGAAATTTTACACGGTTTAAACTTTAAAGTTTTAAAGGAATTTTTGATGCAAAGTGCTGTGTCATGTTTTAGGTTTTGTACATGATGCTTAGTGCCTTTCCTCTCCAAACGATGCTCAAACTATTAGAATAAGAAAAAGACGAATTTCTGATGCTCGTTAACTATTCCTTTACCACCTGTCCTATTCTAAAGCTCCTGAGTAAAATATTTTCAGTGACTGAGCCGGTAACTGGTAGTTTTGGCAATTTTGTGAAACCCGGAATTGCTATCTCCTGGGTGAGCAAAGGTGGATCCAGGAATTTTTGAGTGGGGTTCAAAAAAGGCTCAAAAAAGATCTAAGCAAAAAATCAAAGCTATTTTGATAAAATGAAGATTAAAAACTAGGGGTCCGGACCCCCCAACCCCGACCCTCCAAGCCTCCCCCTGGATCCGCCAATGGTCAGTGCCGAGAGTGATGCATGTGGAACATCACCTAACTCAGCCACTTAGTAGTCTGCCATTTGAAACCATGCAATACTTGTGAGAGACATTTGCATACTTAAATAATATTATTGTGATGAAAAACAACTAAATAACAATGGGGTCGTCATTGTGTGACAGGGTCACCCACGCCACCCACCGCAAGGCATCAAGCAACGGATTCCCCCTACACGATTATAAGACTACGAGAGCTTTACACTGAACAACTTCAAACATGTCTGATCAAAGTTTCTTAAGATCTTCAGGCAATACTTCTGTCCAACCAACACCGGGAGAGTCCAGCCGAAACAAGGTAAGAATCATACTATAACATTAGCCAGATGATAAATTACACTCATCATTGCTGTAATCGCATCTAAAATATCGAGTTCAACTGCTCGTCAAGCCGACTATAACCGCACTCACGCTGTCTGCAAGCTTCTTTGGTTTAACGTTCTTACCAAATATCTTTAACAGTCCCTTCTTCTTGATGCGCCAATTCAATTTCTATTACCAGAGATGTTATATTATTATTCTAAATAAGTAGTCATAGATTAGTCCTAAGAATCATAATTTGTCTAACCAGTGTGTTTAACCAAAGTCCTAAATAATTTTGAAAAGTTTTAGCTACGAAGGTTTTTCTTATCTTTCTGTTGAAACGTCTGTAAATACTTTATTCGTTGTGCGACATACTTCAGATGGTCACGAGCATAACTTGTTTTGTTACCAAATACCTAATCACGTCCCGTTTTCTAAAAGTATTCTAAAGTACGATGTAAAACATAGGAAAGGTCAAAGTTTCTTTTCGTTTATCACCTATATTCCCTTTCTGAGTCAGTCATATTTGCCGGCAGGGATGAACTTGTCTTTAACATTTTGATGGGAAGTTTATGGCTTTATTCAAAACGGTCTAGTCATCCTTTCATGCTAGCTTATTTGGCCATCATAAACCAGTATTTTCTATAGGGATTAAATAAGCCTCGATGGAATTCTATCGTATCTTTTATAGTACAAAAGCTGTTTAAAATTGCATACATGGGTCTGTGATTTTGATATCTGTGCTTGAGTAATATGAAATTGTTTCGCGCAGTATTATGCGTTGCTGGTTTTTCATTAACAATTAATGATTCTCATTACCATTACCATGCATTATAATTCGTGTTTGACTTGTTCAGATGTTGATAAGTTCGGTCTGTGGCATAATAATTGTTCTTAACTGTCAAGGGCAGTTAGGCTAACGATATCTGAATGGATAGAAATTATTAATCAGCATAAATGTCTCTGCAACGCGTAGCTTAGAATCGTTTAGCTAGTCTGCTACTAGAAAGAGTAAAATATCATAGATAATATTCTAAAGAATATTTCCAAATTGCAAATTAGGAATCTCTTTATAAGCTTGCCCTATTGAACTTCTTGTTAACTCGTTTGTCAGTTCTTGTTCTTCCGTTAGCGTTCATGATGATAAGACCTGAGGTTAGCGGATAAAAACTTTCATATGTATAGGATCATTCTCTCGTTTACAACAAACTGTTAAGCCCATTAAGCGCCTTTAATCCCTTTCCAAATACGATCGACAATTTGCAAAGTCCTGTTTGAGGGTCGTTTCCAATGTTTGTCCTGAAAAAATTACGAAATGTGTCGTTCCTATACAACTTTGGAACTCAACTTAAGTGTTATTGTGTAAATCGTGAAAAATATTCTGACGCAACACAGTACACTGAATCAATAAGATTGTAAGAAGAAAATAGGAATAGAGTGTTTTGTTAGTGGCATGCAGTTGCATACCTTTTCCTTCCTCCTTATACACCCAACAAGCTGAACTGATCCCAGTGGATTTGTAATTTAGCTGTGCCTTGACATATCAGAGAGGAAGCTGTTTCAGGATCTGATCTGTGAGCTAACCATGCCCTGCCCTGATCAGCCCAGAGGTTGTTTAAGGTTTTGATAAAATTTGAAGTTTTTTTTGTCATGAAAAGTCCAGTTGCGCAACGTTGACAACAACGTTTGTGCACAGGGTTTGCGGCTCCGTTGCGCGCGCGCAAATACTTCGTAGTGTGAATAGCAAGATGCGATGTCATTTGATTTATTTCATATCTCAGCAAATACAACCAATTAGATTGCAGGAAACCATTGTAAATGTGTCGGGGTTCCTTTCTTTCTTTAGTGTACGTGCCCGGGTGTGCGCGGTGAAGTTTTTTATAGCATGTTTTATAGCTAGTATGTTCCTAACGATGGAAATGCTACACTTGTGCGCCGTTGACCAAAACAATATAACATAAACAGTGTCTAAGGAAATGGCTTGCTAGACAATTAATAATAAGCTTTATTAATATACCTGAGATTTTTGGAAAAAATATATAGAAAATATATATATTTATTATATGAAATATAGTGTGATATTGAGTGACATCACAATGATCAAATTGATATGCCCACTCCCACCAGTGGCCAGTGGGGATACGATTTTTCACAACACTGGTGGTGTCAAATTTCGACTTTCTGCTCAGCTTCTCAAATTCTCCATTATTTTTCATTGAAGATTTTCTATAATAAACAGAACCATTACATGGCCGCTTGGAGATACGAATTTTATCTTCTTCGCTGCGCTTACTCGTGAGAGATGATATCAACGCTCGAAGATAAAATTCGTATCTCCGCACGACCATATAATATCCTCTATATATCTAAAAAATCTACACTATATACAAAGAAATAAGAGAAAAAATATATAATTAGTTATGTTCTTAACAGCCTCGCGGCCCTTGTTATAAAAAAGAGTTCAAATGTCCTTGAGTTCCTGATTTAGGTATAATAGTTCGTATATATGTGGCCAACAACGTCGTTGAATTGTATCTGCGGGATCCTGTGCCGACCTCAGAGCCTTGATCATAGATTGCCAATCATGCGCGCATTTACTATGTAATCCGAAACTAAGTTAACAACCTCGTGTGCAACGACCGACTGAGCTAGATAAAAAAAAGTTGAAACAGGCGCAAATTGTAAGACTCAAAGCAAACTTCAAAGTAATCGGAATGTGTTATCGTTTTGAAGAGCTTCCACGAGAATGCCAGCAAATGTAAAAATGTTGCTTCATCTTTAGCTAAAACAATCATGATCAGCGCATCTTACAGATCAACTAGATCGCGTAATTGAAATTCAAATCTCAATTTTACTTTTAGATTTCAACATCTGACAGGTGATTTGTGATTCATTCCTATATTTAATCTCCATACCTATTTTTTTCCCTTCCCGGCCCATATCACTACCTTCAGATATGCGAATTCTTGAGACATCTGTTCTGATTCCATATATTTCTATCCTATCAGATGTTGATTTATATCTTATTATGAATCTTCTTCATCGCAGGACGAGTTAAGCATAATACCCCCCTTAGCCTTGACAGGTGTACTATATGTGAAAAGTCTGTTTAACCAATTCATTTACCTTTCTGGTCCGGCTCGTACGAATTGCTCATTTATTCATCATATTGCGCTGTTCAGTACTTAACTTCTTCCGACTATGCCTGACTTCGGGGTAAGTAAAGTGTAGTTTAAAGTTCCTTTATGGTGATGGCATTAGATTGTTTACTCGCGGGGATCTACTCTCCCTGCATGCGGGCACAAATCAGAAATCGTTTGCTTATGCTCAGTGAGAAAAGTTTTTAAACGGTGTCATGAAACTACTTTGAGTCAATACTTTGCCGTCTGGTCAAAGGAGGCCGAAAAGAAAAGAAAAACTCGTGTGATGTTATGAACATAGATTCCAGCTGTCAATGAATGTTTTGTGGAGTGTTTTGTCTATAATGATGATTTCTACAGCATATGGGGAAAAATATTCACGAAAGTTATCTAGGTACACATACGTAGACTTTAGGGAAAAGTGAGGTGCTTCAAGACTCTGAGATAGATTGTAGCATATATGTTCCTCTTAGTCGGTGTGAGCAGGGACGTTCCCTCCAACCTCCCTGGTATGACAGGGCACTAATCAACTGGATTCTTATTTGTGACTTGTATTGTTTCTGAGCATAAAATGCATCAAGGGCTGACTTGCTTCTCACAGCAGTTTATTTAAATAGTTTTTTTAATGAATCTGTGAGGATGCTCTCTTATTAAATGGATGGATGGATGGATGGATGGATGGAGAGAGAGAGGGAGGAATGGATGGACGAATGAATGGAATTGAGTAAGTTACTGAATAAATGAATCTGGAAGCAAATGAGTGTACGAGAAAGTGTGTTAGTATGTTAGTCAGTTAGTCAACGAAGTAGAGCAAGGAAGGAAGGAAAGAACAAAGAAAGAAAGAAGACAAAAAACTGCAAAAGAAAGACAGAGAGTAGATTAAAGATGGATTGAATGAAGGAAAGCAGGAACTGATGAAGGCGTAAATGATTCTAATTGTTTAAGACAAATTACCAGAAAGTTCAAAATTTGAATCTCTGATATATGGATCTTCAATCGTTAGGTAAGCAAGTAATTCAATATTGACTAGCCTGCTCACTTCGCACGTCATTCAACCACTTCTGAATCAATTGATTGATTGTTTTGGTTTTTTTAGCTCAATTTTGTCTTCTTTCCTATTTTAGAAAACAATAACTTTCCCGGCTCTAAGAACTTTCAATTATGTCTTACGATATAAGGAAAAAGAAAGAAAAGACGAGAAAAAAAGGAGAAAAGAAACAAAAAATCAGGAGAAGAAGCAAAGAAAAAGAAAATTGAAGGAAAGACTGGGAAAAAAAAAAAAAAAAAAAAAAAAAACGGCGATAAAATAGTTTGATCAGTTAAGTTTTTGCTTTACAAGACCGAAGCCATTTTCCAGTTCTCAAAGCAAATTCTCCAGGAATTTCCCTAGATCTGTTAACATCCTTTCATAGAAGGTTTGCGCGCGATAGTCATGCATGTTTCATATCAAAACATCGCCGCAACACCGGTACTATACTATATATCTTCGCCTTCTCGCCAGCTCGTCGCAAACGTAAACGTATATTTTAGATCGTAGATTTACTAACGCATTTAATATAAAATTCGTTCATCATCAAAAAAAAAAAGTTTAATTTTAATTTTTAAAAATAAAATTGTAATAAAAAATTGCGCTTTACAGTGAATTATTGCCGGGAGTGTCGTTACTGAAAATTTTCAAACATTTTCCCGGTGTTTTTTGGTGGGTATTTACTGTTCATCGTTGATAAAAAATAAGATAATTCCAACCTTTCTTGCTTGGATTCCGCTTGAGAAACTTCGCCGACACTAACTGCTTATGATAAACATCGCATAGCGAGAAAGTTGTTTTTTTAAGCAAAAAAAGATAAGATCGTTTTTGAAAGGTGCCCCTATTCTCCTTTAAGTCTGATTGGGAGAGAGCCGCCAACATAAACCCGTATAGTATTGTCGGCTCAGAATTACCGCGCGATACGAAAATCGCGATACAAAACTTATTGCGATTTTGAGTCGCCAATACGGGATATATTTATCGCAGTATTGACGGCGTTGGAAGAAAATATATTCCGTTTTGGCCTTCTTCGCTTCGCGTTTACTTCCTCTCATCTAGCCGCCAATATAAACCCGTATTGGCGGCTCAAAATCGCAATAAGTTGTAAGAACTTTGTTGCTTTTAATATCATGCTAAAAATCGTCACTCCAATATGTATAGCACGTATGCTGAGCATTCTTCATTGATCTTGTTGAATATCAAGTAGATGTCCTTACCATAGCAATTACAGAGTCGTGTTATACCAGACATCTTATTGGTTGGGTTGGGTTCCCTAATGAGCTTGACACTCAAAGTGTTAGAAAGCCAACCTTTGTTTACTTTAGATCGAGTATACATTGAATCACTTCAGATATTGACACCTTCTTTAAGCATGCACTTAAGGGAATTCTGCGAGGTCGTGAGAGAGATGTTTTACACGTGTTTATAGAGTAACAATACCACGATATATAAAATGCTCTCTAAAACGTGTGGCGTGGGAGGATGAGACGAAGAAAGCCGTTTGATATGTTATTGGGATGTAAAATGTAATGAGAAATGATTTTTTTAAAAGTAGTGGACACTCGCTTTGCTCACTGCACTTTTTTTCTATTTTCTCGTTCTTATTCTTTTTATTTTCTTCCTTCCTTCCGTCTTTCTTTCCTTCCTTCTTTTTTCTTTTTCTCTTGTAGTACACGTGTCATTTATCCATCCATCCATCCATCCATCCATCCATCCATCCATCCATCCATCCATCCATCCATCCATCCATCCATCCATCCATCCATCCATCCATCCATCCATCCATCCATCCATCCAAGTTTTCATTTCATTTCATTCATCCATTTATATTTTCTCTCCATCCATTCTCGTTTCTTCCCTTCTACCCTATATTTTCTGCCTTTTCTCTTATTCATCCGTTCCTATATTTTATTATCTTCGCCTCCTTTTCTATCTTCTATCTTTCTTCTTCCTTCTATTTTCTTCAGTCGTTCTCATTAGTTCCATGATTGCAGGCTTAGTGATTACAGATTACAGATACATTACCAGGCTCTTGATATTAAAACGTATTTAATATTACAACACTGACACAAGAATAGAATCGATCGATCTCTGTTTTCTGCTCAAAAGCTCGCATAACCAACATATGTTGACACCTTCAATTAAAATTCCCAGTATTGAAGGGCTTTATTTATTTGGCAATGCGTTGTCATTGAAAAGAGACATAAAATATTCATAGTTGATTCATTGTAATTATCTGACAAGCTCTTATACAAACATACCAGCTTGGGTCACGTCTCAAAAGACTGATCTTTCTAATAAGAGAGAGAGAGAGAGAGATGAAGCAAAAAGGAAAAAAAATACGAAAAATGAATAAAAGAAAGAAAACAAGAAAGAAAGAAAGCAAGAAAAACGGTTTTCTCTTTCTGTGTCAATTGCAAAAGAATTCACATTCAAAAATTAAGAATCTTTATATGTTCACTTCATGTCTTGTCACAACTCAGGTTCAAATTCCTTTTCCTGGATTCGAAAAAAGAAGCCTCCGTATCAGTAATTCTCCCACTTACAATCTCCCTCATATTGTATATCTAAAAACACCCACTAAAACAAACCTTCTGGTAGTCAAACGAACCACAAGTTTGGCTGTTATTAAACTTTGATAGATAGATTGATGAATGTTCGAAGAATTGACAGTTACATTATTGTAAATATACACACGTACAGTTGAATTATTTAGTAGTTTTTCTGAGGCTGGTAAAACTAAGTGCTTTTATGTGTAGAAGTTTTCGTTTCGGCTTGAAAACATTAATGATTAAACTATATGCTAACATTGATATTGTAGTCAGATACGCCTATCCATATAAAACATCTGCCCTAGAATCCCATTATAGATATCATATAGAAACTTTATATATATAATATTAATTTACGAACGAAAGATATGTCCATGTGCACGATCCCGGCATGTTTGCAGCTTATAAAGAGCACTTCTTCATTGCCTTGTAGAAAATATTCTTGAATAGGAAGCATACCTTGTCTTTGAGGATTTGTTACAAAACAATACTTGTGGAACCAAAACAGGAATTCATTTGTCGAACATTGAAATCATGATATGTATATATAAGCTTGTTAATAAGGAGCTGTTTTTCTTCCAAGTAGAACAGCTGAGAAGCTAGTAAAACAATCATCAGCTTTTTTGGTTATTTATGATCGCGATCAAAACCTCTTTTCTCGCCAACACTATAATATTTC
This sequence comes from Anthopleura sola, assembly GCA_023349425.1. NCBI lineage: Eukaryota > Metazoa > Cnidaria > Anthozoa > Actiniaria > Actiniidae > Anthopleura > Anthopleura sola. The sequence goes on along the minus strand of JALHLI010000030.1, from coordinate 1,304,119 downwards.
TCGCTCAAAATGTGTAAAATAGTAAATTTTAAAAAAGTACAAGAGTAAATTTTTCGTTTTTTTTAAAAAATATATATCGATTTTTGCGTCTAAATTTTGACAATTTTCCGCTAAATTTAAGGCAACGAAGAACCATAGGAACCCGTTTCGGAGAAAAAGATAAAAAAATAAAAGGGTTTGAGCAATGAATTTTAGCATGGCCGTTTTGTATTCATATTTCTTCGTAGCTACCAGATGGTCAATTTTGTGAAGCTAGGAGAAGCAAGAAACTCTGGAACAATGACATAGACTAAATAGAATTAAAGAACTCCCGAACATAAACAATTCGACAAATTCCAGAATTAAGAAAACCACCTCCCTGAAGGAACCAATGGATAGATATTATGATTAACAGCTCGATTGATTCAGGCTTGGTTCATAATTTAGAGACGTTCAATGGAAAATACAGTTACTTTCACTTAACGTGTTCGCGGGCGCAGCAGGTGTTGAATTAGTTGCTAAGTTACGATGTTGGTTGCCGTGGTTACAGTTAAACTTATGGAATAAGTGGTCTTTAATTCGTATCAATTTCCTCGATCCCCGTTAAAATATTCATATATCAGATAAATAAGGTTAAGATCGAGCTCTTAGTTTCCGCACGTGGCCGGAGCCAATGAAATTCAAGTCCAAGAAATAAATCTTGCAGACTATATATATACATGTTCTTTCTGGTTTTTGATGTGCGAACTGAGTGCTTTACATATTGATAAGAACGGAATACGAAATTTGGTTTCTCCTCTGACCTATCTTTTTGGACGCCTAAAATAATTTATTAGCGGTTTTTTGAACTGCGTTGGAAAATGTCTTCAGAAACACTTCATTGGACGCAAGAGGAAAGAGAGGTATTGCGTACACATTTTTTAAAATTCTAGTGTTTTTATTTTGATTTTTTAAAATTCTTATCTTTAGTTTATACGTTTGTGCGCGCGGTAAAGGGGCTAATATGAAAACGTCGTCGATCATCGTTATCATCGATTCTACCCTCGCGATTTGTCAGCTTTCACTCCCAGTTTTATTCGAACTATTTCAGCAAAAAACAATTAATACTTTCACTATTATTTTATTAATTTTCCAACACGATTTCTGCAGTGTTTCTTTATTTCTATTCATTTTTTCTTCAATGTCCTATTCATGTTTCTTTTCCTCGCCATATGGTATGGGAATCAAGGAGAAAATCCTACTGTTTACTTAAGCAAAACCTAGTATTTGTTATTCCACTCACCCGACGGCCGTATTAACCATCTTATATCAGTTGATTGTTTGTTTTACAACTTCAACATTTGCGTCCTCTTTTTACCTTCATTTCAAGATCGACAACCCGATTTTTTAAAATTTTTGTCAGTTTTTATTGATTCTTAGAATATTAAATCCTAGAGTTTCTATTCTATCCTATTCATTATAGCAAACTTTGTACTAAAACTGAGAAATAACGTGTTATAAATTTTAAAATATGTTTTCGTGGCATTGTTTTTCTGATTGGGCAAGTTGACAATGTTTATTTTATTCTGTTGAGATCTTAACAGAGAAAAGGAGCCTAGTTTTCGTCTCAAAAAATTCACTGATGAGTTTGTTTTCACAGAGGAAAAAGATGACAAGCAACTCAATTCTCGATCTCCGTTATTACACTTGGTACCACTTCTACCAGAATCCCTTTCGTAGTCCCCTTTGCTGGCCTAATTAGCACCATCATTTTGCGACTCTCAAAAAAGTTCAAACATTTGAGTAAGAAAAAGCATTCAAAGATGATTCTAGTGGTAGTTATATCAAGAGGAATTGTAAAGTGAAATTCTAACGCACTTAGTTTGCAATTCTACTTTCTGCCCTCTTTAATTATTCAGTGGAATAATAGGAAGCGTCCGTCCATCAATAAGCCAAATATTTTTTAAGATTAAAATTAAAATTTGCTCAAGGCGATTCGCGCGGATCTTTTGATATCTAAATACATAAATATCGTCGCCATAGAAACCGAGCCCTTAAAATATTTTATGATATATTCACATACATATAATAATGCTTCTTTTTATACGTATCTTAAAAGTAAAGCAATTTGGACTCGCTTATCTCAATGGGATTTAAAATGTGGCTGCACAAAGTGGGATAATGTAGTATTATTCGAAACCCGACCTCCTACAAAGAAAGGGAGTTTGTTTTTGATCACTTTGTTAGAAAACCTCCCAGGTAGCTTTACTTTAAACTATGTTAATTTGCCGCTTCATTTTACGAACTCTCGTTAAATTCACTCCAAAGTTCAATAACTGTGCCGTACTGGGCTTACGAGTCAACTAACTACATATAACTCCAACTATAGCTCTAGCTAATTTCAGCGATACTGACTCCGTCACGTTATTTTCAGAAGCTATCATTAGAGGGGGGGTTGTTACTGAATTGTTGCAGCTTTATAGGAGTTTAGTAAAAATAGTTTATTTCACAATACAGAGATATAAGTAGCCGTTTTATATTGCTTTTATAAAATATTTTTGTCCTCTGATATAAACACAGTAGCCAGCCAATCAGCTCGCGCGTTATATATCTCGTATATGTATATATATCAACAGAGCATACCTAGTTATATTGTGAGTGACGTTGCTAACGGGAGGCTATTAGCGTAGATATTTTGCACAATGAATGGGACTTGTAATTTTATAGTGTTAATTGTCACACTGTGTCTTGAAAATGGCTAAAGCAGGTCGTTTTTGGGAATTAATATCTGACAGGTGTACTGCCCAAAGCATAATTCAACTATAATATTCATTATAATTCATTATAATATATGTCATCTTTCAAAGCCGTACAACTTCATAGTCTATAATGCTAAAATGAATCTTACACGTATGTTTTATATGTTTGTTATCAATGCATGTAAATCTTCAGGAGGTCTTTACTTCGTTCTGTTTATTTGAACAGTTTAATGTCACGTACGGAGCCGGTAAGTTTCCTTATAGTACGTCAAAACCCTCCTTGTGAACACTCTTGTTAGCAACCAGTTCTAGTTATGAGCACGATTTTGAAGCCCCGTTTGCGTTGTCGTTTATGAGAGCCCATTCTCGTAAGGAACCATGCAGTTCTAGTGACGACCACTTTCTCCATTTCCCGAGGTGATCACTTACGAGATTTTCGACTGCATGTAGTTTGCGTATCGGGGTCTCTATGTGCCGGGATAGAGAATCCTTTCATCTTTTCCCTTTTTTCTCTTTCTTCTTGTTTTCTATTCTTTCCTTTCCTTCTGAGCCTCTTTCTCTTCTTTCGCCAGTCTCAAGTTTTTCACCGGTACTCCTTTTCTCATTTTTTTTTCTTTTCTCCCTTCCATTCAATCACTACCTATTCCGTTCCCTCTCTTTCCAATCAACAAGCTAAATGATCACTAATCCTCTTCCCATAGATTTATGGCTTTACAGATCTATATTTAATCAATTAAAGACACTAACTCACCCCAGGAAGCGATATGTGACAATATGATAACTAGAAATAATGACTGTGTTTCAGTCTAGGCTCCAAGCTATCAATTCCGTTCCAATAGAAAGACAGCGCTTAAAAAACCTCCCGAGCAAATACTTAAAAAATTACCAGTCCCCAGACTGAAGTTGCTGCTCCTCGGACGGTATAGAAGATATGTGTCAGAATTGGTAAACAGAATAGAACGGCGAAATGTCGGATGAAAGCCGTACGAACGCGCGTGTCGGGACCGGGTACGTAAGAAACTCTGTTATTGATTTTCTACATCAAGTTGGAGTTCAACAAGTGCCTGGCTCACCATACGAAAATGATCCCTTCCTTGTAAGTAGCTACGCAGTTTAAAGCATATGTTTCTAGCTAAGTCTTTTAGAATAACCTTCGTACACGACGGTAGTTTAGGTCGCTTAACTTCTGAAGTTTTCTAGCAAGTGTAGGAACAAACATTTGCTTTATTTTATCCAACGAATGATGCTGAAGTTGTTAGATTTGAACAGCTACCTTAATGCAACCCAAGATAGGTTTTTTTTCATGAGAAACTGCGAGGATTAGCTTTAAAAATATAACCTTTAACACAAATCACCATATCCAAAGTAGCGCATAATGCAGCACTTAAAATCTTCCTTATGTACACACGATATTGAAGATTCGTCCAATTAACGCTACTCCGTGCATGTGAAGTCTAAAAACTCTTAGTGCACTGAAGTGCGGGCAATTTTAGCTAGGTTCAAAGCTATTTTTATTTCCTACGCCATGAAACGTCTTTGAAATTTCTCATTATTTAGCTCGAAGTCATGTTATATTGATGGTATTCATGTTGGTCTAGACCGACAGGGTCAGTCAACATTTCAACTCAAGAAAATTCAACTTAGGAAATTCAAAATGTCAGTAAAAATATCCCGTTTTATTCCACAGCGTTTGAAAACAGTTCAATCAGAAAATCACTCTAAAATTTAGCACAATTTTCGAGTTTTTTTTAAACTCACGACGACCCAACCATTCCACTAGATGAAGTCCTTTTTGTGGCTTGTTTGTAACCACATGCTTACTTAAGAAGTCGAGTTTTCAAGAGAAGCTTGTCTGATTTGCGTTAATTTGACAATATTTCAGAAATTTCAAAAGTAACAAGAACAGATTTTGGAAACTTATAATTTTACTCGGTGGAGAGACTGTTTTTTAAATTTAAATGAAGGAAAAAGCTCTCGTTTGCATATCAGGTTACCTATCTTGAATCGCATGTAAGCTTGCTCCAGGATGTTAGTTTTCGTTAATAGATATTTTAAGAATCTCTTTTCATTGCACTTTATAAATAGCTCCCAGATCCCATCAAAAAACAGCGATCATCACCCAATCCCGTCAGTTTAGCCTTTCTCGCGGTTGATTCCACGTCTTGAGTTTTGATCTAATTCTTGTGAAAAAAAATAAAGATAAACAAACTTTGTTTTCTCATACTCATATGTTTTCTTTTTTTATCAAGCTTGATTATTCCATTATACAGACATTTAATGCCCTCTAAACTCTCTTCTTTCCCCTGAGATCGCCGGAAACAGCCACAACGGTAAAGTATTTCCTTACAAGTCCTACAAAAGCATTAAATCGGCCGCCACTAAAGGGAATAAATCACATGTTATTGAATACCGCTTTTTCTTAATTTTCCATCCGCTAGTTTTGTTTACATCTATGTTGAACCTTCTAGCTCTTTAGCACATTTTTTTTTGTGTGTGTGTTCTGCTGTCAGTTTTTGTCGCATTTTCACTTGATATATGCTAATCTACGATCTCATTCATTATTTATCGATGACTATCTGATACGTCTGTTGGTCAGGCTACGACTGTGCGAGACCGTGAATCTGCCTTTAAAATTCTTAATATTGGTAGGTATTTAAAGTTTTCATATAGTTTTGTGCATGTTAGTGCATAATTATTGCACTGGGTTTTTTGGTAACACAGGGAGACCAAAGGTGGTATGTGAGTACGGATAATTTACCTTACTGTCAAAACCCAGCAAAATTTTAAGGCCTAAAAGCACGCTTTTTAATATATATACCAAAAACTTTTATTGTGGAACAAAGTTAATTTTCCCTAAGATTATATATCTCGTCAGTTCAAATAAGGTTTCCTAGTTGATTGAAAAATTGCAGATTTAGAAATAGATTTAAAAATGTATTTTGTGTTCATTAGACCCAAAATTAAACCGCTTATATTTGCTAGATAATGCTTTAAATATAATATAATTGAAAAATGATTGTAAGATTGTTAGTTTAAGTTCAAGTTTTGACTTCTAAAATTAATATTTTTTGGACGATTTGATGACGTTAAACTTGTAACTAAGATTATAACACTGTAAATAATCATCCAGCCGACTGCAGAGCATTATGGGTCAGTTTTAACTTTTTTGCTTGCCTTCTTATCGAGCTGTTGTTTCCATGCAACTGCGTCACATGTCTTAGTACATTTCTGTGAGTTTTGAAAGTGTTTCTTTAGAGCCGCCATTTTGTTCATTTGTTGTTGTTTTGTTGGAAAGAGTAAGATGGCGGCTTTGTTTCACCAAACACCTCTAGCATTTCAAACTAGATTACTTGTTCTTATTCTGGTTGTTATTCATTAAGAGAAATATCGATGTCGCAAGAATCAGCGAATAAGCTAGACTGCGAGCAGTCCCTCTATTTTCCTTGTCTGTCTGCCGTACGTATCGCTGGTATGTTTTGGGTTAGTTTGGCCGAGGGAGATTGTTTGTTAGTCAATTCGCTAAAGCCGCCATTTTGTTACACAAAACAATGATTTTATTTTTGATTTTCCGTTATTGAAGTAAGTTGTTTTTAGTAAAATAACAAATGGAGTATAAAACGGCTAAGTAAAGTTTAAAAATAATGAACTCTAATCCAGAAACTATACTGTAAACATTCACGGTTAACCACCATCAGGTGTTGACCCCACATTACGAACTTTCTTAAGTGTTTTCAAGTTCCGATCGTTTTTTTTTTTTAATATTTTGCGGTTAAGAGTAGTCACGGTATTTGAAAGAATTACTGTAATTAAACGGGAAGTTCCCGAGACAATAAATTGATTGCTTAAAGCAAGTTCCGTTTATTTTTCGCCGAGTATCGGACATATTGTCCGAAATCTTTAGGGCAATGATGGACTAAAAATCAATTGTCTCCTGTACGTACAAACACATCACTGATCTAAGAAATTAATTGTCGGAATTGAAGAAGAATTGCAGAAGAATTCCAAAACATAGATGAATTTCCTAAACATAAATGCGCGCAGGAGAAAGCGCGTTACAAAATCGAAGAGGTATGTTTTCAAGTATAGATAGACTAATCAGTTAAAGAAACTAATTTTGAAGACCATCATTTTGGAGATTTGCTGATAAGAGTTTGGCTGGTCTAATGGGAAAAGGAGGGCGATGGATGGAAATGGAAGGAAGAGAATAAATGGAAAAAGGGGCATCAGAGAAACAAAGAAAGAAATAGAGAAAGAAGTTGAAAAAGATGTTAGTTTAAAAAGTTGTTTTACGATCAAATTGCTTTTAACGATGCGTCTCACAAAATGAAGTATTTCCTGAAGATGGCGGAAATCCGTAGCGACGTTTTCCTATAATTCTAATAGATGACTGAGAAGGATAATTTACAAAACACTAGACTAATGTTGGCGCAAATTCTTAAGTAAAGTAAACACGGGCTCAACAGTGTCTCCTTCTTTTCGCTCATCCTTTTTAAAAAAAAAAACATATTAGAGTGGATTTTGATGAAACACGTCGTTTGCTAGCAACTTCCGCAGTCCTCTTGACAAATTTCTATCTTTACTCAGTAACTGCGATCTTATTCTACTCAGCTAAGCGTCATTATCATTATCACCACTTGCCACTGGTCACGTACAATGCATTCAGTCGAGGCTGCAAGGTTCAAGTTTAGATAATCCTTTGAAACTACCTCGCAGCCTCAATTTTAATGCTTTGCCTGTGACCAGTGAACCGAAGTAGTATCTCAAATATTTTATAGATGTATGTATGAAATATTTAAAATATAATTCACGCGCTGATTGGCTGGATAAAGCATTTGAGATATATTGAGTATATTACGCGCGCGCTGATAAGCTGGCTACTGTGTAAATATATCAGAGGACAGAGACACGCTCGCGCAAAATCCTTCAAAAATATTTTATAAAAGTAATATAAAAAGGCTCATTTGTCTTTGTTTGTGATATAAACACTCTTGGAGCTGGAGAACACTCAAAAACTGAGCAAGGAAAGCACTTGGCTACGCCTCGTGTTCCTAAGTTTGTTTCTGCAGTGCTCTATAGATCCCATCGTGCTTATATCACGATAAAGACGTTTCATATTGGTTTATTATAAAGTAGTTCAGATATAACGCGCACTCTCTGATTGGCTGATAGCCGTGTTTACATGAGGCTATGTTAAAACGGCAAACCTTTTCTATTTGTTAAATATTAAAGGTCTTTCTCATTTCCTTTGGCGAAGTTAAAAGAAAAAACGACAATTAAGTTGGTCTATCAAAGTATATACTGGTTAAGTATTTCTTTAGTTCGTCCTTCAAGTGACTGACACGATGTGTTGAAATTCTTAAATTAAACTTTGTAATTGACTAGTATGCTTAAAGATAAACCCTTTATTGCCTAGCCGATAATTTTATTAAATTTTTATTTGGAGGTTATTACAAAGGAAGAAAGTTATTAAAATCTTGTAACTACGCCTTAATCGGCTTATTAGAACCAGACGGATTAAATTGAAGTTTATTTCCCACCGAAATAAAGAAGTGGATTCAGTTCAGTTGAAACGATTCAAGATTGCACAACCTTCTTATAACCAAAATCAATTGGAGTAATTGGTACACATATATATATTATCGTTTTCCATTTTTGTCTTATAATATCGTTCGTTAACGAAGAAGATCAGTCGCGGAGAGAAAAATGTTGTGAATGGTCAGCGGACTCCTTCGTAACGGGTTGTTTGTCAAAGTAAGCTCAATCTTGATATCTTGTGATTCCTTTGCGGTAAGAATTTGAAAAATATCTCTATCACTTTTTTTAATGCTATTATTTTCAATGCAGATATATAGAATGTTAGATAGTTGAGAAAGTGTTGGCATTGGATTGAATGGGTTCTTATGCCGACTTATACTCTTGTCACTGAATCATCCAGTGAGAACGTACACTCTTATGTCCCTAGTGAGGACCAGGCTTTAGGGACCAATTTAAAGTTATTTTTCCAATTTTTTGTCAGTTGTTTTTGCAAACTTTCTAGCTATGTTTACAATTTCATTTTCGCCCATAAAGTAGGGTCGTGGCCGAATTAAGTCAACCAGGAAACCCTCAAGGGTACTTCGCTTCTCCCTTATTAAATACGTGTCTCTAAATGTAAGTATTTTATTTCCTTCATCTAAATATTAGAAAAACAGTTTTTTTACAAAGGCAAGAGACAAAAAAAGCTAAGAGGAAGTAGATAATTTGCCTCAAGAGCAAAAAATTGAACAATCTTGTTCAATAACTACCCATAAGCGTCTTAATGTCTGAAAATTCTCCGAACATTATTATGGTAAGCCCCATTAATGATATAAATGAAGACTTGTTGGCGCTTTAGGTATTCTTCCGTGAAATACTCTCTTATTCTAATTGTTATACGAAGGGTTTTTATGGATTATATCTTTAAAGTCACAAACAGTCTAATCACAAACGCATATAACAAGCGGAAACGAAAAGGAAATCAAATTTTACATCGTTTTGTACTTTTTAATTTCGCCTGCCAAAAAACGAGGAACAAAATTATTGCAATATCGTTTTTAATATAGTTTTGAGACTTTAGTCTTCGGGCAAAGTGCTAAAAAATATATAACAGATTGCTTGTATAACAATGCCGAATAAAGCCGCCATCTTTGATTTTTGCCAATCTTGTATTCTAAACAAAATGGCGGCCGATATGATCTTGCATCAATCCGCGAGAAACTGGAATTTAATGTTTATGCCTTAGGCGGACATTTAGAAAAAGGCTCGGTGTTTTGTTGATCAGAAAAGGTAGTAGTCATCGTGTTTGAAGGCAACTGCACTCAGTGCCTTTTCCTATGTTTTCCCATAGCTAATAACTAAGGTTTGTCCATTATGGACTCCGTGTTTTTGTGACTGATATAGTCTTAGTTTATTATGGCGAATTTGGATATCATTTAAATTTTGAATGTAAACTCTCCCGTCGTATATCAAAAGCACGAAACTGTCTGTTTCTGGTTTTCTTATCGATCTAATTTACCAGTGAAATAGTGATTTTTTTTCCTTTTCTTTATTATCGAGTCTCGCGGTCACGTCCTATTTGTTCTGGTAGGCTCACGATTCCGTAGCTAGGACCGATTAGGTCATTTGCGGTGCAGCCTTGTTCCTAGGTGATATCTAAATATGCCACTCGCTGAAGGTGGAGTCATTGTTTAGACATGCTATCGTTTCTGATATCTCAAGCGTGGATATTACATTATAGTTCAAAAACAACACTACAATTTGTAAACAAAGATTACAAACCAAGTTTCTTATCCAATATTATTAAGAATCGATCAAACGTATCAAGAGGAGAGATCCATTGGATCCCTGATACTTAGAAATATACTTCAAAGTCTTTGACAAAACGCAGTGAAAACAAATCTCCAGTACTGATAAATAAATAGGTTTTGTGGAAAGCAAGAGATAAGATGTTCAGCGCGAGGGAAGAATTCCCCGAAGTAGAAGACCCTGAAATCCACGCACAAGTAAGAATCATTCTAAGATCTTCATAAAAAGTTAATAATTTTTTCGCCATTCTTGATTCTAATGTATCGATAACATACTCCTTAAAGACGTGTTATGCTTTATGTTTAAGTTTCCTTTTTATTTTAAATACTGGAATGGTGATATTCCTACTTTTTTTGTTGTTGCTTGAATTTGAAAACAATTTTTTAAAGTTATCTTGTGTTGTGACTCCATAATTCGGTAAAGGAGCGCGCGAACGTATTAGCGCAATTGTTTTCTTCCTCTTAGTTCAAAGCAACGCAAGTGTCCCTCTTTTATGTTTGTAAACCAGAAGTGCTAGCAAAGTGAACCAAGTTGACAGACGACATACAAAGTCGTACCCTTGTAACATCTGTAGTGTGAATATATCTTCAACTTGAACGACTTGAAGGCTTTCAGACTTGGCCACGATTTCTTATTGAAAGCGTTACAATACTAGAATCTGGAGAACAAAAAAGACACTTCAAGTAAGGGTTTTATGTATGTATTTTCCCGAAGACTTTGAATTCTAAGAGAGCCTTAATTGTTAACAAGTTTCTATAAGATGTTTTCGCTTAGTGCGCGGGAACACCGATGTATTTTAGCACTTTGGTATTCTTGCTTTAATGATGGGTGTTATGGCATATCACTTTTACTATCACCAGAATTCCGTGGACATTTTCAGAATGGGAAGCCATCTAACTCTTAAATATCTGTAAATATTATATTAGTTTTTTCTATTGTTCTTCGGTAAAACGCCTTTTTCAATTTACAATGAAGACAAACAGTAATCAGTTAACAGCTGGTGAATATTGATCGTGCAATACATGGAATGTCTTCCATCGGAATCATTAATGAACACGTACAAGGTAAAAAATCATCCTGCACTTAAAGAGAGAAGATCCTCAAGTTCACACTTAGAAAGGTTGTCTTAGCTCGCTAATTTCGATACTGAATTTCGTCAAAACATTCCATGTCTTGTCTTTAAACCCACATGTGACCACTTTGGACATTAGGATTGATACTGACGAATACGCTTTTTCGTAATTAAAGAAAGTGCGTCAAACCAAAAAAATGCACCCAAAACTTTAACAGGAATATCACTGACAAAATTAGAACGTAAAAATGACGCGAGTAAGTTTTGAGTCGAGCTTTTTACATGATAAGTTAGTTGAATTATTTAATGTTTTGGTGTACAAGTGACGGATAAATTGTTTACTGTCTGGATTATAAATTGAGTTACTTTGGGGAATCATAAACCGCTTAATAATATACATACGCGGAAAGATGGAGCGCGACTATCTATGTATTTGAGAGGGTGGTGGTTGTTAGATGGTAAGCCTATTTAAAAATAGAAAATGAATGTGAACTAACAGTGGATTCCAGAGAGTGGCTCTTCTTCCACTGCATTCATATTCACCTTTTCAGCGATAGACTTTCACGTGGTGAATCGTGTTTCGGTCACCAAAAAGCTCGGACATTGTTGTTGAACTGACATACGATCATACTAACTTTTGTTCAATTTATCTACTTGATTTTTCTTTATTGTATTATATTGTTTTTCTTCTTCTGATAGTTCCTTCGATTTTCCTGTTCCATTTTTACAGTACTCACTTTCCCAGAGTGCTTTATGAGCTTCGATGCACATTGCCTATTGGGTACAGAAAGGACGATATGTGACCTTTCAGGGGTGGGGAGCTAGAGGTCAAGGTTGAATAGATTACGATCTTTAAACTTCTCTATGATGTATACACCACAAATAGCTAACTAATATTAACATGTTTGAAAGATAGCCTATTTTATTAGATTGATTAACCTTCGAGAATAAATACCATGTTATCTTGGCACTAGACACCCATTTAATGAAGGATTGGTAGCTTTCACAGTCGCCATGCTGGTTCAATTTAACTAAGGATTTTAAATATTATATTGCTTCGTTATGCTATGTTATTTATTACTAATTTTCTTTTCTTGGAATAGTCATGCAATCTCCTCATAAAGCAAACCGCTTGCCTCGGGCCCCGAGCTTATAATAACTTATTTGTTTTTCACATGTTATTGTAAAAATACATTAAACTTATCTCCACGTGTGGGCAGACATTGTTTAGACTGTCCGACTACATCTCGAACATCTGACGAGAATTTCACTCGCTGGTTCCGACTACAACCCGAAAATCTGTCGAGCATATGATATTCGGAGTTTACTACTAGAATCATGCACTATTTCGTGAGATTGTGGTTGGTTTGTCATATATTACTTCGTAGTGATTTATAGTTTTTCTGATGGAATCGTTATTGTAAAAGTCATTAAAGTTGAATAGTTTAAAAGAACATGCCATATCCTTGAGAATTATATTTCTTTCCTTTCTTAAAAAGATAAAAAATTATGACTCATAGATTCTAGTTTTGATTATGTTTGACCATGAATCGATAAATGAATGCATAAACGAAAAGTAAGAAAAGAAAATAAATAATAGAAAAAGAAGAAAAAGCAAAATAAGAATTATAAACAGAAGAGAAAAAGAAGAAGAAAAAATAAAACAGTTAAAACAATTAAAAGAAAAACAGAACACATTAAAAATAGAAAAGGAAGAATATAAATAATATTATAGTTCAGCCAATCAGATTCCATCCTATATCACGTGATCAAATAATTAGCTTTTACCCGCTTTTGATCAGCTCTTAACCATATGTTCTTTGCTCAGTTGCAAACCAAACAACACACAGTTATCACACTAGTTTTTTATTCTTCATTTTTTTCTCAATGGCAGCCAACATGGTACGTATTCTTACGAATTACTTTTTTATATTTTTATTCAAACACTCTTCACTATATAAGCCTGCTTAATTCTGTAATTAAATTCGATAGTATATGCTTTTTTATACAAATATTATATTCTGTTTTTCATACTGAGCTAAGTCTTTAAAAACGCTGTTTGTTTTCAAATCTATATCTGAGAACAATACTATTGGCTTCATTATTTGCTAGAACTAGCTCAGTTGATATTATTTTTTCTTTGTGAAATTTAAGATGTTCAAACAGAATAAAATCATCCAGTATTTATTTTGATTATTTTGCGTTACTTTACTTAAAAGCGTCAAAACTCTCGCTTTTTTAAGCAAAGATGAAAATTTGACAGCTTTATGGTTGAACAGAAACTTCTTTTAACTCATCTTATTGTAAAAGGCTCAAGTCTTTTTCTTAAATTTCCGGCCATTAACTTGAATATTCACACTACTTAACGCGTAAAAGCGGCTAGGATCTCTAAGGTTGATGTGTAAAGTTAAAATGTCCAAAAATGTAAATGTACTGAGTGTGATTGACAGATTGTTAGGTTAAAGATTTTAATTAAAGTTTGAGTCAGCCACTTTTGCCTCAAAAACCACTTACGAGTGATAGCTTTAACAAAGTCATTCGAATTCTATCTATTGCATATTTGAGACCAGACGGCGTTTTAGAAAAAGATATTTAGAAACGCAATAAATCTCCTTCCTTAATTCATAATTGTCGTTCGATGGCTTACTTGGCTTAATACGCGATTCCTCCTCTTGGGAGATCAGTAGACGTTTTTTTTACATCCGGGATAGGTTGTGAAGCGAAATTAAGGATGCGATCGCAGCTTGAGCAATTGCTAGACCTTGAAGAAAACTACATTAGAGTGAGATACATGTGGGACATCAATCTCTTAGTAAGTCAGAGGGCTTAAATTATAAATAAATCCTGATATATTCTCCTTTTCCGAGCGATGGTCGTATTTCACCTGTTTGGAGAGTGGACACCATCGTAGACCTACTTCCGCCTCGATAAGTGACAACAACTGCACAAACAGAGAAATGCATCCTTTAGTTCTCGGCAGCTTCCTCATTCATCAAGAAGCTTCTTAAATCTTACGGACACAGCTTAGAATTAGGAACTTTTAGTTGGTCGAGAACATAACAGCCTACTTGCCCTATGTAAATATTTAGCATTGTTCAAACTTGATCAAGACTTGCAGACATAGTAGTCGTGTTGTTCGTTGTGAGTTTGAGTTGCTAAGCCGACGCTTTCTTTTCTTTCTCACAGGTCATGGCAGCTTTCAAGCGATGGCAAGCGAGATACAAGCGCTACAAGCTTCAAATCCCTCCTCAGATGCGAAATAGAATCATTCTACATTACGGTCTTTTTAAAATCACCTGGGATTGGATGATCATGATGCTGGTGTTCTACACTGCAGTCGAAGTGCCGTTTGTGTCTAGCTTCGTCATGACACAAGTAGACAGAAACAAGTTGAAACGTAAGTAAATCTCTACAAACTCACCATACTTGACTTAAAAATACCATTTTGGTCAAAAGAAAAGCATTTAGGGTATATTTGTTCTTCTCACTAGAGAAAAAACCATCCAATGTCAGTACTAGTATGTTTAAATATACTCCACAGATCAACTTTTGTTTCTGTTAGACAAGGATTCATCAGTTGAATAAACGAACGCACAATAGTTAAATTTTATTTTATTTTTCTACGAAAAGTATAACAGTTGCTATAAAGTTTCTTAGCGAATTGAGATTTCCTATTTCTCCTTTTTGTCCTTCGTTAATTCTCTCTCCTTCCATTTCCTATTCTCTCCTTCTCCTTCTCCTTCTCCTTCTCCTTCTCCTTCTCCTTCTCCTTCTCCTTCTCCTTCTCCTTCTCCTTCTCCTTCTCCTTCTCCATCGAGTACAGGAAGTCTTCCCAGACACCGTTACCAAATTACATTAAACTTTTATCTTCACTTGCAAATCGCCTGAGTTAATTGAGTGGGAGTTATTTGTTCTAGTTTTAATTGCTTTGATCGTGCAAGCCTGGTCGGCTACTATTTTCGGTATGTTTTTCGTGCAAGATTTCTTGTGGGTTTTTTCCTTTCTTTTCCCGACGTCACCGCGTGATGATAAATTGATTTTCCTAGTTTATTTAGTTTATTCAGTTATTATTCCAGGTTTTTTTTCATTTCCTATAATGATAGGATCTTACGTGGAGAAATATTAAATGAAAACTATTTAAAAAAGAGAAAATTAATAAATTAAAATTAAAAAAAAAAAAAAAAAAAAAATTAAATTAAAAAAGCCAGATGTTCAAATATCACACGAAAAAACCTCATGTCATACTCCTCATGTACTTGACAACGCTCTTAACCGTCTATGCTATATATTGCCCACCAGCTAGCTACTACCTGCTATTGTTCACAAGCGCCAAAAAGCAAATACATATTAGAATAATATATTTAATGATAAAAATCTGTCTGAAGATTTTGGAAGATGAATAATTCCTTATCGATCTGCTAATACTCATGCAAGAGTAGTTACGATTAACTCCTGAAAAATCGTGACAAACAATCAAAAAAAAAACGTTTATTTTTAGGATTAGGTGACTACCATGTCTAACAGATCAAGATTTGAGATATCTGAGGTCCGGCAAAGCAGTAGATTAATCGATTTTAATAAGGTAGTAAATGGCGAAACAAGAGTGCTCGAGGTTTTTTGGATAATTATCTGGCTAAGTCATTAAAAACGAGCTTGCATGTGTTTGACCACACGGTTTTATCGCTAGCTGTTTTTCGTTTCTTTCCCCCGGATAACAGAATTTTGAATATTTTAGGCAAAACCGAGTACAAAAGGCGTCGCTATTGTCGCTAAGAACGACCAAGTTCGAAAAATATGTTATTTTTGGGTACGATAAGATATTTAAATGATCCAACTTTGCTAGGGATCAAAACTACATATTCTTTGGTATACTAAGGTACTCAAGCGAATGTAAATTAGCGATATTTTTGTTTTCACAGTACGCTATCGAGCCATCCGTGCGCTTAATTCAGGTCTCAATCTTTTTTTTAAGGCTAGCATTTCTTCTTATCGAAGAAG
Organism: Anthopleura sola; assembly: GCA_023349425.1. Taxonomy (NCBI): domain Eukaryota; kingdom Metazoa; phylum Cnidaria; class Anthozoa; order Actiniaria; family Actiniidae; genus Anthopleura; species Anthopleura sola. The sequence goes on along the minus strand of JALHLI010000030.1, from coordinate 1,288,009 downwards.
GATGTCGCGTACAAAGGGAGTTCTTTCAATGACAAGCTGATAAAAGACAATCAAGTCTCTCTGTTGAGAAATCGCGTCTAGGTTCTTTGGTTTTCATTCTAAGTGAATAATATCTATCGTCAAGACAACGCGGTCAAAACACTTTCATCTCTACGTAAATACAAATGACATCTTGCCAAGCTTTTGTGCGTTGTGCGACCTATCTTTAGCGAGAAAATCTCCAGCAAATTCTCTTTGTTAATTCCAGAGTCTGTTGTTTTTTAGTGTCCATTGTATTAATGACATCTTCAATGTCAAAAAGTGTAAATAAGGCCTGGGTCTATTTGACACTACTATAGTTGTTAAGATCATATCCGCTTCTACTCCTTTAGGTGACCAATTCATTAATCACCTCCAGCTGATCTGAGAATAAAAGCTAAAATATAAGCTAATCAGAATCGAGAAAATTTGCAAAACGGAGGTGTCATCCTTAGTAGCCCGGCGACTCGGGAAACGGTTTTTCTTTGTTTTATTTTCCCACTCAATAATCGACGAATTCATAGAAAATGCATAGAAAATATCAAAAACCTTCTCTGAAAATCTAGAATTATCTCAGCCATATGAACTTTTATAAGTTGATTTTTTTCCGCAGGCTTCATGGCACCATAGTTTTGCAGTGACATCACTCTGCGTCACTATTACAGAACAGCTGGCCCAGCGCTTGTGTTTTAGGACTCGGAAATAATAATATTTTTTCACACTTTCATTCTGTAACGACCTTTCTGAAACATTGCCTCAAAATAGCTGTTTGTTTGTGTTCGTCAACTTACTCTTTCAAAATACTCTTACAAACGTGATAAGTGTGTCGATGTGGAAACAAACTTCAGGATATTTGATATTTTATACAATATATATAGTGAAACCTAGAGTCTTTCCTTACTTTCTCTGAGTTCTCAATGATGTCTATTAGGAAATGGAGTTTTGAAAAACAAAAAAATATCCGTCGAGCTTTTCGTTTCCCCGAGAGGACGGGCAGTTTTTCTCACAGTGATATACATTTACTAAGATGAACCTGCTTAATACGGACACCCTGTTTAATACGGGCACTTTTTTTCACAGTGATAAACATTTACTAAGATGAACCTGCTTAATACGGACACCCTGTTTAATACGGGCACTTTCTTTGCTTTTCTGGATGTCCGAACTAACGAGGTTCGACCGACAAAAGCAGATTGTCCATGTACATCGACTTAAAATAATTTCCTGTAGCAGACGTTTTTATCTTGAACTGAAACTTCCCAAGATAATCAGCTTTGTTTGTTGAGCTTTTCCTCTATAATAACCTATGTAAATAACGAGAGCACATAAAATTCCCAGTTAAGTGTTTCAAACACGCACAGGACACTAAATTTGTATCCTCTTACTGGGTAAGGGAAGGGGGGACAAGTGCGTGTGCGGGAATTACCACAAGGGGGGGGGGGACTTCCCAGTAGCCTCAACAAATCATCACTCATTCCCCTCTCCAAAATCGCAATCTTCTTAATGGAAAGAGGCAAGGGCGCTGGTCACTCAAAGCTATATATCTCCAGCAAATCCTCCCTCCCTCCCCTCCCCAATTGCACTCTACAAAAAACTTTCAATGGGAGAGGGAATCTTGGGCTCCCTTAAGAAAGTCCTGGAGAAGGATTTTCATGCTAGAACATCATCATCATATTTTCCCCTTGGGCGCGTTTCCGGCCTTAGGGCGCTTCTGTCTGGATATGGTGGGAAATCTTATCTCCAGCAGTCGCTTAAAGTCCGATGTCTTCATCATCATTCGTCTAGCCTGTTGGGTGTCTATACCCAGCAGTGATTCTATCCTAGTCCATATATATAGTCCTAGATGTTCTTATATCAAACAGAATCTGCTTCTGAAGTGCACTAGAACATTCGAGTTAATAATATCTTTTTTCTGTTATTGTACCAGGTCCTCATATCAAAGGACACACCTTTGAACGTATCAAATATCTCTATCCATCTGCGTACCCTCTACTTATCACGGACCTGTGTGTGGATGTGATCTTCATGATCGATATTCTATTCAACTTTCGTACCACGTACGTGGAGGAAGGAGAGGCACTGGTAACGAATCCATTCAAGATCGCCATCCATTACTTCAAGTCTTACTTTGTGATGGACCTCGTCGCTGCTGTTCCCTGGGAGCTTCTGATTAATGCTGATGATGAAGGGGTAAATAAAATGTCAGCAAATGTTACATCCTTGGTTCGAATTTCTTGGGGGAGGGGTGGGGTAGGGACCGTGTGTACCTCGTTTGAAAAGTCATCTTAGTGGAAGTGCCAAGGGGTCCAACAGCAACAACTTTATATGTACTTTAATGTACAAATACAATGTTATGTGAAGAATTTTTATGTGAAATACGTTCTATACTACGCAGTTTAATAGCAATCTAAGTTAGGTTTTCCCACAGAATAAATCAATGAAAATATAATAGTTTCTGGTAGTCGTAGTCCAAGGCATGCCTATTTGCCTTCAACTAGATTCACATTACATTCAATCATAATAAATCTAATTTTCATCTTGTATTTTTTTAATTTCTTTCTAGAATACCACACTTTTCAGTCTCCTAAAAACAGCGCGACTTCTTCGGTTATTCCGAGCCGCGCGGAAACTGGATCGAAACTACGAGTACATGACGTCACTACTGTTTCTAATGCTCATGTTTTTCATGCTCGTCGCTCATTGGATGGCCTGTGCCTGGTACGCCATTGGGTTTTCTGAAGTCGAAAGTCATTCCACCTCATGGCTGTATAAGCTAGCAGACGAGAGTGGCAAGGCATTCAACTTCTCAGGCGACCCTATGCTTGGTCCCCCATTGAGCGCGCGTTATCTGACGTCATTGTATTACGTTATGACCTTGTGTACGACCGTTGGGTTCGGGAATGTTTCTGCCAACACCAATGCTGAAAGGATGTTCACTATTTGTGGGATGTTACTTGGAGGTAAGGATTTATAAAAAGGTTCATAGTCTATTTGTATTCAGAAAAAGCGCACGGGCTGTTAATGCGCAACAATACGAGCAACGAAATCTTGCAACTTGTCGCGCAACATTGCAGAGCAAATAAGGCTCATATTACCAACCTGACCCGTGCAACAACAAAATTTTGTTGCGCGAGCTTGCTGCAGAAGTAGAAGCGCTTTCTACTTTCTGCAACAATGGAAAAAATGGAAATTTGCGCGAGGTGGTAATACGAGCAACATTCGCTCTGCAACGTGCAACGCAACAATATTGCGCGACAAGTTGCAGGATTTCGTTGCTCGTTGCTAGGAAAAAGTCATGATTTAATAATAATAATAATGATTATAATAATAATAATAATAATGATAATAATAGTAATAATAATGATAATAATAATGATGATGCGATGCAAATCTGATGCAAGGCGCTGACAACTGTAATCATTACTATTTTGATATTTTATCATCTTTTATGTTTTGTATATCTTAATTAAATTTAATTCCATTGATTTATTTTTTAGCTGTTATGTATGCTGCAATCTTTGGAAATGTGACCGCAATAATTCATGGTCAATATTCAAGCAATTTTCGCTACAGAAAAGAATCAATGGCCATCAACGAATTTATTCATTTTTTCAAGGTCAAAAATCCACTCGCCAGACGCCTAAGAGAGTACTCGAGACATACATGGTCACAGACTAAGGGTACTGATATGAACAAGGTAGCCATATAACCATCATTTCATCCATCCATCCATCCATCCATCCATCCATCCATCCATCCATCCATCCATCCGTCACATCCATCCACCCATCCACCCACACATCCATCCACCCATCCATCCATCCACCCACCCATCCATCCATCCGTCACATCCATCCGTCACATCCATCCGTCACATCCATCTATGCTTACTACTTATTGTCTCTAAGTTGATTTTTCTTTTTTTGATTGGTTTTCTTTTTCTGGTGTAGTCTATATCTATATTTTTGATAATTCTTTAAAGGTTCTCAAAAAGTTCCCCGATGGCCTTCAATACGAGATTCATCTGCACATGCACCTGACAGTCCTATCGGAGTCCTTCCTTTTTCTGAACGCTGAAAGTAGCAGCCTTAGAAGTATATCGATGCGTATGCGTAGAAATCACCATCTTCCAGGTCATTTTATTCTATATGAGGGAGATGAGGTGAACACTCTACACCTCATTAAGAAAGGCAAGATTGAGATTCTTGCTGGTGGAGTCCCCAAAGGAAAATTGGGTAAGGAGAACGAATAATTCATTAATTCATGTTGCGCAAATATCAACATCAAGTTTTCAAATGCGCAAACGAAATAAATGCGCGAACGCATTGAAAAAAATCTAATTTTGATGTGTAATGTGCTAACCGTTTTATGAATAGGTCTTGTCACTTTGCGCGCCAGAATCGGTTTCATCTAAGTGGCGCTTTCACGGTCACAGACACGGTCACGGTACGGCATGGCACATTTGTACCGTGCGTTTTACACACGAATACGAAAACTGCTCTATTGACACACATAAAATCAATCACCCTCTTTTAATACTCCGACGAAAGACTAATGTCTAAAACCTCAATACATTTAAAACTTAGAGCAGATTTGTAGTTGAGTGTGAAAAGTTACGGCACGCGGTACGGTTACTGCCCAGCGCGAACACGGCACGGGATTTTGAATGTTTTCATACACGGCACGGTACTGACACGGTCACGACAAGGCGCGACGTAAGTTTTTTTATAGTCATATAGTCTCTATTATACGGTGTTTTTCTTTTTCATTTCATTGTTGTCATTTAATAGAAGAACTAGCAATAGAAAACCTCATGAGACATATCTGTTGACTGTCGCTTGACTAGATACATCATTTGTTGCAGTTGAAGGAGATGCCTTTGGGATCAGTCTCAGACAGACAGACGTTCGAGCCAAGGCTGTTATCAGTCTACGCGCTTCTGCTTGCGTGGATTGTCACGTGATCAAGATCAAAGAATTAAATGACGTATTAGAATCGTATCCTCATATACGTCAGCGCCTGCTTGGTTTGATGGATGCCGCTGTCCAGTGGCCTAGAGATGAGGTACGTGACATTCACTGCATTTGTGTAATAATTACTAAATTTGAGTAGGAGTAGTACGCTCGCTCGATTCTTGAACATTGTGCTGATATTCTCTTCTAATAATGTTTTAATTTCATGTACTAATAACTTCATTATCAACAGAAGGTCCCCAATAATGGTGACATAGCTCACATCCTACAAGATGAGAAGCCCAACAGAAGACGCGTTGATTCAGATGCAAGACACTTTGTGAGCCAAACCTTCAGACTCCGCCCAATCTTTGGATGCAAAAAGGGTTCTGATGACGGATATCTTGAAGATGACCCCCTCGCTCCAAATCTACGCAGAGAGCCCAGGATGGATCACTTTAAGACGTCGCACCTCCCTGCCTTCGTGAATATCACAGACGTTAGCGTCTTACAACCTTCGTTGATAATGGGTGATGGAAATGACGAACAACCCGAGCAGCAATCGAACGGACAGGTTGAAAACGATGAACCAGTTCTTTCAGATCTTTCTTGTACAGATTGTGAGGGAGAAGCTCATGTGTTTGACCATGGAGTATCAGATAAGGTTCGGCAAATGTCAAACGACATCAAAAGACTAGAGAATAAAGTTGATACTTTGTTAAACATTCTTGCAAAGCAAGGAGGTCTTGAGAGTATACCAGACAGTGGAGAATTAAGTAAGACCCTGAGCTCGAGTACAACTACTACAGTATAGGCTAGAGAATGACTTTTGAATCCTGACCTGGCAACAAGGATGTAGATGGCACTAGTCGAGAGAGAAATAATAAGGAGGACAGAGATTATGAAGTATATTATCTTGAAAGACGAAAACAAGCAGCGAAAAATATTTCTCGATCGAAAGAATGCTCCAAGCAAACGCTTCTCACTTTCGACTCCACAATCTTATGCATCACGTCACAGAGTCTTTATCCTTTGAAATTTTGAAAGCGAACTACACCATGCTACCTTACTGTGCTACCTTGCCGCATGACTGCTATATGACCGCTACACATTCTTGAATCGGCCCTCCTCAAGGTATCCGCTCCGACAAACGTTCAGCTTTGCCAAAATATTTGTCTACAAATATATGGGCCTTGTTACATGTTCTGTGAAAGAATGTGATATAAGGTGAAGCGACATTACCGTGTATCCGGGGTCCATGGTGCGCACAGCCGGGGACACTAAAATTACTCGTCACCATAGCAACAATAACATTAATATCTTCTTCAATGAGAACGTCCAATGGAATTTTTTTCCATGGTCATGCCATGCGATATGTACAAGAGGAACAGAAGATATTCGATGAGGAAAAAAAAGGGTTTTATTTTGACTCTGATGACATCTTTGAATCGAGAATTCACTAGTTAAAATATCGAATCCGACCATATGCTGACCATATGAATCAAAGACTGAAGGCACGATAGTCGAACGATATCGATAAAAAGATGCATGATCCGTTAGTGAAATGAAAACTATGCATGCGTTACATAATATCCACTTACTTACAACTATATTTATGATTTATAAATCAAATTTTCACTTTCTAATTATTATAACTTGTTAAAAACTAAAATATTCTTAAATTTGTAATTTTTATGTTGGTATCTTTTTGATATCCGACTCTAATTTTGAGATATCCTTTCTTTTGCCTAGCTAAATGTATGCCTCTTCCATTAGCAATCAGATTCTTGCACAAATAGGTCCACCTGTTCAATGTCCGCCATCTTGGATCGAGCATATACGCAAATTTTAAAGAAACTCAATCTATAAAATTTGATAACATTTTCGGAAAATTCATAATTCAAACTATCCCCAGAGTTTGAACAGTTTTCATATGAGTGAGAAACGTACGGTACTGACTTACAGCACGTACACGGTACGAATTCCTTAACACTGAAATGGTTTCCCGTTGTCTTCCAGTAATCCATCCAATCACAATGCGGGTACGGTGAGATACGGTTACGGTGAGATACGGTTACGGTGAGATACGGTACGGATACACGACTACGGATTTGCCGTATCGTTTCCCATTCATACGAAAACCGCACTATTTTGAGTTTATACGAGACGGAACTATGATATATACATATTTCAATAAAGGTTGTCGCAAACGAAAGCGACAAGCAACAAGCCAATACCGCCTGCAAAAAAAAAAAGTTTTAATTAGCTGAAGATTCGCAACAACACTTACATGTAAGAATCGAAACAGTTGTAGCCTTCCATTACAAAACGACTAAAATAATCGCGTCTAAATGATGAATAAGGAGTAAAATACGGATGTTTCTTTGCCGTCTTGTGTTGTTGCTTGTTGCTTTCAGCTGCGAGAACCTTTATATTGAAATAAGTGCATATATATTTTCCAACATGGAGGCAAACGGCAAGGTAATTGACAGTAGAAAAGCGACAATAATCCAACAATGGATACTTATTTATTAAAATTTATTCTAGATCTTGGGTTTTGAAAAATCCAAGCAATTATAAAATATTATATCTATGAATACAACTTCAATCTAAGAGAGGTCTTTATTCTTAGATTTTCAAAATATGCACACATTTTGGCGCTACGTGATTAGCTATGGTCACGTGCATTTGGATTTGTAAATGAATGCTTTGTATTCGTTGTGTGTTGTTATTTAGTATTTATTCGCAATTATTGATTGATTTTGTATCATTTAATCAATATATGAACTATTGTTTGTATCCTCATACTGAATATCTAAAACTTTTGATAACGTTTGATACGATACTCTAATACACCTAATAAAACAGATTGTAAAAACAGATTGTAAATACAGATCTCAAAAAACGTAAAATATCCCTGCACTCTCTATTCTATAGCCTGTGTACTGATTCTATATCTTATATCAATTAGCGTAACTCTCTACCAGTATGTGATATCGTGATTCAGCTGTATCTGTTCTTTTCTAGCTTCCATTTCTCATCCAATCCATCTCGTGTACATTCTTATTGCTATACCTTCATCCAATCCATCTCGTGTACATTCTTATTCCTATACCTTCATCTAATCCATCTCGTGTACATTCTTATTCTTATACATCCATCCAATCCATCTTGTGTACATTCTTATTCTGATGCGTCAATCCAATCCATCTCGTGTACATTCTTATTCTGATACATCCATCCAATCCATCTCGTGTACATTCTTATTCTGATACATCCATCCAATCCATCTCGTGTACATTCTTATTCTGATACATCCATCCAATCCATCTCGTGTACATTCTTATTCTGATACACCCATCCAATCCATCTCGTGTACATTCTTATTCTGATACATCCATCCAATCCATCTCGTGTACATTCTTATTCTGATACACCCATCCAATCCATCTCGTGTACATTCTTATTCTGATACATCCATCCAATCCATCTAGTGTACATTCTTATTCCTCTATACCTCCAACCAATCTCGTCATACGTTTCTTGTGTACCGCACATGACCAAAAGCATTCCCATTCTCGCGTGGAATTTTCTATTCGCTAACATTATAACCTCTCTTATCTCTGCATTTTCATACCGATATTTAACTGTAATGAAAGGATAATTAGTTTGGTATAGTTAGTCTGCTACGATCTCGGGTACTGCGCAAGTTAGACTTGATCGGCAAACGTCAACTAAACCTAAGGACTGCCTCTTTTTATTGCTGTCCTCTGTGAAGCAATGTCCATTTTTGCAGGAGTGTCTAAGTTAGATAAAATCGGAGCCGTTCTTGACTAACCACTCCAGTACTCTCCGCACCCTAGATTCTTTCCATACTCAGACGAGGTTGCAGCTGACGACGATTAAATGAGGTTAGACAATTAGGACAATTAATACGGAAGGGATTTTGATACAAGGTTAACATGAGGTCTATATAGATTCTGCATGACTCTTGGAATGTCACGGCGCACGACATGTAAGGGAATCAAAGGCGAGAGTAACCAATCATATCATAGTGTCAAGGTCGCGTCACGGTAAGGATACATTGTGACATCGATGTAGTTACTCGATAATTTATTGCAGCATTCTGGAGCTTATCACGGCTTTTTTGTCGTGCGGCGCGATCAGTTCCTAGGGAATTGGGCCGTCAATAGACGAATATTCCAATTCTTACCCGCTGGGACCGTTCAAAATCAACACATTTCAAAGATTCCACAAAAATGCACTCCTCCACTGATGTTAAAAGTCGATGTTCCCGCCCTTCCGACAAACGTCCGATCAGACGTCAACAATCTCGGCAAAATAGTCCGGAATTTTCTGGTTTGTTCACGCGCCAGGCCAGATATTCTGGCTGATAATATTGAGAGAAATTAAAGAGGGAGAGGGGTCACGGAGGTATCGGGTTCCCTCAGAAAACACGCAATAAGAAACGAGGCTCGGATTTCTGCTTGCTTGTCGTGTACTGAGCGTGAGACAGCTCTCATGCAGTGGATTTCATCGTAAAAATCTTGGAGCATTGTAGTGATCGACTCACACCAACATGGCCGGCTTGAATTGGAATAAGAGTTTCTTTTCTCTTCTTCTTGTGTCTGGAATCTTCCTTGTCTACGTAAAACTGTCTCAAGGTGAGGATTAATGCGAACGACGAAAATCTTGAATAACTATATCCCAGGATTACAAAACAGTACTAATTCCTGTCATGTTGAAGTTACCTTACTCATGACGGCAAATCCTCATCCTTTGGGTTCAACAAACCATGTTTTCGGGTGTTTTACTTTGTGTGAATTTGAACAATGTTTTGATGTACCAGATAAGTGAACACAAACAGTGCAATATTATCTCAAGTAGCCAGACTTCAACCACTTCAAATCATTCGAGTCGGTGTTCTCAAACTGCTTTGCTTTGTCTTTAATGAAGCATTTATGAAGACGAACACCAAAACAAGTACAAAACTTTTAACTCCCAAAAACTCGGGGAAAATTTTGAAAATATTTTTACTTTTACGTTATGGACGTGACTGTTATCAAAATACCTTTCATGCCTTGTGTCCTCCAGCTTAAAAAAAAAACAGATTTGTTACTTTGATAAATAAAATACCAAATTTCCGATACATTCAGACCGAGCATATTTCTCTTCCAAAGTTCCCTTCCTTCATACGATATATGTTCATATGATATACGTTTCCTAATTCTGGTTGAAATTACCTTAAAACTGAAGCGGAAGGGAGAGGCAGATTACTTTGAAACACTAGACAACTTTTACCACTACACGTAACCTCAGAAATTTTTGTTTTTAAAAGTGGCGAGTTTTTTATTTTTATTTTCATGCTAGATTCGTACTAGCCTCCTTTGCAGACGTTCTTGACGACCCTAAGAGCATCTGCGTAGGAGGCGAGATTAATACCTCTCCAAAATAATGGTTAGAGTGAAATAAAGAACCTATTAACAAAATGGCTAAAAATAATATTAATGATGATAATAATAATAACAATGATAATAATGATAATAATAATAATAATAATAATGATAATAATAATAATAATAATAATAATAATAATAATAATAATAATAATAATAAGGGTGATTATGATAATGATAACAATGATTATAAGTAAAGAGTAATACTACTACTACCACTACTACCACCACCACCACCACCACCACCACCACCACCACCACCACCACTACCACTACCACTACCACTACCACTACCACTACCACTACCACCACCACCACCACCACTACCACTACTACTACTACTACCACTACCACTACCACCACCACCACCACCACTACCACTACCACTACCACTACCACTACCACCACCACCACCACCACTACCACTACTACTACTACTACCACCACCACCACCACCACCACCACCACCACCACCACCACCATCACCACCACCACCACCACCACCACCACCACTACCACTACCACCACTACCACCACCACCACCACCACCACTACTACTACTACTACTACTACTACTACTACTACTACTAATTAATTATTGTTATTATAGTATTAATAGAAGATAATAATAGTAATAGTAATAATAATAATAATAATAATAATATCTGAACGCTTTTAGGTATCATTGCTTTTATAGTAGAAAATTCAAAATGAACACAAAGAAGATGAAAGAAGTGAAAAAATGTACAACACGCGCGAGATAAGTTGGTTTTGAAATGGTTGCAGTTTTTAAGACTTTTAGAGCTCACACAGAGCAGCGCATTACAATGACGCAGTTTTCTTGGATCATCTATCATAGAAATCGCGTTGGCTTTTGTATGCATGTGAACTGGGGTTATTCAATCGTCGAGATATCATTGATCTTTTTGTATGCTTTTTATCAGTTTTTGCGTCAAACAGTTAAGCAATTAAATTTAGGTCTCTCGCTTTGAAATTCAAGATAACAGTATATTAAGGAAAGTGCTATAAAAAGCATTTCCCGTAAAATGTCAACGGATTGTTGACCATCTTCTTCCTGTTGTTGATAATGCAAGCAAAGAGTTGGACTGTCATAATAACTGATATAATTCTTCTTGATTGATGAAGGTCACTGCTAGGATGTGGCTATTTCCTTGACGATTCTTGTCTTTTTTTATCTGTTTTTTTCTTCTCTCCTATATGGTAATTTTCTGTTTTATACTCTTCTCTAGATTTGCCTTCTTTTCTCTGTTCTTCAATCTTGTCTTGCCTTGCCTTGCCTCCCTTTTCCCTTTTCTTCACTCTCCTCTCTTCTTCTCATCTCATTTGCGCATTCCCTTAAACCCACTGTGCTCACCTTGTTCCACTGCATGCTGGGCCCCTAGTGATCTTTCAAGTGTTTTCAGCTGTCATCAAACCTGGTAGATGACATATGGTAATCGGGTTAAAAAGAAAGTTGGTATTGACGTAGTTGATCCTTTCGACATAGGGCTTCTCTCCAAGACGTCACGTATAGACACGTTCCTCTTTTCAAATTCGTGTGTGGCTAATAACAAATTTAGGGATACATTGGCAAGGAAGAAAATATGTTTTTTTTAAGGCTGGGCCTTGTCATGTAGCACGTAGACGGAAAGCGAGACATCAAAAATAGGATCAGTTTTATGAAACCACTAGAGGTTACTAATTCGCATTATTATTAGAATTAGAATTAGAATGAAGGAAGGAATGAAATAAAGGGTAAAAATGAATATTAAGCTTGATTTTTTTATAAACGCGTGGAATACGTTCTTTCATTCCTCCCTCCCTCCATCCCCCTTCCTCTCTCGGTCCCCCTTCCTTCCTTCCTTCCTTCCTTCCTTCCTTCCTTCCTTTCTTCCTTCCATCATTCTTTCCTTAAGCCTTCCTTCCTTCCTTCCTCTTTTCCTTCCTTTCTTCCTTCCATCATTCCTTCTTTCCATCGTTCCTTCCTTAAATCTTCCTTCCTTCCTTCCTTCCTTCCTTCCTTCCTTCCTTCCTTCCTTCCTTCCTTCCTTCCTTCCTTCCTTCCTTCCTTCCTTCCTTCCTTCCTTCCTTCCCGAAAATCATTCCTTCCTTCATTCCTTCCTTAAGCCTTCCTTCCTTCCTTCCTCTTTTCCTTCCTTTCTTCCTTCCAGCATTCCTTCCTTCCATCGTTCCTTCCTTAAATCTTCCTCCCTTCCTTCCCGAAAAAGCAGGATTTGTACTTACCTTTCTAACTTATTCCCAATCTTCAGCAGCTAGCATGATGGACTGGGTAAACAGATGCTGTGTCAAAGGAAAACAGAAGGCAATTAACTTCAACGGTGCTTTTGAGGTCTGTAACACGGATGACTTAGACAGACGCAACTTCACCATTATGGATAGGATGGTCTGTCGGATTTCTGAGAGAGTCTGCTGTGTCAAAGAGCTACAAAAAGTTGCATGTGAACGCGGCAAATACCAGGCATTGTAAGTCCGTCTTCTGCGATATGGACCCCCTGCACTAGTATTGCATGGGATGCACAGGGGGCGTGCACTGTTAATACGTCATGCACCTCTCACCAATGCGAACCGCACTCGATTCCCGCCGGACTGTGTCTATGCGCCTTGTTGGTTCTCTCCTGTGCTTCGAGGGTTTTTCTCTAGGTTCTCCGGATTTCCTCCCCCCGCAAAAATCAACTTCCAAATTCCTATTCGATCCTGAGCTGGGCTTTACAGTAAACGGAGCTTAGCTCTGTTGTGAGTGTCCCAGAAAACAGCGAAAGCTTAATAGATTTCAATTCTCAAGAGCTTTAACAGTAGGAAATCTTTTCAATTAGGCACCCCCATATTTACAATTAGTGTATGGATTCACTTTAGAGTAAGGTTAGTAGTTTTCCCATTCCTGGCCACTTATCATTCCTTTAAGAATAGGATTCTTTGTTTCATTTGAGTCCAAACAAAGTAATGATACTTAAGGGAATGACACGTGGTCTAAAATGAGAAAAAATTGCACCCAAACAGAACGGGTCCATACAGGAAATATATTTAGAATTCACAAGAAGAACCCTATAGCTATTTAACTACCATTACTTCTTGGGTTTGTTCCTAGCCAAGCAAAGTCGTGTGCTCGACCTCACGGTAATGCTGGTGCTGATCGGTATATCGAGTGCTGTGACTGTTGTGCTTTGGGTATCAAGGCTCGTTCTACTGGAGTAGGGTGTGACCAAGTCAAGTTTGGTAATCCATGCAACACGGTTTACCAGGAATGCTGTTCTGGTAAGTCTATGATACGATGGTATATACCCTATATTTTCCTTACTTCTCTCTTCTAACGAGAAGGAAAGGAAACCTCTTCACGGATCTGCTCGATATTCTGTCTAAGCAGACTCAGACCATGCCAGCGGATAAAATCATGAATAGCCAGCGCCTATTTCGTAATTGTGACATGCGTGAAAATTCAAACTGGTTTGAACGGATTGTGAGTTAATTTCTTCGTCCGGAGTTTTGGACTGCTTCGAGTAGATCAAGCTCAGAAGAGGAAAGAAATATGGAAACCTCTGCCAGCAGGATAAATGGTATATAGCACGCATGACATGAGTTGCATATGCGATTCTAAAGCTAACAAGAACGCGCTCGTCACCCTAATGTGTTTTTGGGTTCTTTCTCGTCATATGAGCAGAGTTCAAAGTTCTTATTCTATTCTTTTCTCCTTAGGTCAGAAAGTTACCGCATCCCCCTATGCAACTGCAGAACCCCCCTTGGTCTTGACACCAGCACCATCTACAAAACAACCATCAGGACAAGGATGTGCTTCGGGTGTCTGCCAGCACATCTGTCGGGAAGACAGTGCAAGAAACCCTATTTGTTATTGTCGCAATGGGTATTTTATTGCCAGCAATAAAAGAAACTGCCTTGGTAAGACTTTAGTTAGTCGGTCAGTCATGTCAGCCATTTGTTCTTTCCTTCGTTCGTTCGTTCGTTCGTTCGTTCGTTCGTTCGTTCGTTCGTTCGTTCGTTCGTTCGTTCGTTCGTTCGTTCGTTCGTTCGTTCGTTCGTTCGTTCGTTCGTTCGTTCGTTCCATCCATCCATCTATCCATCCATCTATCCATCCCTCCATCTTTCCATCCATCCATCCATCCATCCATCCATCTATCCATCCCTCCATTTTTCCATCCATCCATCCATCCATTCTATTCCGTTTATCCACTCCTAATTGTTTACCCCACCACTACAGATGTGAACGAGTGTACAATGAGTACCCCAGTATGTTACGGGAACCAACGATGCATCAACACAGAAGGCTCTTTCAGATGTGTCCAAGATTCAGCCCCGACACCTACCGTGCTAGCTGCCTGTTTAAGTGCTGGATATGAACTGGTACGCGGATCCTGTCAAGGTAATCTATAATCTTACCCTCCTTTCCTGTCTCATCTAATATACCTTAACCTTGGGTGTAATGTTGTCCCATTACAGACCACGTGTCATTCTCTTGAGAATAAGATTCTTTGTTTGAGTTGTATCCATATCCACGTGTCTTGTCATATGGAACCGTTAAACAAAGAAATGATACTCTAGGGATTGACACGTGGTCTGAAATGAGACAGCCTTGCGCCCAAGCTAAATGATATATAAGGATAATAATGATAATGCTAATTCATTTATATGACGCCATTTCCAGCAGTTAAATAATGACGCTGTAGACAGCACAAAATGGAGTATTATTTATAGAATTTTTGAAATGCGCAACGACAAAGAAAGAATTCTTTTTTTTAATACTTCAAAGAGGTGTATATTCTCACCTGAGCACTTGTTGTCATTATTGTTTTATAGATATTAACGAATGCAACCGAGGAACCTCTACCTGCAGCAGCGAACAGATATGTGTCAATACGGTCGGTTCATATCGATGTACTTGTGCGCGAGGTTATGTAGTATCTGGTCAAACATGTGTGGGTAAGTCTCAGCTAATTTTTTTATTACGGACAAACTGGTACTGACCATATAAAGCTAGCCTTGAAAAACCTGGGGGATTGAATTCCATAGCTTTACTTTTCTGGGGAAAACTGGGGGCACGTCCCCTGGCACTCGGGGCTACGGCCCTGACTGATGGAATTGTGTTCTTTTTTATTAATAGACAAGGATGAGTGCTCCACAAGAGAGGCGCGATGTCCTCCTGGTAGTGTATGCAGGAATCTACAGGGCTCATACATATGCTCAAGACCTGATCAATGTCCAGCTGGTAAACAAAAAACTGCAAGTGGATGTGTTGGTAAGAACAAAATGCCAACTATAATATATACCATCCTAGATCTCGCTAGCTAACATACCACTATTTGTTCCTGTAACTCAGTTGGTTAGAGCGTCGGCTGGTAATCTGAAGGTCGTGGGCTCAATGATCTTTAATGAATTGATTTGAATCAATGTATAAAATAAATTTAGACACTAATTCTATGTAGGTATCCGCTATTTAGTCTAGAACAGAGTTTGTATGACTGTAAAGCAAACGGAAAGTAAACAAACAGGGCAGAGAGGTGCTGTTACCGTGCCGTAACCGTGACGGTGCCGCGTCCGAGCATTTTCATTGGTTAAGCAGTACCTTACGCGCTGTGATTTTAGTTCAAAGGATCTGATAATATGGTGTGCCGTGCTCTCTCACAATCCTACAAAATCTACGCCAAGATTTGACGTGATATATTCTTTATATAGAGCTCTAGTTCGAGCGCATTTGTAAAATTGTCTTTTCTTTTCAAGATATCGATGAGTGCGCCAATGGTGATTCTCCGTGCGATAGCGATACTCGATGTATCAATACTGATGGATCCTACCGCTGTGTTCCATGTGGAAAAGGATTCCAAGTAGATAACAACAGATGTGTAGGTCAGTTGCTTAAATCAAAACCCCAGTATAAAACTTTCCTCCCCAGCAAAATCTAATATATGTGCTAAATTCTAATGTAATCTGTGAGTTAGCCATGCCCTGACTTAGATCAGCCCAGAGGTTGTTTCAGGGTTTGATCTGTGAGTTAGCCATACCCTGACTTAGATCAGCCCAGAGGTTGTTTCAGGGTCCTATCTGTGAGTTAGCCATACCCTGACTTAGATCAGCCCAGAGGTTGTTTCAGGGTTCTATCTGTGAGTTAGCCATGCCCTGACTTAGATCAGCCCAGAGGTTGTTTCAGGGTTCTATCTGTGAGTTAGCCATATCCTGACTTAGATCAGCCCAGAGGTTGTTTCAGGGTCCTATCTGTGAGTTAGCCATACCCTGACTTAGATCAGCCCAGAGGTTGTTTCAGGGTTCTATCTGTGAGTTAGCCATGCCCTGACTTAGATCAGCCCAGAGGTTGTTTCAGGGTTCTATCTGTGAGTTAGCCATATCCTGACTTAGATCAGCCCAGAGGTTGTTTCAGGGTTCTATCTGTGAGTTAGCCATATACCCTGACGTAGATCAGCCCAGAGGTTGTTTCAGGGTTCGATCTGTGTGTAAGCAATGCCCTGACTTAGATCAGCCCAGAGGTTGTTTCAGGGTTCGATCTGTGAGTAAGCCATGCCCTGACTTAGATCAGCCCAGAGGTTGTTTCAGGGTTCGATCTGTCAGTAAGCCATGCCCTGACTTAGATCAGCCCAGAGGTTGTTTCAGGGTCCAATCTGTGAGTTAGCCTTGCCCTGACTTAGGTCAGCCCAGAGGTTGTTTCAGGGTCCAATCTGTGAGTTAGCCTTGCCCTGACTTAGGTCAGCCCAGAGGTTGTTTCAGGGTCCAATCTGTGAGTTAGCCTTGCCCTGACTTAGGTCAGCCCAGAGGTTGTTTCAGGGTTCAATCTGTGAGTTAGCCTTGCCCTGACTTAGATCAGCCCAGAGGTTGTTTCAGGGTCCTATCTGTGAGTTAGCCATGCCCTGACTTAGATCAGCCCAGAGGTTGTTTCAGGGTTCAATCTGTGAGTTAGCCATGCCCTGACTTAGATCAGCCCAGAGGTTGTTTCAGGGTTCAATCTGTGAGTTAGCCATGCCCTGACTTAGATCAGCCCAGAGGTTGTTTCAGGGTCCAATCTGTGAGTTAGCCTTGCCCTGACTTAGGTCAGCCCAGAGGTTGTTTCAGGGTTCAATCTGTGAGTTAGCCTTGCCCTGACTTAGATCAGCCCAGAGGTTGTTTCAGGGTCCTATCTGTGAGTTAGCCATGCCCTGACTTAGATCAGCCCAGAGGTTGTTTCAGGGTTCAATCTGTGAGTTAGCCATGCCCTGACTTAGATCAGCCCAGAGGTTGTTTCAGGGTCCTATCTGTGAGTTAGCCATGCCCTGACTTAGATCAGCCCAGAGGTTGTTTCAGGGTTCAATCTGTGAGTTAGCCATGCCCTGACTTAGATCAGCCCAGAGGTTGTTTCAGGGTTCAATCTGTGAGTAAGCCATGCCCTGACTTAGATCAGCCCAGAGGTTGTTTCAGGGTTCTATCTGTGAGTTAGCCATGCCCTGACTCAGATCAGCCCAGAGGTTATTCAGGGCATCAATAAGATTTAAAAGTGTGCTGAATATATGGCATTGGAATGAATGCTTGTGTTTTCTTTTTCGTTCAGACAAAGATGAGTGCACGAACGGAGAAGCGCGCTGCCCCCGGGGAAGAGTCTGTAAGAACACGCTCGGCTCGTATACTTGTACCAGAAGGACCTGTCCAACAGGAAAACGATTAACTACGAGTGGCTGTGTTGGTAAGGAAATGATGTCTTTATTATTGAATTAGCGACTACTACAGAACAACGCGCACGGGGCGCGCATACTTAAAACAGTATCGTGGCAAGCCAATGATGAAGCGCAGTTATTAAATGGTTTGCTAAAATATTCGTATTTTGCTAAATGTCATGTGACTTTACTATCCTTTTTCAGACATCGATGAATGTGCAACGAACCGCGCCAACTGCAATAGCAACTCAAGATGCGTCAACACAGATGGTTCTTATCGATGTGCCGCATGCCCTACGGGTACTCGGGCAGAGAACAACGCGTGCATTGGTAAGCTGGGATCTAGATTGAGCTACGTTAGCATGTTAGACACAAACCTTGGTTGAATCTTAAAGCGTGTGTTTATTGCAGACATCAATGAATGCGCTGAAAATCGATATACATGCCGGTCAAACCAGAGGTGTGCCAACACGCCGGGTTCGTATCGCTGCGTTGATGTCCAAGTCAAAGCTTGTCTTTCGGGTTATAAGAATGTGAATGGGAGGTGTGTAGGTAAGTTGAATCGACGCAAATCTTCAGCTAATCCTTCTGCCCTTATAGTACGGATTACGCAAAAACAAATTCTAGCCGAGTCATCAGGAGAGAGACCAGCCGGCCCCCAGACCATACCTACAGCTAATCCCAGATGGAAACCCATATCAAGGAATATGGTGCGCAATATGAAAAAATGGAAAACAAGAGAAAAATTGGTTGCTTTTGAACATGGCTAAAGATTAGTTGGTTGGTTGGTGGGAAGGAGGGATAAATATATATGCAACAGTTGAAGAACATACTATGATATTATATCTTTTAGACATTGATGAATGTGTAGAATTCGGGGTAAAATGCCCACGAGGCCAACAATGTAAGAATGAAAAAGGATCGTACTCCTGTTCTTCTAGCTGCACTGCTGGATATCAACTGGTCAATGGTCGATGCGAAGGTTAGTACGCGCGCTCTGATTGCGCAGCATTTCGCAGCATTGCGCAGCCACTTAATAAGCTTTATTAGGGGGGGGGGGGTGATATTAATGACGTCATCATTTCACGTGTTCAATTTTTATTTCAGACATTGACGAATGCGTTGAATATAGAGTCAGATGTCCATCAGGTGAAGTCTGTGCCAATATCCCTGGTTCTTACCGATGCCAGAGAGCTCCGCAATGCTCCCCGGGATATGAGTTTAGGAATGGCCGGTGTCTGGGTACGTATTTTGGCTGAAATATTTGTTGTTTTTGTTCATTCAGCAGAATTACTTGCCGTTTCGATTTTGGTTAGCTTTTTTCCCCATTGTGTTACAGGATGTACTCTATTCTTGTAGTGGGCTTTATGGATTTTGGGTGTACGTTTTTATATTAACAGTAATCAAAAACTCATAAGTGGGTTTTTTTATGAGTTTCTGCAGTAATATTTAGGGAATCAAGGGTGGTGTACTTGCCTCTAACGTCTAGTGTTTCGGGTTCGATTCCTGGACTTCATATCACATGTGATGAGTAGATGTTTAGGTTTCTCCCTTGATTCAAGGGTTTTTCTCCTGATTCTCTGGTTTTCTTCCCTCCGCAAAACCTAACAAGCCAAATTCCAATTCTATCTGTGAATGCCCTAACATTGATCATGATCAGCCCAAAGGTTGCTTCAGGGTTTTATCTGTGATGTGAGTTAGCCATGCCCTGACTTAGATGAGCACAGAGGCCTAGGTTGTTTCAGGTTTTCGATAAAATTTGAAGGTTGATCCTTTTTGATATTTTATAACCATCGCTTCCTATATCTTTATGGTCAAATAGATATAGACGAGTGCCGTGTTTCTAATCCGTGTTTTGCTGGCCAACGATGTGAAAACTACGCGGGCTCATATCGGTGTGTCGCCGACGTTACCACTACCTCTTGCCCACGTGGGTACAAACGCGTCAATGGAAAGTGTGTGGTTGGTAAGTACTCATTATTTTATTTTTAAGCTGGTTCTCTTTCTCTTTTACATTATTAACAATTTTATACAAATTTTATAGGCAATTAAACTATTTTATTTTATTCTTATAAAATTTACACCGGACCAATACACACTCGCGTATTCGTATTCCTAAAGACGACAGGAGACTGTTATCGATGAGCACGAATACGAGGCTGGTTGGTCCATGTTTAGAAATCAAAACAATAATCATCTTTGCTTTGGTCGTAATGTTTGCCATTAAGGCTGTGTGGATTTGCTATCATCTTTGGGGGGAGGAGTGGGGTGGGACTAGTCTCGTTTTCATGCTGACCAGTTCCAGTCTCTTCTGTGTAGGGCGTATGCTAATCATCTGTGCATGTAGAAATCAACATAACTCGTCAATAATTCGTGTTCTCCGTTCACATGGAAACGCTTAGAGTCGTTAACATGAAAGGGATACAGAGCATGACGTCATACCTTGACGTCATAGTCTGTCACGTGATTGAAATGTACAAACATTGGCTTTTTATCTATTCACAGTTATTTTTCTTGTTGAATCTTCGATGTTTTTTCTGAATCTTCAAGATTTTAAAGCTTTAGTGTTAGATGTGATGGTTTTAAGCGCCGTTTTCTCGTTCACCTTCACTACAGTGTCCTTTGCTTTCTTTGCGCATCGATCGAGGCATAGTACTTTGTTGTCATGGAAACAGAAAGCTTCGCCGACGACCAGTCTTTTTCGGCACATTTGGCATCCGAAGCATTCGATGTGGTAGGCATTTTCCCGCGCCCGCATGACTAGTTCGAAGGCTGCGATGGGTTTACTGCACTGTGAGCATTTACCAGGAATACCAAACAGTCTGGTGGAGAGGAAAAAATAACGTCTTAAGATAGATACTTGATAATGTTAAAGATAAATAGGTTAGAGAGGAGTTGAACCAAGAGTGAGAAATCTTACAATCAATTGTAGTTAGTTTGCCAAACAAACCAATTCCTTGGCGGTCAAGGCTGAATTGATCTTACCTCAGATAATCTCGTTTGCAAAGAATCAAATTTGATTTACAATAAAGACTGGAGCCAATGTCACCAAGTCTGCATTCACAACACGCACACTTCAAGCACCCTTCATGCCAGTACGAATCTATTGCCTGCAGTACGTAACGATCGGTGATAGGCTGATTACAAGCTCGACACATTCGTTGGTTGGGCTTCATGTTTTGGATTGCAACATCGACAGAATCTAAATCAAATAATGAATGTATAAGCGACAATTGCTACAACTAATTTACTGATTGAAACGGAATAAAAAAAGCGCGGGAATCCAGAACCAACTCAAGAAAACTTAACTCGTTTCTTCGTAAGTACTAAGCGTGCAAAGGACCGTGGGTCAAAAAATATCAATCACTCTTTTCGTTGTTTTCAAATTTGAAAATTATTTTAAAATTGGCCACAAGCAATCTATAGGAAATCCTCAAAGGAATTTTTGTTTCAGACATAATAAGAAGGAAATTAAAATATGCATAACAATTGATCGTACCCACGCTGCACGGATCCATAAACTTCTTTATTACGCAACACTTAAGCTATACTTTCTAATTTGGTAGTTTTACAAAGAAAGCGAAAATTAAAGACATAGAAATAACGAAACTACCTGTGAAAATTGTCACATTTTCAAGTTCCATTTTTAACACACGTGTTATTTAGAATGAAAGAATAGAATAATCCCCAGCAGACAATTTTTTTACTTGGCGGATACTCCGATGTTTGATTAAAAACACGATAACAATCAACTATTCATTACTGGTTTTCTTATTAACTTGTAAGTTTTTTTAATTAATTTCTTTGCTGTTTTGTTGGCATTAAAAACCGAAAATTTCTGTTTCAATTTTGTTTCGGTAAATTGGCTGACTTCTTTATTTTTCTTTTTCCCTAAAAGCTATTCACTAAGTTTACTCAAAGTTTTCTAATTAATTTTGATAAGAGATTATTGATAGCATAATCTTATATTCATTATTATATTTTGGTGTGTGTAGTTCCGAATGTGAAAATTACGAAATCTTGTCTGAAAAAAAACCCGAAAACGGTAGAATCTGTAAAAGCTTATGCTATCATTATGTACCCGAGGAGATAAAAGAAATTTGGATTCATATAAATTTTTGAAGAGATGTAATGGTTTGTTTCTAGTCAGTACCGATAGTAGGGGGAATGATCATAATAACATGCAAACTCGGTCCAGTTTCTCAAGCAAACGAGCGATGGATATTGAATTACTCGGTCTGTTAGCTTCTTAAAACTTGCAAGCCATACAAAGATCAATTTAACTTATTCAGTAAGATACAGTCTTTTTACTGTGCCGTTAAGGTGATGATTTGAGCGAATGTAGTCGTATACGACTGAACAAGTTTGTCAAAATTTCCTATTTAAATCTTATTTCCGGTGGTCACAAGCTGTACAACTAAGCCTACGACATTTTATAAAGCGGTTGGTTTAGAAGCAGTCGAAATAATCGAGGAAAGAATTCCTTAGTCATCGTTATTATAAATAATTATAACATCTCGCTTTCACTGATCTAAAACAACTACAATCATAGTTTACTTATAATCTATGTTACACAAAATGTAGCTGCATGTACTTACTCATTCTTAGAACTGCTTGTGGTCTTAGTGGAATTAGCTTGACTTTGGCGTGTGTTATCTCTCGTAGTGGTCAACTATTTCGGTACTTTCAGCTAAGACAAAGCTAGAGAACCACAGCATTACCGCCGCGAGGCAAAAACACCAGTTTCTTATACAAATGGCAGCGCTTTCTAAATTATTTATCTTACTAATTGCCTCGCATTTTTATATTCGTACTAATTGAAAAACGCTTTTTGTCACGTCAGCCTCCCAGTAATATCCGTCTACCCAGCTCCCCCGGCAATTTCTATTATCTGGAAGAGAATTAAACCGTTAACAGCAAAGTTACTGGCTTTTTTAAGGCTTCGTATGGCAGACAGACGAATTATGAGGTGTTTTCTACCTCGCTTTAAATGTTGTTTGGCCATTTGGCCATTGTCCGAATGATAATTAGAGCGAAAACAAAAAAACAACCACAAATAATTAGCGTTTATTGAATTGCCTTGACAATATTGAACTGGCGTTTTGCTCCAATTCATATTTCTAATTAAGCAGACTTTCATTAGCACAACTTTTCGAGTAAACAACACACGTGGAAGGAAAGAAGGTTTTTTTTGCCAAATTGAATGTTCAAGAGATGTGAAACAGTTTTTTTTGCAGTAATTTCTATGGATCTAGTTATTTTCTTTCACATCATTATATCCGAAAAACTCTTTCCTTTTAACATAATGCATTTCTATCCATTTGCAGTACTTAATCATTCAGGAACCAATTAGATTCTATCTACGTAGTTTCTTTAAAAAAAGAAAAGGATTTATGCCATTTCCATTTGTTAACACATACCTTAATCAAGCTATTATAAAACGTCCATACTGTTTTCATCAACTATATTAAAATAGCACTGTTTGCATAAAAACAATTAGTAATGTTTTTCAATAGTGGAGAATTAATTTTGTAAGTTTTTTATTAGTCAAAATAAAGCTAATATTTTTAGACATCGGAGCCAAGAATTGAATTCTCTTTTTCATCCAGTGCCATTTTGTAATGTTTTTTTTTTGCTGCATCTTCGTACGATTCAGTTTTCAGTACGCTCGAAAACGTACTTAGTGACCACATACTGGACCAATATTATAGATATATTATTTTAGCGTAAATATATACTGAGGACAAATAGATTCAGAATTCAAACTCTGTCTTCGCGACACAGCTGTCAGAAGAATTCGATGGATCATTATTATCAACACAAAGACCAAATATATATGTGTTTGTGCATGTGTGTGTTTGTGTGCTGGTGTAGTTAGCGTTATGAGCATCGCATTTACTGTCGCATTCCTATTTATATACAATGTTTAAGCTTTAAACAAATTTTGTTCTCAAATCCACCAAAAACATATGACTGATTTCAGTTGGTTTTTCACTAATTTTTAAGTATTTTTATCTGTGTTTCCCTACGCTTATAAGAAAGTGTGAGAGTGAGTTAATGTTGATGAGACGACTGACAGACTACGTCTGAGATGCGATAATTACTAGATATATTGATCTTGAGTTAACAAAGAAAAAACCTTTTACTGTCTACAAACTCATTAGTCTTTCAAGCAGACTGTACAACATATAGGAACACATGCAGCATTTCAACGGCTGGCTTTCAAGGTTTTAGTGGCCCGGTGTTTCTAGATCTGCTCCTTTTCCAGCCATTGAACGTATTATTTATCTCTGAGAAATATTTTGAAAAACAATTTAATTAGTTTGTCTAAAACATCTAGAATAAGCATGTGTAAGGGTTTACATATTATTCGTGGTTTATTAGTAGAATGTATTAAGTTATTGTATTCAATGTCTATTTGTCCATCGGTGCCACTCATCCTTCCTAGCTTCTTCCATCCGTATATCCATCCCATCCCATCCCATCCCATTCCATCCATCCATCCCATCCTATCCGTCTATCCATCCATCCCATCCATCCATCCATCCATCCATCCATCCATCCATCCATCCATCCATCCATCCATCCATCCATCCATCCCACCTATCTGTCCACATACACATTAATTTTCTGTGTAGAGCAGTTTTCGTGTGACTATGAAATACTCATTTAGCGTGACCGCGTCAGTGCCGCGTGCCATGCATGAAAACATTTGACATTCGCCGCGCCGTAACCGTGCCGTTTGCTTCTGTTTTTCAATTATGCGAAATCTGCTTTATCCAACCCTTGGATTACGTTGCGTCATATGTATTCAAATGGCGGGTTGTTATTCGATGCAGGTGATCGAGACCCGTGCACCGATAGAAGATGTCCCAGTGGATATGAATGCAAAGTCGAATCCAACAGACCAGTTTGTAAAGGTATGAAAGTATAATAACCTTACGTCCTTACGTTACCCCTCCCCACAATTGTAACCTGCTGCCCCCCCCCCCCCCCCATGCCACCGCTGGTACCCCATCCTTTCTTCTAGCGGTAATTGTACTCCACCCTACCCCGCCGATACCCCACCCCTCTCCGGCTGCACCCCCTTCCCCTCCCCCGCCGGTACCCCATCCTTTCTTCAAGCGTACGCCACCCCTCCCCCTCAAGAAGGAAGTATGCATCTCTTGCTCTAAATTCTAATGGCATGTGAGCAATTAAGAGATGAAACTATAAATTGAGTATTTCTTTTGAGACTTTAAAAATCTACATGAAGCTCACACTTGTATTTGTTTTTATTTTAGATATCGACGAATGTCGTAAGAACCCGTGTAAAAGTGACGAAATTTGCGTCAACAAGCCTGGTCGTCACTTCTGCCTATGTAGAACTGGTTACGAAAGAAATCAGTATACCCAGAGGTGTGAAGGTAAATGCCCTGCCCTTGCGCAACATTGCGCAACATAGCAGAATGCTGCCACATCTATACCACGTGTCATTCTCTCGAGAATAAGATTCTTTGTTTGAGGAGTTGTAATCATATTCATGTGTCTTAAACAAAGAAATGATACTATAGGGAATGGCACGTAGTCTGAAATGGGAAAGCATTACACCCATGCCGAAAAGGTCAATTTTACAAACTTAACTCATGTTTGGATGCTTATGCGGAAGTCCAAGGTTCGTGCATGAGGTTGAGGCCCGTTAATAAATTGAACGGAAGACTGAGTGTTAATCGGCCACTTGGATACTGAGCAAAGCATTTTGGTTTACAGGGATCGGTTATACTTGGACCTGTTTTATGTCCCGCTCGAAAACCTTTATAGAATAATTGTCATAAATCTCGCTATCTGATTGGTTGATTGCGCGTATATTATGAGAGCACACAGCACGAGAGCGCATTAGTATTTTATAAAGAAATAAAAAAACTTGCTTGCTGTGCTGTGTGAAGTTATAAAGCACTTGAGGATTGTCAGAACGCTCGAGAAGTGTTGAGAAGCACTCTGCTACGTGTCGCGTTTCTCCTTACACTTCTCTCGGGTTCTGCGAATCCCCGCAGGGTTTATAGCTGCACACAACACGCGTTTTCTATTTCTTTAGTATTTAAGGAGTAAAAATGGATCCGACGAAACGGATTCTATGAGTACTTGATAACAATGATAACACTGAAGAAATAAAAAAAGCGCACGCGTGCTGTGTGAAGATATAAAGCACGTGGAGATTATTGACAGAACACGAAAGTAGTGTCAGGAGAAGCACGACATGTATAATAGAACACAGCACAGAAAGTAATTTTTGGATAGGAATGACGCAACTGAAACTGCGCGCGCGTGCTCTGTGCGCTCATAAAGCACGCGCTTCGATCCAACCCGAACTCAAGATTTATAACTGTTATTTTATAATTTTGTGTTTTCCATGTTTAATTGCAGATGTTAACGAGTGCCGCAAAAGAGTATGTTCACACAACTGCGTAAATTTCCCCCCTGGATCGTTCACTTGTTCCTGTCATTCGGGTTACAAACTGGCTGCTGACAAAAGAAGATGCATTGGTATGTCTTGTTTCGTCTGCATCGATGCACGGGGGGGGGGGGGGGGGGGGAGAAGAGCGCAAAAATTCATTGGGCGTAAAGTTTTCCCATTTCCGACCACGTGTCATTCTCTTGAGAATAAGATTCTTTGTTTGAGTTGTATCCATATTCATGTGTCTTCTCATGCGCAACCGTTAAACAAAGAAATGATACTCTAGGAAATGATACACGGTCTAAAATTAATGGGAGAACACAACACGCCAAAGTTAAAGAAATATCAAATCTTAGTATTTTGCACAAGTCAACATTTCCAAGCCAGGTCTTATTTATTCCTTCACAGATATTAACGAGTGCGCCACTCTAAATCCTTGCCAGAATGGACGTTGCATTAACACGCAAGGCAGTTACTTATGCTCTTGCAGTTTAGGCTTTAGGCTCGGTGCTAGTGGCCGGTGTGAAGGTAAGCAATGAGCAGCGCAGACCCAAAACGAACGTTTTTTTGGGAGAGGGTACCTAATGCTCTGGATATGAAAGTTGAGTAGCTCGTTCAGGTGTGCATTATGCACACATGATGATATGATGATACATGATGATGATACATGATGATGATACATGATGATGATACATGATGATGATGATACATGATGATGATACATGATGATGATACAATATGCTATTGATGATATATAATGATGCGATGTGATGGTACATGTGATTGATTCGAAGAAATATAATTTTTTTCAGACATAAATGAATGCGACTCAGCAGATATTTACGGATCGCCTTGTGATTATAACTGCACTAACCTTATTGGTAGTTACAGTTGTGGCTGTCCACGAGGATATGAACAAACAGCCGATAAATTTTCATGCAATGGTATGTTGTTAACTACATAGTAGATACAAGTTACGTAGACTTTCGCAAAGTCCTTCGTACGTCTCCGTCCCTACTAGTTAACGCGCGCGGAATAAAGCACAGTCAGACCACCCAAGCTGAACCAGGATCACAAACGCTGAACGACTCGCGACTTCGACTCTTTTTTTCTTCTTTTCTTTTTTACTTGCTTCGCTCGTTACTCTGAGTCTCATAGAGTTCGAATTGGAGCAAGTCTACAAGTTACGCTGACCTCAGTTAAGTGGTATGGTGGGGAGGGGAGGGTAAGGTGTTCATGATTGCCCAGAAAGGAGCTGTGACGTCATGCTTTTGACTGTCGGTTTCCGTCGTTGGGAAGAGGTGCGGAAGAATAGGAAAGAGGGAGGCGGGGAGAGAAAAATGTGGAGATATGACATTACAAGTGGCGGAATAACTGACGACGTGAATTGCAAATTCGAAACAACTAATACACGTCTTTTCTATTCTTTGTAAATCATATTTATATCTAAAAGTCCGTGTAAGGATGCTGGCTACTTTTGCAGCCGTCATGGCGGTCGCTTGGTAAAATCCTATCTTTTCCTCCCCCAGATATTGACGAGTGCAGACAAGATCCAGGAATCTGTGGTGATGGGACGGTCTGCCGTAACACATATGGTCACTATCGATGCATTCCCTTCACCTGTCCTCAACCATATTATCAACTCATAGGAGAAAGGTAGGAAATATGCTTTGAAACCACGGACTTGACTTGGAAAAAAGTTATCATGCCACATTCCAGGATCCAAAAAAACTCAAAATGTTATTTTTTGTCTTAATATAGTAAATGTCAGCGCAAATGTCCTGAAGGTGATCAAGTCTGTCCGCGATTAAAGGACAAGGTTTACCAGTTCTGGACCTTCAATATCCATAAATCTGCACAAAAACATAATTTATTCACCTACAAAGTAATTCCTCGAGGTATGATAATAAGAAAATAATGATTGACAGACTTAACTATGATCTCTATCTGTTCCATCCACGCACCATACGCAATATACGAGCAACAAAATCGTGCAACTTGTCGTGTAACATTGTTGCGTTGCAAGATGCAGAACGATGTTGATCGTATTACCACTGCACACGCAACTTGTCGAGCGACAAAAATCGATGTTTCAAGTTGCAAAATTTTGTTTCAAAAAGTAGAGGCACTTTCTATTTTTTGCACCAAGCATCTACAACGGTCAACATCGTTTTATAAAACTTGCAGCTTTCCATATATCAGTTCACTGGTCACAGACAAAGCATTCAGTCGAGGCTGCAAGGTTCAAATTTGAATAATCCTCTGAAACTACCTTGAAGCCTCAATTGAATGCTTTGTCTGTGACCAGTGAACCGAGGTTTGGAAAATGGTAAATCGGTGCACTAATCCAAGATTTTAATGATTTGATTTCCAGGCTACAGGAATCCAGATGTTCGGTATAGATTCCGCAGTGGGAACGAGCTAGGTCATTTTGAGATCAAACGTTTATCTGGATATCTAGCCCAGGTATGGACCAGAGTTAGCTTGACAGAAAGCCGTGATTACGTCTTAGATTTTGTTGGAGAATTGTATGATGGGAGCAACTTGATCTCCAGATACGTCAACACCCTCTATGTATTTGTTTCGCAGCATAAGTTTAGGTCTGGATAAATATCCAGCTCTTAACTAGCTAGGTTAACCAGCATCAGCTAGCTTTTAGTTGGGCATTAGTTACAGGTAATCCTTGCTTAAAGAAAACGAATGAATGACCCCACTTGCAGATCACGTGATCATCAACATAGTCACCATAGTTGGAACCAAATCAAGATACTCCAAATCATGCAGTAAATAAAAAGCTATATCAAAAAAACTTTGATGAAGGTTTTGTTGCATGCTGCATGTTGTATGACGCTTACCAAGATTGAAATGTATTATATTCATATGTAAATAATGTCAGCGCTGAAGAAAATATGCTGGAAAAATCCTGCAGACAAAGTCTGGGAAAATCCCATATTGTTGTGACCTTTCACTGCTTGAATTCACATCACCCATACTGCATTTCGGGCTTGGTATCAAGTACAACATGCAACAAGCAACGAAGCCTTCACCAACCTATTTTGAAATAGCTGTATATGTGTACAAATAGAAGATTATGATACTATTGATGCCCCCTAGTATACCTTACAGTGTAAGGTAGTTGCGGTTAGTTTATTGTTTGACGTGACCTTTTGTTGACCCTTGTCTTCCACTATGGTAGATGATGATCACGTGACTTGTTAGTGAAAGTTCCCTTAAAGTACACCTAGCCCCTGATACGATACTTTCAGTATTGATTCTAAGTGAAGTGAATAGTTGAATGGTATAATATTTCTTCATTTGAGTGTTGCGCCTTTAAGTTATGAAGGTTTATGCTTCCAATATGTTAATGTCTGCTACGTCTAGCAAGGCTTTTGAGTATATTTGTGTTACTTGTAATACTAAACACTGGCCATTATGAGACACAAAATTTACAGTAAACGTCGTGGAAACCACGAGTATGATGATGATGCTTTTAAAGTACTGTTTGTATGAACCTGTTCAAGTTTGTATGGCATGGGATGACGTCACAGTCATTAACATATTGGAAGTACAAACCTTTATAACTTAAAGACGCAACACTCAAATGAAGAAATATTTCACCATTCAACCATTTACTTCATGTAGAATCAATACTGAAAGTATCGTATCAGGGGTTAGGTGCACTTTAAATTTATATCAATATAAGCTGCATGTTGTGTAAAGCTATGGTAAGTGAATACGAAAGATAAACAATCAAACACACAAACTGAATAATTGAAGCCAAGAATGATATTAAACACTTGGTAAGTTGATCGAAATTATGCTGGCGGTTTTCGATCGCCTTGTAAGAACTGCTTTCTGCTCGCGCACCAAAGACTCGTGCGAGACAAGAGCGACCAAAATTCGTATTGCATGTGTAGTAACACCCTCATGAAACGTAACGATGGAACAGCATCTTGCAACTATCATTCCTACTCGTATTAAATCTACCTAAATACCATGCATGTTCTGAAACCAAAAGCTCTCGAGTTGGAACGCATTTCTGATGTAATTGGAAAAATATTCTTATAATAATTTGTTCAAAAATCAAAAAATAAATGTTGCCAGATAATATGAAAGCCCGATAACCGTACCCAACTTATTGTTGCACCATAATAATAATAATAAGAAGAACAATAGGTAAAAATACACAATAAAAGAGTTTTAAACTCCAACACTTGATGGACTGTTTGATGTCAGTCAGCAGGTAAGACCTCTGTAGGTGAAGCCTCTCGGCCCTCGGCTAGGAAATGTGGTCGGTGTGGTCTAAGAAAGCTAATCGTTCTTTGGTTCCTGAAATTATTGTTATTGATTTAGCAAATGAATTGGAATTGTCTCAAACAGAAAGCACCATGTTAATCATCAAAATCTTCTTAGCAAAATTAACACATACAGGTATGGAAAAATGACGATGTTGGCGTAAAAGAAACCATCTTGTTGTAATGTACTTAGGTTTTTTATCGTACATAGTCTTCTCTGTATGTGGAGCTGTAGGATTCCTTTGATAGCAGGTCCAGAAGATCAGACGTTTTTAGCCCATTTTTCACTGGAGGTAAAACAGGGAATGGTTTCCAAACTGTGACAACCTGTGGGTTGAATCAAATGAATATCAAAACTGACTCATCAAATTAGGACAATTGTTCATCCCAAAACACTGAGCTAGTCCTTCAGTATCATGTTGCTCGTATCATCACCCCGCGCGCAACACATTTTCATTGTTGCAGAGAGTAGAAAGAGCTTCTACTTCTTCTTTTTTAATAATTTTGCTGCACGGAGTGGTAATACGAGCAACATTCACTCTGCGACTTGCAACGCAACAATTTTGCGCAACAAGTTGCGTATTACCTCACCTTTACAGGATTAGATATGTTTGATTGCCTTAGCTTGAAGCCCAAGTAATTTGATTACTGAAGAAGCCCAAAGCTAGCTCAGGCATTTTCAAGTTTTCTAAGCATATTATTGTAATGGGGTTGTAAGTATAGGAAACAACTTTGGCTCACCTGTTCTGGTCGTGTGTATGGCAGGAGCACGCTACTTGGATAAGTGTCCAGTACATTTCCCCTTTTTGTTGGTGGAGGAGATCGTCTTTTCAATGGCTTAGCCGCAAACTCTATTGAATATCCACTTGGCCCTGGTTTGTGAGGAGGCTGGGCTGACCATTTGGGGCTGGAAGAGTTTATGAAGAAAAATAGGGATTAAAATAAGCAATCAGTCTGATCAAGTACGAGATATTTTAGGTTACTATGTACTCAATGATGGTCTCACCACCAAACCACAGGCTGCACCATAAGGTATATATAGATTTTTTTCTTTTATTGATTATATTCTTTTCTAGTGCCTTTAGAAAAGGATTTCAAATTTTCACTTCAATGAGTAGCGTGACGAACCCAGTAACATGTAGTATACGTACCGACAACTCAGAGCAGGAGCACCATGTTCACCTTTGTAGCTTGTACGGAAGGTTGTTGTCAAGGGTGATGATGGTAGCACATCTTGGTGAGGCACACCTGTGATCATGTTAAAAAAAACTTGATAAAACAACTGTGTTCTTCTTAGCAATATCCTTCTCTGAACGTTAACAATGTCAAAATCTACAAGCGATGATAAGGGATCATATAAAGTACTAAGAAAAAAATGGTTTGAAGCACTGCTATAATATCATCATTCCATGCATTCTCTATGTGATGTATTACGAAAACGAGACACAGTTTTATCACAGTTTTATACCTCGAGCTCTGTCTGCATTGATGTTTAGAATGTCAAACTGATGGCATCTAACAGTCCTCATCTTCAAGCCTGAAAAATCCTTAAAATCTTCCCTATAAGTACTAGTCCCTTCATCTTTTCCAAGCATTTGTGACTTGTCTTTACGACCACCTGCTTACATATAAAGAACATTTTTCAATATCAATTACATTACTATTTTTTTCGAGCGATGGTGCTTACAGTAAGTACAACGAAGGTTGCCATGGTATCAATTTTTACCTTTGATTTTAATCGCTTGTGGTAAAACGATTCCAAGTTTTTTCAAACAGCCTGGTAGTTCATCTTTCTGACATGTTGTTTGCTTCATGTTTGGCGATGTTTTCCAAAATCAATCATGGTTT
Source organism: Anthopleura sola (assembly GCA_023349425.1). Classification (NCBI taxonomy): domain Eukaryota; kingdom Metazoa; phylum Cnidaria; class Anthozoa; order Actiniaria; family Actiniidae; genus Anthopleura; species Anthopleura sola. The sequence continues at coordinate 1,255,342 of JALHLI010000030.1, read as the reverse complement.
GAAACTTGTTTTTAGAAGGTAAGTACTTAACACTCGCTAAGTGCTCATGTTTTGAATATCGCACTCAATTTGCACTCGGCGTATTATGCAAGAATGACCTATTCTTTTAGTTGAATACAGCTTCAAATCTCTAGAGGATGAAATAGGATGATATGTGTCGAGACATGGATCATATAGCAGGGGAGGGGTAGGGGCTTCGTTGCGCATTAATATGAAACATGCTTTTTAAGAAAAATCGTGTTAAAAGCTAGAGTTAAAGGGGAGGGAGAAGGAGGATGATTAACTAGAAAATATGAAAAGTAGTTAAAATTGGGTCGGCTGACAATGTTTGTTGGCCCAGCGCCGGCCGGTCCTGTAGCACCTGCGTGACACGTTTTGTGTCACTGTCACGTCATAATGCCGATGCCAACTCAATACCGTGACGTACCTAATGAATGCTTTTCTGATTTTTACGTTAACTGAAACATTTTAATTTCTTTTCGATTAAAGTACCATGTAAAAGAAATTCAACATACTTTCAAACATTAGTCGTGGAATTGTATTAAATTGGTATTTTCTACAAGTAATTCCATCAGATGGTAGCGTGGCCGAGCGGTCTAAGGCGCTGGTTTAAGGCACCAGTCTCGTCAGAGGCGTGGGTTCGAATCCCACCGCTGCCACTATCTTTTTAGTCTTTTTTTAAAAATTTTTTAAATGAATTTTTCTATTTCTTAGAATACCTTTCGGATACCTTTTTCACTTCAGATTTTTGTCGCATTTAGTATCGTTCGAATTATAAAGTGACATAGGCTGTCGTGTTGATTACAAGAATCGATGTTCTTTAAAATTCAGCTATGAGCTTTTTATTCTTTTTTTTTTCTAGTAATTTATTTGATTTACAGATTTCTTACATATTCCTGATATCGAAATAGTATCACACCTTACAAACCTTTAATGTTCTAATTTTTTATATATGCCATATACGTAAAAAAAAATTAAAAATAATTTTTTTTTGTATTCTATAAAATTACGAAAACCACAATTATAAAAACACAGACAGGTTAAAATAATGAATACTCTTATTTACAGAAAACAACCGTCGGTTTGGATCTGAGTCTGACATCTACCTACTACTAATGCCCTGGGTCGCCCGGAATTGAACAATCAATTAAGAACTCCATGGAATTTTCGGATCGGACTTCATGAGGTTTGGGACTCCGGATTTTAGGATCGTAATTTTTCAGGTTTTTTTTTCGAACAGGGTTTTTTTCCTCTGAACTCTTTACTTTAGCTTTCATTTTGCTACTCCCAGAAGTTGTCTCTTCTTTCTTTAGCTTTCTCTAGTGTTTTGGACGCAGTTGATGCCTGACTTGCCATGGAAACCTCAGACATGACATCATCATCTCTGTGTCTTGCCGAGTATGATCCATCTTGACTTCTCACACTCAAAGGAATTGTCTGTCTATGATATCCAATTACGGGATCTTTTTTCTTTTCATCTGAGAAAGTTAGAGACTTTCTTAGCTTTTCGTTCAGAATGTTGGTGGTCATATCGTAATGGTGTCTTCTTGCTTTTCCTGTTTCTCGTAGTTCTGGGGTTGGTGAACGGCCTCGCTCTAGAAAGAATTGATCTGCTGTGGTTTCTGTTGTTCCAGAGTAAGTAGTTGAAAATGATCTTTCTGACTCTATGGGTGAAGCTTGTCTTTTCACCCAAGCTTCTCTTCTTGGCGGTGGTCTGTCATCTTTGTCGAAGCTTTCTCCCATTCTCTTTTCACTTCTCCTTTCCTTTCGTGCATTTCCATTTGTCCTCTTATTCTTTTTGGAAGAATGACTGACAGAGGTTTCAGAGATTGAGGAGAATGAGTCTTCATGACCATCATCATGATATTGGGCATTAATTCGATTCTGATGATCAAGTTCCTCACGAGAAAAGTGTGTGCCTCTTGCTTGCTTTGCATAGCCATATGCTTCGTTACGCCTAGTAATGGCCTAAGAAATAATTAAGTAGCATTAGACTAGTACGAGGTTCATTGTAATCAGTGATGTTTCATGGATAAGAGACAAGTACCATATCTTTCTATTGTGCTTTCTTGAAATTAAAAAAAAGCAGAAAGCACTTTGAAAAAAATATCATTAGCACTCCCATAGTAATCATGAAACATTATGCATCAATGGATCAAATCTTACAGCATTTATGAGCGTTATGTGTTCTTACCTCTTTGTACCAATCCAATTTGTTCTTAACCTATCAAATAAAAAAGCAGGCCATAGATTAACTAACTTTCCACATAAAAGCACCTGGTAGCTAGGTCTACCTGGAGCTGGTCGTATGAAGCCTGAATTTAGCCTGAATAAAACTTGTGAAGAAATTTATTAATGCACTTACAGGGCTTGGACGACCTTGGAATTCTGGAGACTCAATCCATGCTCCATCAACATACTTAAAACGACTGCTATATTCTGAGTCAAATACCCTAGATTATTGAAAAAGTAAAGAATGATATGGATAAGAAATCAAACATTGATGTCTGTAAAGGAAAAATAAATTTTATGTTGAAAAAAGTATGGTGGGGTGGGGTGCTGGTCAGTAAGGTTTTTCAGTAGGTAGGGGAAGGGGTATCAGTGAGAAGTGGTGTATTGTATAGGGGGTGAGGGCAGAAAAAGTTGAACACTGCATGCATCCAGTTGCATAGTTGCATCCATATGTTAATAAGTCCCTAAAATAGTAATTGACAGACAGTGGAAGGAATATTTCATGTTCATCATTCAGTCTTATATTGAGTAATTCCTTGACTCAGTCAACATACCTGGCATTTTCTCTCTCAGGTGATCTCAAGTACTCTGAGTTATCAGAAGGTTGTATAAGTCTTTTGTCTCCCATACTTGTCATCGTTCTTATGCCTGCAGGAGCCATACGATCTGGAGTAATATCTTGTTAATAAATCAAATCATGTTAATATCATAAAATTGTGATAAATGGGACAAAATGGGAATTAACAGTGGATTCCACAGAGTGGCTCTTCTTTTACTGGATCCCAATATTGGAATTTAAAAGTTGATTTTTGCAGCGGAAGGAAAAACTAGAGAACCAGGAGAAAAACCCTCAAAGCACAGGAGGGAACCAACAAACAACTCTATTCATATATGACACCGAGCCCAGAGGCTAGTACTCTTGCTCATGGGTATCATGCCACCCATGCTTCCCTAAGAATGCGTGACATTAATTATGAAATAACATGAAAAAGTTATCTTACCAGTTTTTTTCCCACCAATAACAACTTTAGTCTTTTTATCTCTAATTGGAGATTTTTCAACTTTATTTCTGTGGGTAGTCTTGCTTCTGCGGCCATTCACTCCAAAGTCTTGATCATAAGTGCTTCTTCTCTTGACTCCATCAGGTACATATGGGTATCCACGTGGTCTTTCTGCCGTGTTTCTTATTAGTTTCTTTTCAGCAGCAAGAATTGGCGACTCTGTTCTATGAGGGACATTACTTTTGACCTTAAGGGTACAATGAAGAAAAATATTGAATCAGTAATTTTTAAATAATACAATTATAAAGTTGAGTTATCTAATTTTAGAGAAGGAAGATCAAGGGCTAGCTGGTATAAATGTTGACAGGATGGTCACTATTATATATATATATATATATATATATATATATATATATATATATATATATATATATATATATATATATATATATATATATATATATATATATATATATATATATATATATATATATATATATATATATATATATATATATGGAAATGGGGGAGGGGTGAGGGTGGAAAAAGGGGCCAGTACATATAATGTGTTTATCACACAACATTGGTAATAGACTGCAAGTAAGTACCACTTTTCTCTCTAGACTCAGTGAAGATGAGTTTTTCGAATTCCTATGCACATGCAGAGAATGACTAATTAGAACCTACTTTCATTGATGAATGAGACTGCTTATGCCTTGATGGGGGTACACCTTGATCAGTCCTTGATGTTTTGTCTACGTCCAACCATTCTCTATCAGGCAACTCCTTTATAGTACCAGTTGGAAATATATTATGGTTTTTCTCATAAGCAACCATTCGCTTTCTTTGTATTGGTGGTTCATGAATAACTCCAAGTTGTGTTGACTGCAGTCCTGCTCTTGGAGTAGATGAAATACTTTGCACGTCGTTAGGGATGATTGATCTTGTCAGCTCTCCCTTGACTGTTTGAGGACGCCTTGAATCAAACTTCTTGTAATGACTCTTGTATTCTGAGCTATATCTCTGCGAAAATGAAAGCATGTACAATACATATATTATATATACCGGTAGAGATTTTAGGGGCGAAACATGTTAGCCTCAAAATGCAGGCTAAATTTTTAGATTATTGTGTTTTTTCTTTAAATTTGTAACTAACAGAGAACAATTTGAACAAAATAAAGTTAAATAATCTTATTATATGGATAATAAATAAATGTGTAATGTTCAATTAGTGGCTACAATGCGAATAATTCCACAACACAAAACGTAAACAAACTTTTGGAGTGTCTATGTGAACATGCAGCATCGACTTTATGGAGTCCAGCACAAGAAACTCCTTTAAAAAGACCTTTTCGGGTTTTCCAAACATGAAATTATCATTACCGTAATTGTCTTACTTTGCTGATTGATCATATATTGAAAGACAGAGGTCGAATAACCTGCCAAACTAAAGTTGACAACAGAACAGCTTAACAAAGCTTGTTCATTTAATTTGATTTTGTTTTACCTTCGATCTTGGCCTTCCAGTTGGCATTTTTGGTCTTTTCAGGCTTCTAGATTCCTTTATGAGGATACTGATATATCAAAATAAGCTGTAGAATTATTTATGTGGAAGAAAAAAAGTTTTAAAGTGGAGTAGAAGACGAGTTGTGTTGATGAGATGACAGACTTGGTATCGAAGGACGCGTCCGGCTGGTCACGAGGGTCCTTTGTACGCAGGCGCACGAGGAGGAATGGAACAAACATGGCGGACACGGAAGGTGAAGACGAAAGGTCCGTAAAACCTCCCGAAGAACAAGAAAACCCCGACCCTAAAGACGATGGGACCCCACCGAGAGGCAAGCTAGATAGACAGAGGTCCTTCAGTACTGCAAGTCTTGTGGCTAGGACTAGGTTAGCTTCGTTAATCCAGATTGCAAGTGAAGCGGAGAGCGATGGTAAAACTGATCATAAGAAAGTTGCGGATAAAGTCTTTGACTCGGTAGGTGGAGTATTTGTAAACAATACTGTAATGAAGGGAAAATCCTCTTGTCTCTAGCTCAAAGAGTTGACACATATTAAAACAAAGGCACGGCTCTAAAATCGCGAGCTGTACTTAAACCCCACAACCGCTGTCTTATTTTGGTCTCATTCAAAATACAAAGACCATACCACAAAACCTCCTCCCGTTATTATGAGCTCTCGTTAATTTGTGCAAAAAAACCTTGATTCCTAAATGACTTTTCTTTTATATCCATAGCTCGTGGGAGGAACATTTGATCTCGAAAGTCGCTTTACTATCCAAGATTCAGCTGATTTACTGATCTTATTGGAGCTTCTTGAACATTGTAACGTCTCTCTAAAGGTACAACTTGGTGTATACGTAAACTTAATTTAATCTAGCTAGAACTTGAGGCTGAAAAAATCCAATATCCCAAAATTATAGGTCCTTGATCTTAATTTTTTATTATCTAGCGAAACCATATAATAAGACAAAAACCAATAATCTTTTGATCAGCTACTGTGATAGACATAAATTAATATTCTTAAAAATGTTATTTTCACTCTATTTCATTTTTCACCATTTTTTCTAAATATTTCATTCAAATTTCGACGTTAGTTCTAAATAATACCGATTCATATCTAAGCAAAAAGTCTCATTGTTTCATACATGCCAGCTGCATTCTATATTGATATACATTCATATAAATGTTTTTCATGTGTTTTTTCATTCCTTGGTTATGATCTGTTTAGGGATGTCTGTCTTTCTGACATTTTGTAAGTTAATTGTGAATTTGATTCTTTTCCGTCCCTATTCATTTACTTTGATTTGTGGCTTTGTATAGAGTTTCCTGTGAATTTATTCTAAATTGCAAACACTTATTTATTGATCGTTCCCAGCCGCATGGGAAAACCATATAATTTATTAAATTTGATTTCAAAAACTTTGCACTTCATGTTACATTTTAAATACAATTTTAAAGTTTTAACTTTTTTCTTGGTAATGTGTTAGCTGATAATATTTACTGATAAAGTTGTTTTGGAAGTGCAATTTTAATTAAGTACAGTGTAAGCGATATCTACATATTTAGTGTCTAGTAATGCATTTTCATCGACCTCCTTTGAGAAAGTACTGTAAACAGTTTTTGAATTAATGAGATCAGTAAAAAGGAAAAAAAATAAGCTAATAAAAGCTATGATTCTATTGGCAAAGAATGAAAAAAATATTCTTTTATTTTCATTCAGATTTTTTTTTAAAAACAAATATTTTTTCATTCATTTTTTTTTTCATTTTTCATCATAGTCTGAAACAACCTCTGATTCAAGTCAGTACATACATATCACTTGATATGAATAAATCACTTTTATCAGATCATAATATACACATTACATAAGAAGTCTCAATCATTTTGTGCAAAAATATTGATTTTCTTAAAAATGAAAAATATTATCACCACCATAATAAGTATGTTTAAAAATCCAAATATTTGTGAAATTGTTTCAAATATTCATTACGTTTTTATCTGTGAATTTTTTCTTATTTTTTAAAATATTTACGAATTAATAAAACATGTTTTTACATGATTTGCTCTCCATGTTGTGAATGATATATTGATCTAGATTTTCTTTTCTTTTTAACTCATTAAGTATATTGAATTTAGCTTTGAATAATAAGATGATTTAGAATGATAGTATGGTTAGGCAGAGGTAATTTTTCTTTGATATTATGACTAAATGTGTTTGTGCTAAGAAATTGCTAATACTAAGTAACTTAGTATATTATTTTGTAACTTTTGGATCATTACAAGTCTAGACTTCATTAATATATACTACTACTACTACTACTGCTGCTGCTGCTGCTGCTGCTGCTGCTGGTGCTGCTGCTGCTGCTGCTGCTGCTGCTGCTGCCGCTACTACTACTACTACTACTGCTGCTGCTGCTGCTGCTGCTGCTGCTGCTGCTGCTGCTGCTGCTGCTACTACTACTACTACTACTACTACTACTACTAGTAGTAGTAGTAGTAGTACTGCTACTACTACTAAATAAAAAAAATAACACGAGAAGAAAGCAAATAGAATTTTATCTTTGTGAATTAATAAATTATTTTTTTCTATGAAAATGAAGAAGGCATTTTATCTGATTCTGATAAAAGGTGAATCATTCATTAGCTAAACCATGAATGAAATCAGGAATTGTTCAAAATCATAGTTGATTAGATAACAAACATTTATGTGGACACAGTTAACTATCTTTTCTTTAAGTAACATTTTTGAATATCATAGTCATTCAACTGTGGCTTTTCCAGTCTGTTATAACTAATATTCTTATAGTTATTATAATATGAATATAAAATATATCTTGGTAATTTCATTGCTTCTAGTTTTTCCAATTTTATTAAACATAATTATAAACTTTAATTCATATAACGAAGGTATACGATATTGATCGAGAGATAATTTTCAATTATTTATTCATATAATCATAGAGAAGTTTAGCATTCATCACACTCTTTGATTAATACTAGACATGTTTTAATAATAATTTCTTATAAGATATATTAGCTTTTATTATATACTTATTTTTATTAATGTAATCTGTTTTCTTTTTTTAGGTTGAAATACTTGGTCTATTGATTGCTATTCTAAGGAAAAGTGTTCCTAACCTCCAGGCAGCTACTAAAATAGGATTGATTGAACGGATCCTTAGCCGCCTGCCTACTGAACCAGAAATCGTGGCACGTAAGTAATCTATACATTAAATACCTGGAGCAAATGTTATTTTTATGCCTTTGAGTGGTTTTGAATCGGTTTTATGGGATTCAAAGCCATGTATCAATCAGTTTTATGACTAAATACCCATTTTTATAAATTACATAAGCCTGACGAATAGACAAATTTTCAGACATTTGGCATTTAGGCTTCTGTCAGACAAATTTTCCGCAGTCTGTAAGTGCTTTTTTATTATTAATAGCCAAAGAATCAGACATCCTGAACTATCTTGTCAATGATCTCATAGATATGAAAAAAGGTTTAAGGGATTAAATAAAAAAACTTGTCAAGATTATTTACATTTAATATCCACCATTTTTCATTTTTGATATAATTACATTAAATATTTTGTAGCAGGGATGTACAATATTTGATACAATCATATGAGGATGCTTGATATTGTTAATTTTGGATTCCTTTTATAGATAAGCTTGTGGAGTTGCTAGGAATATTGTCCAGTTACAGTATTACAGTAAAAGAACTAAAAAACCTGCTTGGCGCATTGAAGGGAAGCCAGGAGTCATGGGTAATACAAGCTGTTACAAGCCAGTATAATTATAGGAATAGGGGTTCATTTGGCAATTTTTTTTGGAAAAAATCTAAGTTCCTGATGAATTCAGTCAGTATTCCTGATATCATGTCTGATGGCCAAAATATAATTTACCCAATTTTCGAAATAAAAATTTGAATATTTTTATCCTCAGCAGCATTTTTCTTAAAACATGACAGTATAGAGCAGTTTTCATATGAATGGGAAACATATAGTACTGAGTACAGCATGTACACCATACTACATGCCGTAATATTGAAATGGCTTCCCATTATCTTAAGGCAATTCGTCCAATCAAAATACATGCATGGTTATGGCCATGGTAAGATATGGAACGGCTACAGTATGGCTACGAGTTTGTCATAATCTGTCACTTCCTGCTCATGCGAAAATTGCTCTATTCATTTTTTTCAATGAATAATGTGATAGACCTCTTTAGAATGGGCATAATGTTTTCCTTAATTTCAGGCCACAAGTCATTCTCTTGAGAATAAAATATTTGTTTGACCTGTATCCATTGCATATTCTTAAATCTTCGCATGTATAACCGTTGAATAAAGAAATTATACTCAAGGGAATGACACATGTTTTGAAATGAGAAAAAAATTACATGCAAGCTACTATAAAGAGATTTATTACTAACCATTTTAAATCTTTACTCCCATTTTCCATTCCAAATTCCATTTTTTTCAATTATATAGGAATTTATTTCTCACAAGTACTTACTGGTTTAAATATTTTTTTAAAAGATGTTTTTGATATATTGTTCTTCAGCCACTTCATGCTATAAAACTACTGAAAGTATTGAAACTGATGTTAGAAAAACATGGACCAGATGTGTACTTCAACTTTACTGGACAGGACGGAGCTGTAAGTAGTCCTATAGTAATTTACCTTTATCTTACTTGCTATTTGCTGATCAAGACAACAGCCACAACAGGGAAATCAGGTAATACACTACTGTCAATCAAATAAGTTGTTCACTACCTTTACATACTCTGATTGACAGCAGTGTATTGCCTGATTTCCCAGTCACGATTGCATAGCAGCGCATAGCAGTGAAAACAGTGCACAGTAACACATAGTTTTGGGGTTATAAATTGGGTGAAAAGTAAGTTTGCTGTTCTCGCTAATATAAACACTTCTCGTCACAGGCTATTACTCTTCCTCCCATCTCCAAATGGCCACTACAGAGTGGCTTTACATTTTCTACCTGGGTTTGTCTAGACACTTCACACATGGCTGATGCTCAGACATGCAAACCATTTCTTTATTGGTAAGTTGGTATTTGATGTTGTTTATCAATCAATCCTTGTTTAGCATTCAGTTGTGGTATATATGACACTATGTGCACGAGGTTGAGAAAAAAACTTTAAAAAAACGAACTAAAAAAACCCTGAAATTTATGTCACATTGAACATGATTGCTCAGTCTTCTGAATCTGTTGAAAATTTAATCAATAATCATTTTTGTGGATTTTTTCCCCACAGTTTTCGCACAGGCAAGGGTCTTGGTTACTCTGGTCACTTCTCTGGTCCAATGCTCGTACTTGAAGCTGCTGTGAAGGCTGGGAAAAAAGAAAATAAAGTCCACACTCATCTTGTCAAATTTGATTTTCACCCACAAAAGGTACAGTAGATTCATGTTCATCACGGTTACAAGCTCATCTGCTCACATGTGATGCCGAGTCCAGGAATCAAGTGAGAGCTGAGTGCATTACCCCTACACCACCCTTGAGTCAAGCATTTTTCTATTCCCTTGTTTGAATACTTTTTTCTGTTTTCAGTGGTACATGGTTACTGTAGTGTACATTTACAACAGATTCAGGTCCAGTGAAGTGCGCTGTTTTGTTAATGGGAAACTCTCATCATCAGGAGATCTGACACTGCTAAACACTAATGAAGTAAGAGAAACTACAACCTTTTCTTCAGGAGATATAGTTTACCCACATTTTTATATAATTACATGACCAACCCATCCCAAGATGTCTGGGTTTTTGTCTGCCGTCAATCAAAAATTAGCTCAGACTGTTGAAAATTTGATTGATGGAAGCCATTAACCCAGACAACTCAAATTATACCATCATCATCATGCATGAGCTCTCAATTCTAGCACAAAGCATGGTGGGAAAGTGAGTCCTTACGCTTTTTTGGCTCCTCTAAAAATTCATCACATTCACAATTTTAACTTTCTGATAGTTCCTTTGATTTTACTGTTACATTTTTACAGGACCACTTACCCAGAATGCTTTGTGTGCTTTGATGCACATCGCTATAGTCATTGTTTATAATCTCATTTGATAGCCTTTCGACAAGTGCTACATTGGGTCATCCCCGAAGGCAGACGTGACCAGTGTCTTCCATGGCCAGACAGCTGCTGTGTACGTGTTCTCAGATGCCTTGCCACCTAACACTATAGCAGCTATCCACAGACTGGGTCCAGGATACATGGTACGAATGTCTTTTGATTTCTTTTGATTTTAGAGCAGAATTTATCAGTAGAAGATCGGAAGGAGGATTCCCTGGGTGCCTGGGCGTTGTCCTTTTACCCAGAAATACCTTCGAAATGCTGGAAATAGAGGTTTTACACCAACATCACGGGATGGCAGTCATATTAGATGACAGGAGCGATACAATTAATGAGAAATAATTCGATTCCCATAAGTAAAGTAGCCTGCGTAGCGGCGCATTGGGGGAGGGGAGGGGTAGAGGAAATGGAAAGGAGTAAAGGTGCAGATGTGACGCAATTTATTTTTGTTCTTTTTACAGGGACAGTTCAAATTTGAAGCAGAAATTGATATTCCCATCTCAGAGCAAGACAGAAGGGTAAGAATTGCGTTTATCACTGTTTTCATTGCTTCGCGCTGATCGAGACAACAGTCGCGACATGGAAATCAGGCAAATATATTGTTCATTATCTTAACATACCTTGATTGACGGCAGTGTACTGCCCGATTTTCGATGTCGCGACTAGTGTCTCGGTCAGCGCGTAACAGTCAAAAAAGTGGTAAATTTATGTTAATTTGATATTATAAGTTTCAACGTTGCTCGTCATCCTGCATTTTGATTCCCGAGGTTTCAATTCTTGCCTAAGCTAAGTTACATTCCCATCATGGAACAAACATATTGTCTTTGCTGCAGGTTCTTTATGATGGACATCTTTCATCGAGTATCATGTTCATGTACAGTCCAAAGTCATGTGACCAACAGCTGTGTATGGAAGCCTCACCCACTGAAAACACCTCGTATTTCTGTCATTCCCCTCACGCGCTTATGCTCGAGGTAAGGAGATAACTTTGTCATGAATATGTAGGACCTACAGACTTTCAGTGCGCGCATCCCCGCATGTTTCATTACAGGATGCTTCAAAGATTATATGACATGTTCACTTGTACTGCGTAAGGCGTTAAGACAAGAATAACAACAGCAGCGGCTGCGACACACCAACCTACAACGGCGAAAGCAACTGTAACAACAATGCGACCAACGGCAACAATACCACGATTAGTAACAACAGCAGCAGCAACTTCAGGAACTACCAAAAGCCGCAGCAGCAACAACAGGGACTAACAAAAGCAACTGCAGCACAAGAGCAACGGAAACAACGATAATAATGACAAATATAGCAGTAACAAGAACGACGTCACAACCACCACCATCACCACCAACAACAACAACACCACCACAATCAATCAATTATAACACCGAGAATCTCACTGAAGATCTACAACCACGCGTAAATAACTATTATATATTTTTCCCCAATGTTCTTTTAGGGTGTTCAAGCTATAATCACTCACTCATTCCAAAGTGCGCTTCATTCACTTGGTGGAATACAGGTATTTCATCACTACTACTTTCCCTCAATCTGTGCGGGTTCAAGTGTTTCGCTTTTTTTATTCTAAAAAGCTGTATTTTCCATTTAGATGCTTCTTCCTCTCTTCACGCAACTTGATTTCTCACAAGATGAAAATGAATCCGGGCCAGACTTAACGATATGGTAAGTTTATTCTGAACTATACATTTTAGAATTGGGTGGCCTGTGGTATAGGCGGAAACAAGCTATGACGTCATTCCCCAGACTGCGATAGATTTTGTATGATTGTGAAAAGTCACGGCACACGGCACTGTTACGGCGTGGCGTTGACACGGCACCGAATGTCGAATGTTTTCATACACGGCACAGCACTGACACGGTCACGGCAAGGCGCGGTCCACCGTGCCGTACGTTTTTCATAGTCATTCGAAAACTGCACTAATCCTCCCTGCCCTCCCTCCCTATTCACAGAAGTGTTTTGATTGTCTTGTTTGTCTTTTGTAGTGCTGTTCTGCTGTCTCTGCTTTCTGATCTACTCAAGAGTTCTTCCACAAGTCAACAGCAAATGATGCGATGTCAGGGATTCCTTGTTATCAGTAACGTGTTGGAAAAGGTACAAAGTCAGACTCATACTTTTGGGGTCCCTGTGTTATGCAGTGCGATGAGCACGAAACCCAGTCTCCTAGCTATATTATATCACCACAGGGCTCCCATGAGATAGATTACTGTTCCCATCATCAACACATTGAGGAAGCCCACTAACACTGTATCTCGCGACTCTGAAGTCCTCCATGTGACCCCATGTGCCTGGACCATGTGCGTGAGTCGTACCGGAAGAGATCAGATTTTCCACTTAACGAGCTTGAACAGCCTATTAACCCCACTTTCTTTACCATAGCCCAATATTGTCTTAATTATTTCCTGATTTTGAGTATGCTCTTACTTTAACAGACAAGCGTACCTTACCTCACGGAACAGTCATTGAACATACTCCTCTCCCTCGCCAGGTAGTGTATTGAACCGACTACTGAAGTCGGAAAAAATTCTAACTCGTATCTTTACTCATGGAAACAAAATATATACTGCGCCTTTTGCATGTTCATTATTTTCTTTTGCAGCCCAAATATTTTCTGTTATGTTGTTTTTGTATTCGTGCAGCACATAAGTGATGGTTTGAGTTTCTAGAGTTCTTTGTTCCTCGCTTTGCGACAGGGAAATCAGGCAACACTCTCTCGTCAATCAAAGAAATTGTTCGGTACCTTTACATACTCTGATTGAGGGTAGTGTATTGCCCGATTTCCCTGTCGCGACGGTTGTCTCGATCAGCGCGCAGCAATGAAAACAGTGTAAAATCAAAGAAGAATATAGCCCAAGAAAACGAGAATGGAGGTCGTCCCTTATCGTTGTCGTCGAAGACTGACATCTAGACAATGATACTGCGTCCTTCAACTACAGATTAACCCTTACAAGTAGATAAGCTATTAATACTCTTCCGCTGTCAATAGAGATTAAGAATCTGCAGAGCAAGATATCACTCAGGGAAAATAATCCCTAAAATCTTCTTCAAGGATTACTAAGTGTCTCGTATCTCCATGTTGTTGTTTAAGGTATCTGTTGTATACCCCAGGAGGTGGACCGTTGCTAGGCAGCCTTCTAGATCACGTGTTGTTCAACCCTAACCTATGGGTGAAGACGTCTGCTAAGGTACGTATTCCAGCCTTGCACATAATATACACGCATCAAGAGTTCCGAGCTACTGCTCTAAGCGCATGCTCAAGGGGTGAAAAAGTGGGACGGAATTTTGTAAAAAATATCAAGATTCTAATTGTATTTTTCTTGTCAAGCACAATTTGCATTAAATATCCAAGATCAAGTACCGTTAAGCTAATGCCGAATCAAATATACCGAAATATGGCATATTTTACAAAATACCATCCCACTTTTTTGACATCCCACATGTCTATGTCCTCCCAAAAATACATTTGTGTAATTTCGCTTGACGACCACTCCTTCCTAGGTCCAACTTCAACTATTCAGTGTCTTCGCGACAGACCTTGTGACGGGGTTGGGATGTGCTGCACATATTCGGCGAGAGGTTGGAGTCAGAAGAATGATGTACATGTTAAAGAAATATTACTGGCTTGATCGCCCTGTAGAACAGATTGATAATGGTAAGAGTACAAACATGTAGCACTTGATACTCTATGGCCCTTATACTTGCTCCATAATTGAATTTGAAATTGGAAAGCTCGACTTTCGTGAGGGAAAAATTCTAAGAACTCGTATAGACCCTTTCAATACAGGAGAAAACCAACGATGAACTCTACTCACATATATGATGGCATTCTGAGAATTGAAGCGCCAACCAGACAGAGAGATGCGGCGCATTAAGGCGCGGAAATACGAGCAACAAAGTCGTGTTGCAAGTTGTTGTGTAGAAAGTTGCAGAGCGAATATTACTCTTTGTTGTAATGAGTAGAAAGAGCTTCTGCTTCCGCAACAAAGTCGCACAACAAAAGGTGGTAATACGAGCCACATTCCCCCTGCAACTGACAACGCAACAATGTTGCGCGGCAAGATTTAAATTAAATTAAGTGTTGCGCACGTTCTCGCGTAAGCAGAATGAATCATTTATCCAGCAGTGTTGCCCGCAGCTATTTTCGCTGTTGTAGAAACATTAGTGAGCGACATTTTAACAAATAGGTTTGTTACCAGCTTTCTATAAAAAAAACTTAAATATGTTTATGTTTTTTTAAAGGAACCTCACGTCCTAGTAAAGAAGACGTCAAGTCTCTCCGAGCATTCCTACTACTTCTAGTAAAACAGCTTGTCCTGAAGGTAAACGAGTGTTGAAGTGTATATGAATTTGTTTCTTTATGTTTGTCCCCTTTTTTACGTGTTAGGAGAAGCCAACTTTTTCTTTTTATCGTTTTAGGATCATGGTATAGCAGAAGATGAATTGTATGGAATTTTATCCTACTTGGTTGCGACCAAAGAGGTCTGTATTTTTTTCTTTGGTATATTTTTCCTGCTTATGTTCAGAGCGATACAGGAGGAGAGGAGGGACGTTTTGGTGTATACTCCTCTTCCCAGGTGTAATACTGTCGCCATTCCGTTTTGAGATGGGTGTGTTTGTGTTTTGCGGGATGAGGTTCGAAGTGGCCTCTTGTGCGCAAGTACCCATTCTTTAAACATTTCAAATCTTTTGTTGTTAACCACATCATAGGCAGATATATGTATGGTTTAGGGGGCGAGAAGGCCCGCATACACCCTACCCCCAGGGAGCCCCTGACTTGGATCTGTGTTTAACTAATATGTGAATATTATTGTTTTTGTTCCAGGAAGAAAATATCCTAGATGTATTACAGTTGGTGTTATCGATCATGACGGAGAAACCTGAAGCAGCTGTTCCTGCTCTGGATAGAGTTGATGGATTAAGGTGTGAAAGTAAAATAAAACACGGTCTATTGAAACAATATTACTAACTGGTAGAAGTAACGTATAATAACAACAACAACAACTACAACCACAACCACAGCAACAACAACCACAAAAACAACAACAACAACAACAACAACAATTATAATATTTCACCAGGAAGGTCTCGTCACCAGATAGGTTTTGTATACCCCTAAATGAGGGAGTAACGATTCACGATTTCAACCCCTAAAAGATACGACGATCATCCCCGCCTACGATATATGGGAGTACCCCCTCCTGGGGGAGGGAGGAAGGAGAGAGGAGGTAGGAGGGAGGGAGGGACGGAAGGAAAGGAGGGAGGAGAAAGGAAAGTTTACCAGAATGAATGAAATATAAATGGCTAAATGAAAGGATAAATGATTGAATGAAAATTTTCCTAATTTTTGCTCTGATTTTATATTTCCATAGGATCATTTTCAAGTTTCTAGACTCCTCTCTAGAGTCTATTCGTGTATTTGCTTTGAAGATCATTGGTTGTTTCATTCATCACTGTAATATAAAGTACGTTTCCCCCACAAAATAGTTATCTTTTACCTAGATATAGTATAACCAAGGTGCTAGGAACAATCCATTTGTTTCTTTCCCAAGTGGACATCCAAAACAAAAGAGTTAGACAAAGCAGTATGGTCGCCCTATCTTCATGTTAATGATCTGATAGCAAGAGTAGCAAGAGGCAACTCAAGTAAACTTAGCGAAATTCAGGAGGAATTCATCACAAAGAGTAGCAGAAATCACAGATCAAAAGAGGCAGGGCTTCTGCCTTTAAACTCCCCTCCCGAAATCGCCCTTTCCTTATCGCTTTGGGATTTGTTTTTCAGGCGGAAAGTTGAACTTCTACAACATTATGGTCTTTTTTCAATGATCGGGAAAAAGATCATGATTCATGGTTTGACGCTCACGACCTACAATGTACTATTTGAAGTGAGTATATTTCCATATTGCAATACCGTCGTCGTTTTCTCGCCTAATATTGGGATGCCTTTGGTTTTATAATATTTTACTATGATGCTTTGGGGTCCGCAGCAAGAAGCGAAACTGTTTAGATTTTTTCTAACTTTTTGATTCAAAACAAAAGGATTAAAAAGAGTGATTAGAGATGCGGTAATACGATGAACAAAATTGTGCAACTTGTCGCGCAATTGTTGCTTTGCAAGTTGCAGAGTGAGTGTTGCTCGTATTACCACACCGTGCGCAACAAAATTTTGTTGCGCGACTTTGTTGCAGAAGTAGAAGTACTTTTTATTCTCTGCAACAATAAAAATTTGTTGCGCGCGGGGTGGTAATACGAGCAACATTCGCTCTGCAACTTGCAACCAAAGAATGTTGTGTGACAAGTTGCACGATGGTAACCTTTCTCAAAATCCTTCTTAGCGTTTCCCCACATTCTCGCTTTCTCTGAGGCCTGCTTCGCTCCGCGCAAGTTAGTGAACTAAAATACTATGTTTTGTGTCGTAGATCTTTGTTGGACGTGTATCGAAACAAATAGTCAGTGTACGACATCCTGAGCCAGACGGCAGCTACGTCATACATAATCCAAGTAAGATTTGGTCATATTGTTTATTAGTTATTAGTTATTAGTCAGTATACTTTACAGTTATAGACCCCTTGCATCACGTCGGAATGCAGCTCAATTTGGCGAACAAAGCAATAGGATTCCAATTCTCAGGAGATTGAAATTTGTTTGTTTTGTCCTCCAAAAATGAGGATGGTTTTGGTTGACGGTAGCTCTTGAGGTTAGCATTTCTCATACATTTTAACCTTGTTATTGTAGATCTCGCGCCTGTTATTGTCAAAATGCTGCACAAACTCGAAGAAAAGTCTCCACTAAAGGACCTCCAAGGAGCGGAAGGTTCAGCTGCAGAAGCGTCAAGTGAATCGAGCAGCAACTCTTCACCAAGTGAAAAAAACGACATCAAACGACTGTTTTTATCTGATCTGGTTCTGCTGCTCAATCACAGTAAAGAAAACCGAAGGTTAGAGAAATTAAAGATTAATTCCCTCAGTATCCTTTGGTACACCTAGCCTAACCCGTGGGGATTCCCTCTGTGCTTTGTTCCTGTGTAAACAAGGAGAGACGCATGTATGTAGATCAGCTCAGTAAAACACGTCAATCTTGTGCGCAGTGTATGAGTAAAGTCTCTGTGTCCCCAATTAGTTGTTGTGTGTCCCCAATTAGTTGTATAAACTAAATACATAGACACGTAAATAAAGTTGTTATTATTATTTCATTTCGGAAACCATGGTTTCCCTGACTTATGTTTATCTATTTGGATGGAGTAAGGAATAAGGAATAACCACTATTGTTTTCTCTCAGTATTCTGTTACAGCTATCCTGCTGGCAAGACTGGCTGTTTTCCATAGCTAACATAGAACCCAAAGACAAAGGTAGGGTTTATTTCCTTGGTTGCTTTTCTAAGTCCATTCTAGTTTTATTCCTTTCCTTTTTGTCACCTTTTTTATCATCTCCCTCCCATTCATTTTCTTACTTATTTTCTTATTATTTCCTACTTCTCCTTCCTACCTCTCTTTCACCTTGCTTCCCACCCACATTCCCATTTCCTTATTTTACCTTCCCTTTCTTCCTATTCCCTTTCTGCCTTTCTCATTCCTGCGAAACACCTTATTGTCTTCTTCTAAAACCAATCCTTTAAATTCAAAACATAAAAAAATTTACTAGGCTCCTACCCGTATATTGTTATATAATGATGACTGTTGTTTATTGTGGATGTTTTATCTTGTAGTCGAGCAGAGAACAACAGACACCGTGTTCTCGTTGTTTCGGATGCTTCTTCACCATGCGTTCCAAGAAGAACGAGAAGGCTGGCGGATCTGGGTAGATACACTGGCTATTTTACATGGAAAGGTAACATTACGTTAACGGGCAAAAAATAAGCAGCACGTTCTCATTAGACAATCTTCAGCGTAGCGCAGTAGCGCGGGACTCTTGATGCGTGTATATGAACGCAGTATTTTGTTTTCTAGGTCAGTCAGTACGAGAAAGAAAAAGAAGAAAAAGAAGCAGAGGCTAAGAAAAACAAACCTTCCAAACCAAAAAGTGACTCGCATATGATTCGTTCGCGTCACCTCGTTCGGACAAAAAGTGACTCCGACGCCGAGGCCTCTAGACGAAGACCAAAATCTCCCGAATCTGATAACGAAAAAAAGAAGTTTTTCCAGTCAATATTACAGGGAAAGAGCGCTTCTAGTGAGAAGATTGGACCTATTCCCGAGGAAAAGGAATCCACTGACGAAGCTCCGAAAAGCTCTAAGGAAACGGAAACTTCAGAGAACCATGCCGGCGCATCTGAGGCAAATGGTGACGCTCCCGCGTTACCCGTTACGGAGAAGACTCCTGCTGCTGATGAAAAGAATGGAAGCACAGAAGCTGAAGGATCGAAAGGGGATGATTCTGTTGCTAGAGCAGAAGACAGCGCGCAGAATGAAAAGACTCAGGTGGAAGACACAGAAAACGTTGCTAAAGATTCACATCTGGAGATAAAATCTGAATCTTCTAGTGAAGAAAATAATCAAGCTGGAGTTTCCAGCGAGGAAGCTTCAAAAGAAAATATAGATAATCAGGAAGATGGTGAAGTCACAGATGGAATTGCGCAGGATGTTAGTGATGATACTAAGGAAAAACCTGTGCTAGAAATAGAGAATAAGGAAGAGGATAAAGAAAGAAGTGTGACAGGAGTTGGATCAGATGTACGCGGTAATGAAGTTGCTGATTCTCGACATGAAGATCTTCCAAAGAGCGTTCCTGGTCACCCTGTACGTGTAGATTCGCCCCAGAAAGAACTAGAAGAGAAAATTGAGAATGACAATAAGGAATTAGAATCGAATACTGATGATAAAGACAAGGAAACTGAGGATAAACGAGAAGAAAAAGACATGGGAACGATTTCTGAGGCAGTCGTTAAACAAGATGATTCTAGTAGTATCTCAACACCAAAAGAATCTGAAACTGCTGAAGGACTCGATGATAAGTCATCTAAAGAGGAATCAGGGGAACAAAGTGCTACTCAAAGTGATACACCAAAAGCGAATCCTGAAGGACCATCCCACATGGAGAATGGAGAACTGCTAGCTGAAAAAAGAGCGAAAGATCAGGATAGCAGTCTTAGTGTTACGATGAAAAGTTCATTCATAGGAGCAGCAGGTTCTTCCTCTGAGAATGATGATGAAGCCGCAAATGATTCCCCAAGAGGAGAAACAAACGCTGAAACACAAAACAAAGAAAATGCAGTTACAGACGATGAAGCCAGCGGTGCGTCCCAAGGTGCGCAGTCTCCGGAACCAAGCGGAAGTACGTCAGAATCTCCATGTACTAGTGCCCAGGGTTCTCCAAGTAGAAATATGGACACGACCGCAGCAAGCCCAGAAGAGGCTTCTCAGTATCGTGCTTATGTCAATATTCCAGAGTTTCTTTGGTCTCCGATGCATCAGCGTTTACTTGGGGATTTATTGTTTGCTATCGAATCGGATTTACAAGTTTGGCGAAGGCGAGTAGTGTTTGCATAATTATTTTATTTGTGTGGTTGATTCCCTTCCTTCCTTCCTTCCTTCCTTCCTTCCTTCCTTCCTTCCTTCCTTCCTTCCTTCCTAGCTTCTTTCCTTCCATTCATCCATCCTTTCTTCCACCAACCCATGTATCCTTCCATTCTTCCACCCATCCCACCCTTCCCTTCCCTTCCCTCCCCCTGCCTCCGTTCATCCACCCATTCCTCCCTCCCTCCCCATTCTATCTCTACCTCCCTCCCCCTTACATCCATCCATCCATCCCTCCATCCTTCCATTGCTCATATTTTTTGCTCTTTTTTTTTTCAGCCACACTCGTAAAACTGTCATGGATTTCGTCAATTCTAAAGAAAACACCACCTACATCTGGAATCTCGCTCACTTCGTATCCGTCCTAGCAGACAACATCGTTTACGCATGCGGAGACTTGCTCCCTCTCCTGTCCTCCGTAACGTCACGTGACTATACCCAGGACGTCATCCAACCGTGTGGCGGAATGAACCTGGAGACGAGCTTCTCGTTTCTTAATCGTCTAATGTCATTGGTGGATGTGATTGTGTTTACCAGTTCTCTTGCATTTGGTGGAGTGGAGTCGAATAGGAATATGAGCACAGGAGGGTTTCTTAGACAGTGTCTTAGACTTGGTGAGTTAAGAATACAAACCTGATCAGCTGACTTGACCTTCAGAACGAACTCAAGATCAACCAATCAGAATTAAGGATTTGACATTGTATTTTGATTAGCATTTCCTATGTCCCTACTTTGAAAATGTTTACCAAAAATAGTTGACCCATAATTCCTTTCGGGGAATGCGATCAACTCAGCTGGGAAATGTATGTAGCCTTAGGAATGACATGCGGACTGAAATGGGAAATCATTAAGACCAATCTGAATTAGTCTACACTTGAAGTAAAAGCCCCTATTACCTTTTCTTTGGTATGATTGTTACACGGAAAGTTGTGGCACATACACTCCCATACTACACAACTTTCCCCATGATAACCTGCATTTATGCTGATAAATCACAACTAACAAATACAATTTTCTTGTAGTGTTTTGTTGTGCGGCGCGCAACCGTCTCGTTTGTCGGCAACGTAATCGACCAATTTTCCCATTGGCCAAAGATGGCAAGGTTACCAAGAAAACCCTTAAAGAAACACGTGAAGCAATCAAAGCACTTATCGCTTCAACGGAACCTCCATCTGAGATGGTATGTCAAAAGCTTTACGTGTACGCGCTGTGAATCAGTACTGTAGGTTTGTCATTCTTACCAAGAGCGCCCTAACTGTAAATCAGAGCATAATTTTTACGATTGTAAACAACTCACTTTAGATCAGATTTCGTATGAGTGTGAAAAGTCACAGCACACGGCACGGTTACGGCGCGGAGATGGTGCGGAATTTTTGATATTTTCATACACGGCACGGTTCTGACACGGTCACGGCAAGGTGCGTTCCGTGCCGTAAGTTTTCTTGTTCAAACTTCTCTATTGATGTGTCGTACCGTGACCGTGCCATGTCAGCATTTTTTTGGATAAGCATTGTTTTCACGCTCTGTGATTGGTTAAAAAAGTTCGTCAATCAACATACCAACACGTAACACCTTGTCTACCTTCATAGGATATGCTTCAGAATATCCCAGGCCACATGACAACCGTTACAGATCCCGAAAAGCTTCTTCAAGAGATGGACGTGAATCGACTGCGTGCTGTGGTGTACCGCGACTTCGAGGACAGCAGACAGGCTCAGTTCCTTGCATTGACTGTAGTGTACTTCATCGCTGTTATGATGGTAGCCAAGTATAGGGATCTATTGAAGAGTGATGAGGGAGATACTAGAGGCAGGTTCCATACGTCACCCTCTGCAGGTATGAGGTGCCTGACAAAGAATATTGCACTGTTCTTAATGCGCATTCTTAAAGATCTCTGGCAAGATGATCAGAGATGAAAATAATTAGGACCTCGCTTGGAAAATTTGATTTGGTGACTTGATTTTGATGCTTTTGTCAGGTAGTACAAGTATGACACAGGAGTTGCTTTTTACCCCTACGCTTTCATCTTGTAAGTCCCCTTTCGCCCTGATCGATAATTTCGATTCTTTTCACCTCAGTGCCCTAGGCTTTCCACTTGACATTTATCCCCCCCCCCCCCCCCCAAGTCTTTTCCAATGCCTTTCTGCCCATCCTCTAGTAATTTATTTTGATTTGTCATTTGATTTTCAGATGAAAATACACTCAGTGTGAACGGAATAGACCAAACAAGGAACAGAGCCGCCAGCTGGGGTGGTCAGCGGAGCAAAACATTAGATGCCGAAGATGATGTATTCGCTTACGAAGAGGAATCGATTGCTATACCGACCATTCCGAAGACACCGGAATTCAATCGGCTGAGCTTGTCAGAGAAAGTTGAGGTTGGATTCAAATCCTGTGGGTCTCTGTTAAAAGAGATTCTTCTGGACTTTAGTCCGTTTTTATCCCGCGTGTTGCTTGGAAGCCATGGACAAGAATTGGTGTTCGAGGGATTGTCTTGTCAAAAAAGTGATTCTAGTGTTGAGCTTGTCATGCTTCTGTGCTCTCAGGAATGGCAGAACTCGTTGCAAAGGTTTGTTTCATTTTGTTTAGCCATTTGTCATGAAAGCTAAAGAAGACGGACACACGGATAGACAGACAAACATGACATGACTCTATGACTAGGACAGACAGACAGTACGAATGACTAGGACAGACAGACAGAACGGCAGACATGACTCAATGACTAGGACAGACAGACAGAACGGCAGACATGACTCAATGACTAGGACAGATAGACAGACATTACTCTATGACTTGGACAGACAGACATGACTCTATAACTTGGACAGACAGACCGACAGACAGACAGACATGACTCGGACAGACAGACAGACATGACTATGACTTAATGAATGGATAAATGATTAAAGATTGATTACAGACTGACTAATAATGTATTTTCTTCATAACAGACACGGAGGTGCTGCTTTTATGGAGCTCATCAACGAAGGCCGACTACTGTCCCATGCGATGCGTGAACGTATCGTCATGACAACCAGCGAGGCATGCGTCATCATGACTAAACTACAGGACATATCAAGGCAGAAGCATGTTCAGTTTGAAGAACTCAGTAGGCTTACCCGAGATCTTTATTTGGAGAGCGAAGACCTACAAAGCAGGATGTTGGTAGCTTCACGTCGACGGGATAGTAGTGTAGCTAAAGACCTACTCGTTAAGGTGAGAATAAAAAAGGTCTTGAAATGTTTCAAAGATTGAAATCTCGTTCCGCCCTCCCTGTGTCTCGTTTATTTGTGTCAAGAACTTGTACAGCTATTTAAAAAAGGTTGAAAGGGCCAACGTCGAATGGAGGTCGGTGAATGGCGATTGCGCGAACGAAACAAACTGTGGCGTAATATTAATATCTTAATATTCATTTCTCAAATACCTAAACAATATTTTTCGAAGTAACAATATTTCTCGAAGAGACAATATTTGTATAATGATCATCCGGGTGGATGTAGTCCTTCGAGAAATATTGTTACTTCGAAAAATATCCATTCACCTGGGTTCAGACCATTCTTTATAATACCTAAACAATGCCTGCACCATTCAGGGAAGACCTTATGTATATCATTATGGGAAAGGTATGAGGGAGGGGGGGGGGCGTGGTGTCAGGGTAGAGGGGGGCAATTAATTCTGGCCAAATTTTTACATCTTACTGCAAAGCCTAAGAAATATGACAAAACGTTTGTGGGCCTATTTTTGATCCTTGCAGATCCAAGACATCCTAACAAGTGAACAAGGAGCGTGGGCACCAGATGACCCGTCCCCTGAAGTGTCATTCCATCGTCTTGCTTTATGTGAAGACGACAGTAGACGAAGGATGTTGCTCGTCAAGAACCAGCATGGCTCCAGTCATCCAGAGGCTACTCTGATACAAGCCTTAGAAGGTAAGAGACCGCTTTAGCTTGGGCGTAATGTTTTCCTGATTTCAGGCCACGTGTCATTCCCTTGAGTATCATTTCTTTGTTTAACGGTTGCGCATGAGAAGACACATGAATATGGATACAACCCAAACAAAGAATCTTATGCTCAAGATAGTGACACGTGGTCTGAAATGGGAAAACATTATTCACCACTTTCAACGCATCGATTCACTGCATGGTCAAACACAAAGCATTCAGTCGAGGCTGCAAGGTTCAAATTTGAATAATCTTATGAAACTACCTTGGAGCCTCGATTCAATGCTTTGTCCTTGACCAGTGAACCAATGTATGGAAAATAGAGAATACCTAAGCTAAAATAGATCTATTTCCTAACAGATACCGAGGAACTGTTAAGCCAGGACGCACAACAGAAACTCAACTTCGCCAAAATCTCCTCATCTGCCATCGAAGACTCTTACTCCTTAGACGAAGAGGATATCCTCAGTGACCTCATCACGGACGAGAAGAGCCTGGAAGCTGACGATTCTGGTCAGGTTTTGTTCACTACGAACTGTCACATGATTGCACCATGTGTGGTCGTCCCAGGCTCCTTGACTATCACCTCGACCGCGCTCTTCTTCTCCGCTGACGAAGATGATGAAGAATATCGTAAACTTGACCCTAAGGTTGGTAGATTCGTTCAATTTTACTTAAATTTTATCTTAATTTTTCTTGTTTAGTTTATCATACCCTTGTTGTGACGCAAGCGTAAGTCTTTTCCCTATTTATCAGTAGTGC
Organism: Anthopleura sola; assembly: GCA_023349425.1. NCBI lineage: Eukaryota > Metazoa > Cnidaria > Anthozoa > Actiniaria > Actiniidae > Anthopleura > Anthopleura sola. Next base: position 1,230,263 of record JALHLI010000030.1, on the reverse strand, counting down.
TTGGCTTGGAAATCTTAACCTTTTTTCAGTGTACACAAATATTACTTACTATACCTCAAAGTTATAAAACTCTTTTTTTATAACATATAATAGGCTGATATTATTTATGTTTTGAGTGCCTTAATCTCGCAGTCGCATATTCATAAATGATCCAAATTTATGTATTTCTCAATCTCTTTTTTGTTCTCCTGTTTCTCTGGCTCGATATATCCTGTTTGATAACACTCATTAGCTTAAAGTCCTAAATTTCAGCAACGAATTTCAAAGCAACTATACCTATCATAGGTACCATAAGTAGCCGATTGGTAATCAAGTTTTATTTCTCAAGCCTGAAGGATATTTTTGTGATATGAAGTGCCTACATGCTGACTCCTATAATGGAATGAAGGAAAAACAATTCCTTTATGATGCCTTGTCGTTTTCCTCCGCTTTTGTTACTGATGTTAAAATCTCTTTCAAAAGGATTCAAGCCCTTTTCATACATATTAATTCCGTGTGCAACATTGTTGCTTAAGAACCCTTTGTTCTCGCAACAGGGAGCTTCGTGGACAGTTCCTGTTACTTTTTTTCTCAGTTTTTAGAAAGTCTGTCTAAAGGCTCGTCAGTTTAAACTGTCGATTTTTGCAGCGATTTTTTAAAAATATAATCATTTTGTCTTTGCTTCTAAAGAGACATTTGTCCAGTTCATCTTCGTGACCGGAATAAAGCTTTACAAGATAATCCTTTAGCATTCATGACTATGACCGAAATCAACGCAAAAACGCACCTCAAATCGCAGCAAAAATCGCTGGTGTTTTTGTTGTGATGCGCATGTTCATCTTACGCATCGATCCCTGCCCTTAGTAAACAAACTCAGCCATCGGAACTTTAAACTTCATTCATTTCATCATTCATTTTTCTATTTCCTTTTACTTCATGATTTGTTTGATATTTCAAAGTTGATCAGCAACTTAGCATCCCCCACTCTCTCTCAACTAAACTAAAAGTCATTAATATTTGGAAGTAATTGAGAGCTGCAAGTGCAAGATGTCACTAGGCATCTCTTATTTTCACTGAAAAATTTCTCAATAATAACATAGGACGGTGAATTTTTACTTTCTAGAAAATTCGATGTCCATTGCGAAAGATTTCGTTTCCATTCATGTAAAACTGCAAAATAATTTATATTTCTGACAACGCAAAATTAATTTGTGCGCAGTTTGGCTAACCGATTTATCTAGACTTACCTATACCATACAATAGGTAGTTTAACAATAGATTACATCCCCTCCTCACAATCTGATAAGAGATTTAATCAAACTTTCTCTGAGGAGTTCCAAATAATGATCAAACTTCTCAGGTACATTATTGTTGGAATATTTATTGATTGCTGTAAGATAGTCATCGTAAATGTTATGAAAAGGTAGGGGCGGTGTGGTGACCCAAAGTGAACAGCGAACACTTGACGATGCGAAGATAAGCCTGTCATATATATTTGTAGTTCATCTGGAGGCATATTACTCTAGTTATAGATTCGGCTGCACTAGATAATTTTAAACAATGTTATTTCATAGTTCTGCATCAAGCCTAGGTGTTGTCACTCCTTGCGCGTTCGACGCATAATAATCATATCTCGTGAGAATTCTTAAGAAATTTATTTAAGGATAGAATCAACCAGGAAGAATTTCGTACGAGGATATTATACAAAACCCCCTTGAAGTTTATACTTTTTCTCCTTCCTCTCCCGGCCCTTCGTGGTGCTCAAGCAAGGCTTTTCTGAAAGCTGTTTATGATCTTATTCCCCGATCACAGAGTTGAGCATGAGTTGAATTCTCTAAACTCTCTCCCGATTCCACATTTTTCACGTTTGCTTTCCTGTGAAATTTGTAGTTATAGCTTTCGACGCCCTTCCCTTTGCATTTCGTTAGCAATACATAAAGGTTGGGTTAGCCCAATATTTTTCCCAGATCTTCTGTGAAATTCTTAACACACCTCGTGAGCTCACTACTTTAGTGATTGCCTTTTGTGAGTTATCCCATTTAATCATTGCGAGCTCTTTTAGAGAATGGTTGTTTTTCAGTTATACATTGAAAGTCGAGCTATTCCCATCCAACACTTTCCAAGATGTTTTACTGAGAAATTCTTCAACACGTACAATTAACTCTTCAATCGGTTTTTTTCCTTGTCATTTTACTTTTTCAGTTATACATTGAAAGTCGAGCTATTCCCATCCAACACTTCCCAAAATGTTTTACTGAGAAATCCTTCAACACGTACAATTAACTCTTCAGTCGTTTTTTCCTTGTCATTTTACTATTTCAGTTATACATTGAAAGTCGAGCTATGATCTCCCAACACTATCCAAATCTTTCCTCTGAAATTCTTCAACACCCGACAACTCTTGAAGCTCATTGTTCCTCCCGTTTTACTGATTGCTCAGCTGATTCCTGGGGCATTGGTATGCAAAACCACACCACAAAAGGACAAATCGTCCATCTCCCCTCTGTCAGTACCTTGTTCCGACACCCCTTTGATCCCAACCAAAAAATCCAATTTTCACCGATTGTTATCCATTCCTTGTTTAGGAGCGTTCTTGAGCAGAGTTTAATTTAATTAGTATTTCTTTGGGATAAACCCTGTACAATCATATCAGTCCATATAACTGTCAACACCTACTCTCTTACTGCTAGCGATTCATTGCCAACCTTTTGTATTCTTGACAGAACCCAACCATCTTGGTACTGACCTATAAATGAATGTTGTATTTTATACTTAAGTGTATTTTAGTGTTGATTATTTTGTTATTGGCTTAGGATTTCTACCTTTTTGTACCTGATGATTTCATAGTAGTTTCGTACTTTAACCGGATCAAGGAAATCATCGCAGGATTAAGCAGGCCTTGGTTTGTGTTTATTCTTTAACACCCAGTATCACGACAACAGACCTTTGCGTTTTTAAGTGTAATAAACTTGATAGATAACCATCTTGATTGCTAATCGCGTGAATTGAACCAATACTTTGATTGTATGGTTGGAGAAATTCGAAATTTTTTTTTTATTGTCTTTGAATTGAACTATATTGATTCTTCCTTTTTTGTTCCAAGAAGGCCAATTCTTTCCAATATACCCGGTCATTACGATTCAAGGTTGGTCTTTAAGACAATCGCCATCTATTACTTTGTCGCGAGTCGAGTATGTGAAAATCTAAAATAATGAAAAGATATTGCACTGCGCTCTTGAGTGTAATAAACCTATAGATAACCATCTCGATTGCTTTATTTGAAATACAATGTTGAATGAAACCAAACCAACACTGGAACATACCCTGTCGCATATGTGATGAGACCTCTACTTATAGTATTGTAAATGTTAGCCTTTTTCAGTCTAACGTATTCAAGATGATTTCGCTCAGATAAGGAAGTTTGATAGATAGTTTTGAACAACTTATTTCAAACAACCTAAGATGAAGAGAAAAATAAACTTAAGATGTCTTTGCTTTTTTCTCTCTCTAGCTTGTGCCCTTTGCCCTTTTTTCTTTCTTCTTTTTTCGTTTTTCTTTTCACTTCTAAAAGCAACAGAAAGTACTAGTATTTGAAGACCATGCCTTGCAAACACCAAAATACTCCTATACCTTTGTTCCCGGAACGTTTCAATAGGTTTTAAATATGACAAACTTGTCTATAAATTTTCAAAAAAATGAATAAAAACAGCATCCATTCTACTTAATCTGATTCTCAGTTTCATGTTTAACTTCATTCGAGTTAATTAATAGTTCTTTAATTTACAGCTCAGTTCCTTTCAAACTTCATCTAGTCAATTAATTCAATTTATGATCTCTTAAGAACTAGAAACCAAGGCGATAATTCTTAGGTCAAATTAGATGACAATTCTTGCTCAAATTTCATTGATTATACAGTCGTTTTTCTAACTGTTGGGGGTATTATTACTAGGATTTCTCCATCTTGGACCTCTTTAAGTGGTAATAAATGTCTCGAGTTATCCTGGATTTGATTTAGTGTGGTTTTAAAAACCTTTTTGGGTTGATTGTAAAAACCTCTTTTCGTTCTGTGAAGGGCGTTCTTCATCGTATCACCTGTGTTTTTGAGTCATTCTTATATCGTTTGGATTGCTTTTAGTAGTAATTGTTAGAAATCCCTAGAAGATATAGTGTGGCAAGGGGTAAATGTAGAAAAAATTCATTCAATCCATAATCATCCTTCTTGGTGAGATTTCAGTATTTTTTAAAATTTTTGTTTGGTCTGCGCGTACCATCACAAGGACCAGTTTTTGCCTCGTTTTTTACTACACAAAATCTAACGGTGTATTGAAAAGCTCTTTCACCATCTCCATATGTACTTTCTGGTGACCACAGGGCCCGTCTACTAAGAAATCGTTCAATCACTTCATTCATTCATTATTTATCATTGGGCTTATTTGCTTGATTTCATAAGAAGGTTTACGAGTTTTCCTGATCAAGAGAAGATAAATTACACAAACATAATACATGGCGAGAGTCTTTTTGTAATGTCTATTGAATTGAGGAGTGGAGTTGAGTAATTTTTGCAGCGCTGCCGGAAAAACTTTACTAAGATTATAGACAAAAATTTCACGTAATTGTTTCCTTTGATTTTCAATATTTAGAACTGAGGATTTCATTGTGTGGGGCCAGAGGCGGAGAATTCAAAGGTTTTACTACTAAAAAGTACTTTATTTTGACATTTTTGTGTGAATTTTTTTTCATAGTTGAAGTTGAAATTTCTTTTCTAAGTTTGAGAACGTGTTCAAAAAATATGACGTTTTGAAGTTTTTGAGGAATGAAGTAAGAAAAAATATAGTTTTTTTTTGTTTTTGCTTAAAAATGAGAAGAAGTTGTTCGCTGGGAAAAGAAACTTTATGAGAACGAGTGTTGAAATTGTCTTCTGTAGAAATCATGAGTAAAAAATAGCGAAAATTAACTGAATGAATGCAGCTATTAAAATTGATCCTTTTGTCTTGATTCCAATCTCTAAGAGATAAAAAACTATATGTAGTATATATAGTTATCTTTTTTTCTTTTAGCATCACATAAATATTTCAATAAATACGAGATTCTGGGATTCGTTTTCAGTTTGAAAGCGAAAAAAGCAGTTTCTAAAAGACCGTGATTTTGGTTGACCATGGGTCACTCGCAACGGTGTCATGAAACAACAGCTATTGAAACATCATGATCAACAACAAGCTGTCTGGATTTAAGATTTAATTGACCCAAAGAGCGCTCTTTTGAGAACAATAAACCGCTTTGAAAAGAATAACATGATGTGGAGAAGGACACTGAGTGCGAATCCTTGACTGCCCGAAACTACTGTTCAAAAGCAGCGAGAATGAAGTGAATTGTGTTGAATTTTTATAGTTTTGTCGCCAAGCACAAAAAAGTGATGCTTATTCAATTAACAGCTACTTCCATGCTTGTGTAAACACTATAAAATGGTGAATCTTGGACACCAAACCGGGACTTTTGTTTTCTTTGAGTAAACTAAACTTGTGTGTGTTATTCGGAACGGTGTGGTATGAGTGGCACCTAATCAAACGCACAGATCTTACGCCATTTCGTTTTAATCTGCAAGCCCAGCGAAGCGTCGCACAGTTTTATTAGGTATTTTATTATCAATATCTGCTATGTTCGATTTTAATCATCTAGCCTTTTGTTTACCGTCTGACGGTCTTGACGTCAAGGGCTTTGAATAGAGGGCTCTCTTTATCAAACAACCAGGCCAATTATGAACTAGTGGTTCGATACCCGACATATTCTAGTTGTTTCCAATGGACTGTCAAGCGAGCGACTAGCTTTGAACAGGGTCCATCAAGGCAAGTGTCCATTCATGGATCTTATTAAAAAGGAGAGTTTTGAAGGCCGTGGATAATAAGTCTAACGGTGGCTGTTTGGTCAGGACCGGAGACGGTTGCACTGTATAAATGCGTCAAGATCCGGTCACAGAAGAACAACACGTCAATTGAAAGGCCCCAGCAGAATCCCTTAATGAACAACAAAATGATCAAATCTAACTGACACTTCCGTTTTTCTTAGTGAGCAGAGCAATCAAAAACAGCTATCAAAGACTCTTCTGGGGCTATTTCTGTCCTGATGTAAATACTTTTTGACATATGAATCATCAGAACTGTTGTGAAGGTATTGTGGTAGTGTCTGTGGTGTTTATTAAGAAACACCCTCAATAGTTTAGCGGCTCTCTGCAGGTCAACACCAAATGGTAATCCAACTGCCAAATGACATACGACGCTATCATGCTAATCTGCCGCAGTCATAGCTATCTTTATGGTTCATTTTTGTCCTTCACTTGTCCCAATCCTCGAGTTAGGAGAGGATTTGGACGCGCTCTTGTTTCTGCAGCTTGGGATGTCCTTATCGCTTAGCTGTATTATCGGCTTACCTCCAAAATCACGCCCATCTTCAAAAACCGCCAAATCCCCAAAGTCCTAGTATTTCACTCTTATTAGTTCTTCACGCGATTACTTGAGACTTCATTCACACCTTGTTTTCACTTCTAAAAAGGCGAAAAAATATCGTCGCTTTGTTCGTCGAATTGCCCTTGCCTCTAATTTACCCACGATAATGGTAGTTAATCAAAAATAAAAATGGTCACGATAAACCAAACCTTGGTTATTTTTTCATGTGTTCTTTCTTTGCCGGCTGTATTGATGATGCTATTGTTTGTTCTGGATTATTGCTTTTTCGACTCGCGCCGCCAGTCACAAATTATTTTAAAGCAAAATCATTTTGCTTATTAAAAAAGAGGAATATGAAAGTGGCACCCTTGGACACTAGAACCAAAACAGGTACTGAGATTGTTATTTGGGTTATTGAATATTTACAATACTAGAAGATTTCATTGTAGCCAATAAAGCAGGAATGCTGTTCTTCCTGCTTCAGTGACTGTAATAAAACCGGCTATCCCAAAGCAAGGTTTCAATATCGTCTGCAATAATACACAAACGATGGGCGGTCGTTGTTTATAAAGTTTAATAAGATAAGCAAACGGCTCGGCATGTGATAAAGACCGATGGAATAAGCACCGTTTTAGCTCTTAAACAAGCAAGTTTTCACTCAAAAAAGCCTTTTTGGTGGATTTGAGAGGGGATTTAAGCGAGAAAGTCGTAATTTACCGCGTTGAGCGGAGGTAAGCGCGCGCAGAAGTGAGGCAGTTCGGTGTAATATCCAGAGAGATTGATTTAATAGAATCACTTGAATGATCGGACAAAATTGCCGACCCTCGTGTTTTATTGGCTCTGAGTCGGTTTTGGTCTTTGTTAAGGAGATTAATAGGTCGTGACAGGTTCAATTGCTTCGACTATGGCACCTTAATACCTTAGCCCGGAAAACTTTACTGTGAAATACACCGGTCACACAGACAGATATTCATTTGGCCACTTCGTCCAGCTCGAGTTTGGCCACGAGCTGCTCACACTATCAAAGCTGGTTTTCAAGGAATGGCATGTTTTCTTGGTCAAAGACAAGTCAACATGAAACACTTCGTGCGAAATCGTGTTCACCGAAGAAAAAGCGAGATATACCAAGCCGTAGCTAGCGTCTGCCGTATAATGCAGGATGTTCTGAAGCATGTCGAGGCCTTGGAACCGCGTTTCATCTCTTCCCTCAAACAAGTTGATGGCCGCTATGCTGGACTCCAAGTCCTTTCTCCGAGACGTCTTGAGGTGAGCTTGTTTCTCAACCAAATGGGTGTATTTAATTTTATCGACGATGGCTGTCCATCTGGCTGTTCTATGTTAAAGCTGAGTGACGAGCGTAAGAGGTCTATGTCACTCTGGACTGAATTCATCACCGCGTCTGGCTATCTCTCGGCACGTAAAATGCGCTCCAGATTTACCTCGCTGGTTTCTGAAGCCATCCGACGCGGCAACCTCCAGTCTCAAGTACGTATTATTTCGACGAACAGTTTCTCTACTGTTCTGAGTGTGACGGATATTTATACAGTAGAACTTGTCCCAGCATTTCGTTGCGGATCGATATGGCCACAGAACACATGTGTTTGGCCAACATTGGGCTCAGCTTGGCCAAGCCAACCAGCCATAGCGAATGTAAAAATGCGTGGTTTTAATTTATTAGCACGGGATCCTTATCCTACAGCCAAACCGATCAACACTGAAGGTGACGCTTGGGTCTTGTCATTCACGGACGCAGAGGAACTCTTGCTTAGCGGTGGATGTCGAAAGCTGTGCTTAAGCATGTTAAAAGCTTTGTGCGATAAACATCTGAACATCACAGGAGAACCAATCGAATATGTCCATCTAACGAATTTAGTCTTATACGAATGTGAGAAGCATCCGAGAGAATATGAATGGGATGAAGACTGTTTGTTCGACAGAATCAACGGTGTATTACTCCAGCTGGTCTCCTGTCTCCAATGCAGAAAATGCCCCCATTTTTTCCTAAAGGGCGTGGACTTATTTTCTGGGAAATCCAAGACTTCGTTAGATCAAGCAGCAAAACAAGTATGGATTCTTGCTCGAGACTTGACAACAAATCCTACAGGATTTGAATCGTTATGAAACATTTGGAATCCAGTCACCCATACCAGAGACTTGCCTCTTGAGAATATCCATGTGAATATCTACTCCACCCTTAAGGTCACCGTTGAACGTTTACATGTGCCCCTAATACCAATACAGTACCTTCCGGAGGTCAAGAATCGTGGAGATTAATAAGAAATAGAGTTCGAGGACCCTAAGCTATGATGTTTGAAGATTTATTTAAATCAAGTGCTTTGTCTAAGGTTATATTTAGAGCACGAATGTACCAAGTACAATATATAATTAATTTATTGAGAAATATAATGATATTGAAGAATTGTTTTTGTTGATGGTGTATGATTTTTGAAGTTATTCATTGTGAATGTTTTAGTGTGTTTTTGTTATGGATGATCAGCTGAGGGTTTATTATCAGTCATTTAAGAAGAGGCGATGGATGGTTTGTTAATGTTTTCTATTTGAGGCCACAGGGCGTGACTTGTATGGGAAATGAAGCCATGGTAATAGTTCATTTGTCTTGCAGGATGACAGGAGAGAAATCACTAAATTAACCTCTTTTTATTAATAGTTTCCTACTGTTTTCCTTTCCTCTTCTTTGATTTGCTTTCTTTTTTCTTTCCTTTTCTTTTGCTTTCTTTTCTTTTCTCTTCATTACATTTTTTTTTTCCTTTCTGTATTTTTTTTCTCTGTGTTTTTTTGTTTTTGTTTTTTCGTTTATTTTTTTTCTTTTCTTCTTTTCTATTATTTTTTCCTTTTTCATTTATTTCATTTTCCTATTTCCTTTTTCTAAGCTCAGTTGAATTACCTTTGTTATCTTCGCTTCTTGATACAGTTAGGATAATACCGAGCTTCTTTTATTCTTCCATTTTCTTTATCCCATTTTACTTTTGTCAAAATTTACATCCCATTCTACAACCCTTCCAATTTCTTTTAAAAAAATCCTTTTTTTCCTAAAATAATTCAGCATTTGTTCTATAGCAGAATTTTTCCTTGATTCATTTTTAATTTTTTCCTCATGCTCTAAAGACGAACATTCTCGCGGTAATTTGCGTAAATTCAAGGAAGAAACATTTCTTTTGTTTTCTGTGGCCAGCAAAGCTCTTCTTTGTCTTCGCTTTAATTTTCGGTTTCTCTTTCAACCTTTTCATTTAATTTCATAAATAATAGCATTAAAAATAGTGCTAATCCTTCGACATAGTCCTGTCACGAAAAACAGAATTGTTATTGCTGATGGAGTTTTTTTATGTGTACTGCTCTCTTTCTTTCTTTCTTTCTTTCTTTCTCTCTCTCTCTCTATTTATATCCAATCTATATTAGTCTCGAGTGTGTAGCTCCAATTGGCCACAGAATTTGACCTCATAAAGAAGCTATTTCTTATTGTCGAGAGTATTGTTCGTTAATGAACCTCCATATTCAATCTATAGTTTTTACAGTTTCAATATTTACGCGTTGTATTTTCTAACCCCTTACTGTGGTTTGTTACATTTAGGTTTTTACAACTTTTAGAATTTATACGAATCTCATTCCAAAGGAAAAGTGCCCTGTTGCTTATTCAAAACATTTCCTCATCAGAGTGTCTCCAATTGTGATTCTTATCTCTCTGCTTATTTTTGAACTTGTATTTTTAGTACAAAACTTGATTTCACGAAGTTAGCAGCACTTTTATCCCAAAAGCCATTCTTGTAACCCTGCCCTCTGATGAAGCACGAGGTGGTCACACAACTCTATATGTACTTTCTCACAACCGATGGAAAAAAATCGCGCAAATTCCGAGGTTAAGCAAGACAACCTCTTGTATATTTGCCATTCTACGCATATTAGTTTTAATACCCGAAGTATTTTTCACCTTGCTTGCCAGCAATGTTTACAATAAGAACTTGCTGTAAAAATGCTCGTCTCAAAAGAAGTTTTAGTCATTTTCCTTTCTCAAAACTTTTTTTCCCAAAAAAAATAGTTTATCCTCCATATTACCATGATAGTATCGAATTGTAGTTGTCAGTTATTAAAGAAGTGTTTATCCACTCCTATTCATATAATTTTTGTATTCCTTTTCATCCATTTTTTAATTTTTTGTGTGTGCTATTTTTAACTAGTTTTTACGTCATCTGAAATCTACTGAAAAAAATATTTAAAAAGTTAAAATCGGAACCTGATTTATTCAGGCAGTTTAGTCAGAGTTTAGTAATGAATTAACTCAAATTGTTTTTGTTTTAGTACTTAAATTAAGTAGTACTAGATTTACAAAATTATCCCCCAATAAAATTCATTATTTCTTGATGAAAATAATCCAACCTTCAAGTTAAGGCATTGATAATTTTTGACTTCCATTTCCTCCGTATTTTAATTGAAATCTTTACATTTTAGATTAAAAATCTTATCAGGAATATGAAGATCTTTCGTCTCTAGTTTGTTAATTGCTTTGCTGTCAAGAATTCGATGGATTGGTTAATTCAAAATATATTAACTTGGGACAAGCCTCGTGTTTCTAACTTGTGTAAAACTGAAGAAAAAAAACACACTAAAATATCAACAATTATACAATATTTTTTCTCATCGCCAACTTAGGCCAGGGTTACTAATCTTATTTTCAGAAAATAATTGCAAATCTAGTCTTTTAGGAAACGGATATTTTCGTGACACCAAGTTTTTAGATAATGAAAGACCATATCTCTTTTGAATTAAGTAAGTCTAGAATAACTATATTATTCGCCTTCAGAAACACTGTTTTATTTCCTTTTATTTTTAATTATACGTATTAATTATGCATTTCCTTTCGGAACAAACACTCAGTTTACTCTGGCAGCACGGGAAAGCTGCTCCAAGAGACGATATTGAACTGTTAAAGTGTTAAACGTTCGCGTGGTCTAATTTTCTAGAGTACTTGTCAACAGTATTATTTGAACACGTATCCTTCATGCGATAACACTTATCTTCCATTCGTAAACCAAATGAAGTCTGGCTGTTTTCAGTCGTTTTTTACTTATATTAGAATTGGTCGACATTTCTAGATCGTGTTGTGTTCATTTGTTGTTTTTATCCTCATTTCGGCGTTTTTTCCTTGCGGGTTTCGCTACAGAACGAGACATCTTTGCGGCTGAGTGGTAAAGAATCCGCTGTTTGGATTAGCACTGTTTTAATCGCTAATGTCGAGTTGATAATTTGAATGGAATCCTCTCGTTTCTCTTTAGATAACCGCGTGACGTCATAACACGTATCGCGGGCCCCAAGGTAGTCAATCACAGCGTCCTGCCGCTAAAGACAACGAGTCTTGGATAAGTGGATCAAGAGCTTTTCTCCAATAAGACCAGCTAAACGAGATACCGTCGGCAAAATTCGAAAATTAGAAACATTTGCATTGCGAAACAAAAGGAATTAACTTCAAATATTTGCAACTTTGTTAGGGTTCTAATCCCACAAGCAAGAACCGCTCAATATAACGCTCTCACTGGTACAAATCCCTATCTTACCCAACATATGAAAAGCGAGATTATTATCTAATTATTTGACCCCCTCGTGGTCTTCTAATTTCGCTTTTCTTAACTTTGTATCGCTTTGAATCAAATGAGCCGCTTTAGCGCAAATTTGGCGGGAAATCGAGAATTTCTTACCGCGCGCGCCAGACTACGTCACCATAGTAACTAAGGGTTACCTACGTCAATGCAGTATTTATAGAACTACGAAGTAATATAATTTAATTTCTTTAACCCAAAATAACTTCTTTTCATAAGGAACACTTAATAAACGTTCTGTTAACAAGAGCAGATAGTTTTCGTAAAGGTTTTAAGACGAAATCACGGAAATTAGGCAAATAAATCCTGAAAGAGTTTTTAAAATAGGAAGATTATATTTTTATCGACGATTTACAAATTTAGTGTTTTTGTCGGTTCGATAATCCTCTGTTGGCTCCTGGTATTATCGGATACACATTATCATAATTAATTTGAGTTTCTTGCAGAGGCTTTGAGTGTTTCCGTCAGTTTATTTATCCAATAATGTCACTCAGATCGTTATTGATTCCAAGTGCTTTTCGTCTGATTGTTTAGAAGTCTAGACGTGTTTGTCTGTCTGTCACATTGTGTTGATAGATTTGTCAATGTGGTGTAAGTTTATGTGTGTGTAATAAGGAGCGAGTGTGTTTGCTACAGTATGTATATACCCGCTAGTGTTGACTTTGACCCTGACTGATGCAAGCTAGCGCTCGTCTTGCTCATCAAGAGAGAGGGAGAGGGAGATTGAACCGGCGTTGTCCTAGCCATTCCAAGGACCAAACATAGATGATTATATATTGTCTCATCTAATAGTAATAAGTTATTCTGACAAGCAATATAACTGTCATTAATATAGTGTACACCAACAAATTCCTTGGTCGTTAGAAAATACTTTGTAAACCCGCCAAGACGTAGAGGACAGTTTCTAAGTTCAATAAACAGGTTGCATTGTGGTCTAGCTTGGGTACGAACAACACCATATAAGGTATAATGAACAAGATATGCATGTACCGATCGTAGACCACATTGAACCATATTCAACAAATTTTGGATGCCTCTAAATATTTCAGTGTTGTTAGAGTCTAATTGACCTTAACTTCCGTTCATGGTGCCTCATAGTGGGGACAGCTTGGCTATCGGAAATCTTAGCGTAGCATCACATTGATTTGAATGTCTGCCCTCCATTATGGCGCTAGCTACATTCCTATTTCTCTTCTAACATGGCGGACAAAGCTGCGTTCAATCCTGAAAGTATATATTTAACATTGTATTCCAGGTTCTACTGTACTTGGATGGTCTACAAGGCAAATGGCCAGTCGAACAAATCAAGGCTATCTGCTCCAGGAGATACTTACTGCAAAACTGTGCTGCAGAGATATTCTTCGCTGGTGGATGTAAGTCATTAGTTTAGACTAGATTCCGCATGTTCATAAGGGGGAGGGGAGGGGTGTAGGGAAGTGGCTTACTACCCATTCCCTTAAGCCAAAATAATCTATTAGTTTAGCAGTCATAATTACGAACTCCTTACTTTAATAAACGTCCTTGATAGTCAAATAAACACTTTGTGTATTTATCTCATTTTTAGCTTCTGCGATGTTCAAGTTTTCTGATCAACAGACTGTGAAGAAAGTGGTGAGGGCGCTTCCCCCTGTAGGGGTGGGGTCGTTCTATGGAGTCACTCAAACAAGGTACTCATCATAAATCTCATTTACTGACTTTTACACTAAAATAACGGTTAAGACAAGCATGAAGCTGTGTTGTAGAGTAGCGTGTAAGGTAGCTAGGGGGCGCTTCCCCCTGTAGGGGTGGGGTCGTTCTATGGAGTCACTCAAACAAGGTACTCATCATAAATCTCATTTACTGACTTTTACACTAAAATAACGGTCAAGACAAGCATGAGGCTATGTTGTAGAGTAGCGTGTAAGGTAGCTGTTAGATGGTACTTCTGTGACTATCTATAAACCTTTCTCTTAATCTGTACTTCTGTGCGATAGAGACAGCAGTGATACAACTGTCAGGAGTCAGTTGCAATCAGATCAATCTAGCCATTATTCTTTTAATAATCAATTCACGCCCAGTGAACATAAGCTTCACAACTACAGCAGAATTTCATAGACATGTAATTATAATGTTATAGACTGTGGATCATTTCAGTGATATATTGTTATGCTTTCATATTTTAGAGCCGCTTCGCTTTATTCTCCAAAACAACTTTTCCAGAAGTCCACCATGACACAACGATGGCAACGAGGAGAGATCGATAACTTTCAATACCTTATGTTCCTTAACACCATAGCAGGTATGTAACACACACAGAAGTGTTTGGAAGAAATTGTATGGGTTTAGATGGTGAAATCCCTTGTTAATTCTATAGAGGCTTTGCACCATCGCGTGATGACAGGCAGCCTTGACAACAGGAACATCAATTAATAGAGCCTTTTTCTCCTGAGAAAATGAATTCTTTCTCATTTAAATTAGAATACACCAGATTCGAATGTTCCTGCCTCTTGTCATGGCTACGTGGTGGTGCAGAGCCTCTATGTATACGCCCAGATAGTGTTTAGGAATGCCTTTACTGAATGCAAAGAAATCTAGACATAGAAGAACCTGTTCACTTATACCTTTCTACATCCCAAAGCTCCTCTGCTATACGTTACAACTCCTTACAAGTGGGCGAGTAAATTTATAGATAAGTAGTTTAAACGACTGGTTTGTTTGTTTTTTGTGTTGCTAGGACGTACGTATTGTGATCTGAACCAGTATCCTGTCTTCCCGTGGGTATTAACAAACTATGACTCGTCAACCATTGATCTGAATGATCCAAACAACTACAGAGATCTGTCCAAGGTTAGTGAACCCTTAGTCTTGCTATCCTGAGAATCACCAGGATTTCATCGTCTTTTGTTCTGTTCAAATTCTTACGTATATCTGAAACTTCTTATTTTTTTAAGAATGAATTAATGAAATGAACGAAGAAGCGAAAGAAACCAGTAAATGTATAGGATGAAATGAATTCGAGTGAATGCGGAATAAAATGAACGAACAACGAAACGAAAGAAATGATTGAATAAACGAATGGACAAATGATGAATAAATTATGATTTTATAACTGAGCGAACCAACGAAGTGAATGAATGAATGAATGAATGAATGAATGAATGAATGAATGAATGAATGAATGAATGAATGAATGAATGAATGAATGAATGAATGAATGAATGAATGAATGAATGAATGAATGAATGAATGAATGAATGAATGAATGAATGAAATGAAATGAAGTTATTGAATGAAGGAAATTGTTGGAAGGATTGATTAATAAATAAATGATTGAAATACATGAATGAATGAATGAATGAATAAACAAATACAAATTCTCCTCATCCATTTTGTCTGTTTGTTTTAGCCCATTGGTGCTCTGAATCCAAGTCGCCACAGTCAATTCGTAGAGCGCTATGCATCTTGGGACGAGAATGATGACATTCCTCCATTCCACTATGGTACTCACTACTCTACATCAGGGTTCACTCTTGCTTGGCTCATACGATTAGTAAGTTGATAAGTACACTCTCATACACCCATTTTCATAATTATGCGACCAACGGCAGCCCAAGACGTCTGGCTATTCGTCTGGGTCTCGTAATTATGAAAATATTTGTAAGGCTATAACATAACGTTTTGTACCCTTACATTTTTCCGTACAGTAAGATTTAGCCTTCTTTTCTTGCTTGCGTCTCAAGTGTAACGCGACAAAAATATGTTTTACAATCAAATTTTTTTCTGCGCTTGCTTCAGGATTTCTTTCACATCTACACTTACGTTCGCGCTTGTGTATTTTTCTGTATTTTTCTACACTTGCATTTGCGTTTGTACTTGCGCTAGTTACAGCAATACTATCAAGGCCAATACAGTCTAAACTATATCTCTGTCTTATAGGAACCTTTTGCAACCATGTTCCTTAACCTTCAAGGCGGTAAATTCGACCATCCTGGTAGAACATTCTGTAGCATTCAAAGGGCGTGGAATAATTGTCAAAGGGATACATCAGACGTCAAGGTAAAGAAATATTTGTTTTTACTACTAGAGGGATGTTTCTTGAATAGCTAGCCCGCCCGAACATGAAGTCTCATTTGTTATTATCATTGTTTCCTCAGGAACTGATCCCTGAACTGTTTTACCTTCCTGAAATGTTCCACAACAATAACAGGGTAAGAATATATAGTAAGCCTGGTTAGATAGATAGTCATGTATTACGCACGATGCCAATAAGATTGCGCAATGTCTTCCGTGGTGCGTTACATTAAGGGATCATATCCCAAATGCGCTGCAAAGCTAATAACAAACGTTTAAATGTAGACTGGAGATTTATACACAATTTCCTTATACATATACTCGTGCGCATCTTTGAAGGAAGACACAATGATTCGGAGTTTTTGTAACATGCAGTACTGTGACCTTGACGCTCAAATTCACAAGACATGATTGGACGAACAGTTATCTATCGCGCGATTATAAGTGGTCAAAAGTAGCCGATACTTGTACTCAGTAAGGCTGGTTTCAAACGAATGGTTGATTTTTAGTATGATTGATTTTGATTTGCTTTTAAACAGTTCACATTCGGAGTTGACGATGACGGGACAGTTATCGATGACGTAGATTTCCCTGAATGGGCGTCGTCTGCTGAACATTTCATCACGTTACACAAGGCGGTAAGACATTCATTTGATTCTCTATAATCGTTAGTGTGACATTCACTCCTCCCTCCCGCAGAACACACTCACACAAATGTTAGGTTTATGAATTGTTGGAGAAATAGAAAATGCGCGTGGTGCTCTGTGCAGTATTTAAGCATGCGGGGATTGGAAGAACATGAGGGGATGGCTTCTCAACACTTCTCGAGTGTTCTGTTCTTCCCAAGTGCTTTATAACTGTACACATCACAGCATATTCGATTTACCGCTATTTGGACACGAATGATGAAATAGAAAGTGCGCGCGTGGTGTGTACTCTCATAATGCACGCGCTCCCCACCAATCAGAGCGCAAGATTTATTTTATGTTTGTTATATTCCAGGCTCTCGAGTCAGATTATGTTTCACTCCACCTGCACGAATGGATCGACCTAATCTTCGGCTTTAAGCAAAGAGGTACAGTACCTGAAAGGAGTATAACGTAACAGCACTACTTCAGTTTTCGTATGACTATGAAAAGCGTACGGCACAGACCACACCTTGCCGTGACCGTGACCGTGACCGTGTCAGTGCTGTGTCTTGTATGAAAACATTTGACATTCGGTGCCGTGTCCGGGCCGCGTCGTACCGTGCCGTGCCGTAACTTTTCACACTGATACCAAATGTGCACTAACTTTGCATGACTTGCCATTTAATTTACAAGTTACAGAATTACACCCAATTTCCTCCAAGAAAATCAGGATTTTCCCCCCACTTTTAATTTGGGAGTGAACACTAGCTTACTGTAATAATCGCTGCGTATCTGCCTTCGAAAAGCGTCCCTTTTTTGAACTGATAAAAAGATTGGTGTTTTTACAATCAGGTCCTGAGGCAGTGAAAGCGACGAATATGTTCTTTCATCTTACATATGAAGGCAGTGTTGATCTAGATTCCATCAGTGATCCCGTCATGAAAGAGGTAGGATATAATTCTGATGAAAGTCGTACTACATCCACCGCAAGAAATATCTGCCATCCCGTTTTCTTTAATTCTCATTTTCTTTCTCCTTCTTTTCTCTTCTATTTCCCGCTTCATTCTCTCTCGGTTGCAATGTTTTCCTTTTTTACCCGCCCTTCCCTTTGGGATGGGAGATGGGCAAGACGTGGAAGGGATAGTAGCAAAAGACAGAAAGAGATAGAAGCGCTCAGCCCTATCACTTGGCGTAATGTCAAGATTGGGATGATGATTCCTTTTCCCATCACTTCTTATTTCCACTCTCTGCCTTATCCCACTTTCTCATTTTCTTGCTCCTTGGGTTTGTTCTCACTTCGCTCTTTCTTCTATCCTCGTTTCCTTCCTCAATCTTCTTAGTCTATCCTGTTCCCCCTTCTTTTCATACTGGTTGATTGTTTTCAATGTGATTTTCAGGCCGTACAGCAACAAATCAAGAGCTTTGGACAAACACCATCCCAGTTATTATTAGAACCTCATTCACCTCGTATTACTCCAGAACAACAGGTTTGTTGACAAAACAACAACGCACCTAGCAGTATAGATGTAGAGGTGCTGTAATACTAGCAACAAAATCGTGCAACTTGTCGCGCAAGTTGCAGAGCGAATGTTGCTCGTATTACCAGCGCAACGAAGTTTCATTCTTGCAGAGAGTAGAAAGAGCTTCCACTTTGTGAAGTATGTCTCGCAACAAATCTTTATGGTAAAATTTCACTCTGCAACTTGCAACACAACAATGTTGCGCGACAGGTTGCATACTTTTCTTTTAAAGAGTTTGTTAGTTCTGTAGTCGGGTTTTTGTTTTGAAGCTAAAAAAGAATTCTGGATTTTTTTCAACGACAATATATTATCGTATCGTCCTTTTTTTAATCTTATTTTTCTTCTTATTGTAGGCTCTACTCAGAAGAGAACCATTTAAGAGTAAGTATTATTGAATAGAAAACTGCATCACAATCAACACAATAATAGCTATAACAGATATCATCACTGCCACTGCGTTATATCATCATGTATCATCATCATCATGTATCATCATCATATATCATCATCATCATGTATCATCATCATCATCATGTATGATCACCATGTATCATCATCATGTATCATCATCATCATGTATCATCATATATCATCATCATATATCATCATCATATATCATCATCATGTATCATCATCATCATGTATCATCATGTATCATCATGTGTCATCATGTATCATCATCATCATCATGTATCATCATCATGTATCATCATCATGTATCATCATCATGTATCATCATCATGTATCATCATCATGTATCATCATCATGTATCATCATCATGTATCATCATCATGTATCATCATCATGTATCATCATCATGTATCATCATCATGTATCATCATCATGTATCATCATCATGTATCATCATCATGTATCATCATCATCATGTATCATCATCATGTATCATCATCATCATCATGTATCATCATGTATCATCGTCATGTATAATCATGTATCTCATAATGAAGTTGATGATGCCATTTGAAGTAAAACTACCTTATACTTGTCCTGTCTGACCGTACGGTTTTCGTGGTGTATCTACAGGTATATACTTAACATTCAAGGTAACAGAGAATGTACCAGTAACATACGTTGCTGCACACACCGCTAACCATCAAGTCTATCCTGCTGTGGTCACCATCAGTTGTAACCAGTGCTTTTCTATCAATCGCTGGGTAAATATAGGTAAGCCTCATCTAAAAACACTGAACTTGTAAGTCACGTGCTTTCAGTGACGTCACCATAACGTTGTCAAGGTAACCAGATCTCAAAGCCATATCTTGGCAAGAGCAGCAGATAGTTTGGTACTGTTGCAAATATTTGGGTGCAGTATGATTTAAAATTGCTTTTTTGGCCCTTCTATAATTTACGATTATGATGTTGATGATGATATTCTTTTTTCCAGATTCGTCGCAGAGTCTTCGTGGAGCCCAGATAGAACAGGATCCAATGCTAGGTAATTCACATCCAATTCTTATAAATGAATACAAACGAAAGACAAAAACAGCAGAAAAAACTGTTACTGAGTGCAAAAAAATTCCATTATTCACCAATAACGTATTTTCTTCCACCAGCGACTCCTGCAGGGCGTCAAAGGCGTCAGCTTGGTGAACCCATGGATCAGAACGTCACCCCAAGTGCCTCGTGTTTTGTTGTCACTGGTGATAACAGGACGATCATGGCGTGCGGGTACTGGGATAACAGTTTTAAATGCTTTTCTACTGAGAGTGGTATGTTTACAACTTTTAGTCGTTGTGTTGGCTAAGGTCAAACGTCGAACTTCACATGAGCTGTACGCATTGAAAACAATGGATAATAAGGTGGTCTTCTTTGATGTTACTAGGTTCGGTTCATGTGAAGTTTCACATTTGACGTTAGCCTAACTGTAGTTTGGTCGTACTCCCTTTCATTCAAACGTTTCCTACCTCCCCCCTTTCGGGAGAAACGGGCAAAGGAACGTTCCTTTCAACCGCACTCACACTGAGACCCAATCCCATTTTTATTCATACGCGCACGATCCAAGAATAACTCTCAACTCTAGAATCATTGCTAGTTCTGTCTTAGTTGAACAAGTATAAAAATGGGTACACATACAGATCCAATATATTTGACAGTATTGTTATAACTTGGATAAAATTTTCCCCAGGTAAATTAACACAGTGCGTGTTTGGGCACCGGGACGTAGTCACATGTCTTGCTTACAATCAACATGCTGGTCTGATGGGAGGTTATGGGATCGTAGTGTCTGGATCACGTGACGCGACACTGTTAGTGTGGCACTGGAACGAACGGACGCAGAGAATTGTAGCGACAGATGGATCAACTGGTGAGTATCTTTGCGATATGTGAGTACTAGGGAATGAGGAGGAAGAGAAGGAGAAAGGATAAGGAAAAAGAAAGAAAAGTGAGACAAAGAGGGAGATGGATAAAATGGGAAAGGGTAGGAACGGGAGAAAAGAGAAGAGGAGAAGTAGGTGGAAAGGTAGACAGTGAAAATGGGATGAAAAATGGACAGAGGGATAGAAAGAATAAGAGAAAGTATAGGAATGGGAGACAGAAAAAGACAAACACGAAGACGGAGGGAAAGACTGTAGGAGAGGAATGGAGAGATGTAAATGAAGGTTAAGGAAAGAAGATTAAAGTAAACATACGAGATACGTATTGCATATGAATTTCTGGACATCGATGCTTTGTAGATACTAGTCCATCTCCTCTGGCGATCTTGACCGGTCATGAGCAGCCCATCACTTGTGTGGATGTCAATTCATCACTTGGACTAGTAGTTAGCGGATCACAAGGTTAGTAGACATAAATTGGTCATCATTCAATACTCTTATTAATATATTAATATATTAATAGCAATTATGGATTTGCGGATTCAGCAATATACCATCTTCTAGTATTCAGAGCGAATATTGCTCGTATTACCACTCTGCGCACAGCAAATGTTCATCGTTGCAGAGAGTAGAAAGAGCTTCTACTGCTGCAACAATGTCGCGTAACAAAAGTTTGTTGTTGCACGGGATGGTAATACGAGCAACATTCAGTTTGCAACTTGCAACAATGTTGCACGACAAGTTGTTCGATTTTGTTGCCCTCATCAGCCCTGGTGTTATTGAATCTTTTATACTGACTAAACTCTTTATTCTAGAGGGTCCATGTTTGGTACACACCCTTACAGGGGATCGTCTCCATATTCTCTACGGACCAAATGAGTGCATTAGACCACGCCTGGTTCGTCTGGTATCATCAGGTATGATACTGGTCAACTATACAGACGACAGTGGTCACCTTGCAGTCTTTACTATCAATGGCAAGATGATTGAGGCCAAAAAACTGGATGATCATGTGCTGGTAAGATATCCATACAATCTCTTTTAGATAGGGTAGTGAGGGGAAACCCTTTCTTGGAGGGGTAGGGACGGGGCATGTTGTCACCTTGCAGTCTTTACTATCAATGGCAAGATGATTGAGGCCAAAAAACTGGATGATCATGTGCTGGTAAGATATCCATACAATCTCTTTTAGATAGGGTAGTGAGGGGAAACCCTTTCTTGGAGGGGTAGGGACGGGGCATGTTGTCACCTTGCAGTCTTTACTATCAATGGCAAGATGATTGAGGCCAAAAAACTAGATGATCATGTGCTGGTAAGATATCCAAGGCATGCAATCTCTTTTAGATAGGGTAGTGAGGGGAAACCATTTCTTGTTGTGAATTTTACTAGTCAAAAGTCCATTCAGCGCACTGATCCGGGACAATTACCTCCCCCCCCCTCCCCCTCTAACCTTAAAACAGCATTACCTACATTCCGCATTTTCAACAACACCGTATGTCCTCAATTTTTAATCTGATTATATATTTTTATGGTCGCAGGCCATTGCAGTTTCCAAGGATGGTTCTTTCGTGTTAGCTGGTGGATTCAGTAGATACTTGACAGTATGGCGAACTCACGACTTGGCCTTAATCCATACTTACCCACCCTGTGATGGGAGTATTCGTGCTCTGGCGATATCCACTGATCAAAAGTAAGCCGAAGTTTATTTTTTACATTGATGAGAGAGTTAATTGGAAAACTACCTGTCTAAGCTTTCAAGCACACCCTACCTCTTTCCAGACCCAATACACTACACCAGACACCAGACCAAACCACTCCACACCCCATCCCATCCCATCCCATCCCATCCCATCCCATCCCATCCCATCCCATCCCATCCCATCCCATCCCATCCCATCCCATCCCATCCCATCCCATCCCATCCCATCCCATCCCATCCCATCCCATCCCATCCCATCCCATCCCATCCCATCCCATCCCATCCCATCCCATCCCATCCCATCCCATCCCATCCCATCCCATCCCATCCCATCCCATCCCATCCCATCCCATCCCATCCCATCCCATCCCATCCCATCACATCACATCACATCACATCACACTACATTGGATCCTGCCTTATTACGATTTTTTCTTTTAAGGTGTCTCGTAGCAGGTTTAGCATCAGGAAGCATACTCGCCATAGCAACGGACTTCAGCCGCTGGTCATTAATATAATCAAAGGCTCAACCTGTTTCTCTCTCACAATGTTCTCAATTCCCTAGAAGCAATGCGGTACATAATCTCTACTATAAACATACCTTTAAACTCACGGGTCACCTGTAAATAGAATGTGCAAGAAAGCAAGCACACGCCTAGTTTCACAGGCCATTGCCTTCATCATCAAGTAGTCAGACAGTGTCTGTCTGTAATGCGATAGCAAGGAATACACAGAGGACTATTTTTGTTCATCATCTAGTTAGCGGTTTAAAAATCCGTTAACACAGGTATCACTCGGGGCTCATAAAACATAATTTACTGAGATAATGTAGAATATAATGGTAACATTACGATATTTAAGGTATTGTGCATGAAGAAGTACTGAATTGAAAAGGAACGGTTATGATTTTGGAACAATATTCGTAAGGTATCAAGGCGCGATTACACGGAGCAATTTTCTCTGCAACTTGTCTGGCAACGGCGTTGTGACACAACTTGCATGGAGCATTGCGGCGTGTAACCTACAGTGCAATTTAAAAAATGTTGTGAGACAAGTTGCAGCAATCGTTCCGAAAAATAGAATTTGTTTGTACTTTTGATTGCGTCTCCGTTTCACCGTTTAAACCCTCTTGCAACTTGTGTCACAACGTCGTTACGAGACAAGATACAGAGAAAATTGCTCCGTGTCTTGATCGCGCCTTTGATTTTGGCAACAGAACGAAGCCATTGTCCCAGACTTGCAGACCAATAGCATGCCAGTTAAACCAGTTAATAACCCAAGTAGGATTTTTATTAACTCATTTCAATTTTCAAACGAAATTAATTACACTAGGGATATATATTTAAGTGCTGATAAATCAGCTGAAAAAAATCAATGCACAAAATAGAAAATAATTAATGATCGTTTATAATTCATGATCGATTTTCAGGATTTTGATTCTTTGATCTGGAGGGTTTTTATTTCTGAATTTCAATTTGAAATATCCTCTATGAGGAGTTAAGTTAGGGTAAATTTTTTTGTTAAGATATAAAAGGTTATGGAAAAAGCTATCGATCGAGAAGCAGTCACGAAAATCTCTCATTGTTCACGAGTCTATCTCTCTAGCTCAAAATGTAAAACGAGAATTGTAATCTCCGTACAATAGAAAAGTTTTTGTATGAGTGGGAAACTTACATAACGCAGTGTTCCGCCAAAACCATTTGGAAAAGAGCACATTTCAGCCAATCACACAGTTCAATGACAGAGGTAGCATGGTTATGTAAGTTCTCCGTTCATACTTCTGAGTAAAATATAGTATAAGATATTCCGATGCACAAGATAGTCATTAAAAATGGCATATTAATGATGTGGGTGTTCTGCAATGATCGTATCACAGGTGCTTGGAGTCCCAAAACTACCTACTTACTCTTGTGTGCAATTATTTCTCACGCTGCATGACAACGATGCGCTACTCACAGGGAGTATCGGGGATTGATTGCATTATTTGATTCAATTTGATAGTCGCATCAAGTACTTGGATATTCCCATCACTGTCAGTAAAGGCCCATTGATAATCGTATGGAAGGGATGAAGGATATTTTTCAGGTCGGATCCACCCTCTTCTCGCAACACACACACGTCGCGCACCGCGTTGTCTTTTAACAAGAACTACGTTAACAGGTAAGGCACAAGTTAACCATTAGTGATATTATATTATATTGACAAAATAATTGGTCAAAAGCGCACGGCGCAAGAAGAGAAATTGGTTTTCTTTATATCAGTGGTTTGCTTAGTAGGTAAGCTGATACGTTCATTGCTCTTCTTTAGAATCAGCAGTCTGTTGTTTTCATCACAATCGCTGCCCATCCGATGCGATATATCCATCTGATTAGCTTCTACAGATTTGATTTGCATCATGTTCCCAGCGCTGCCTTATCTGCTACGATTTGCTTTGAAAGCGGAGGATGCACTGTGTCCCCACACGCACCAGGCTTACCGGCCCGGCGCTACCGCAATGCGCCAAATGGCACTAAAGCGCTAACACACGATGCGACGTTGGCTGTAACAGAGAGATCGCACCGTGTCTACTCATCTAACCTCGCAAAGTAGAAACAAGTTATATTTTAAGACTTTGCCTGCAACGAATCTCAACGCCGCATAGGTGGTTACCAGGTGCGATCTAGTTTTTGCAACGTCGCATCGTGTCCGCGGCTTTAACAATTATGCGTTGTTTTAATGAAGTCTAATAACAAAGAAGGAAAAACCATCAACTCCATATCAGATAGTATTTAATCGTAATCAACTTAAATCAATAATACTGTAGGTTTTGTACATTGGACTGACAAGATCATTAAGATAATTAGGAAACGTTGCTTATGTTCTTCAATTCAATAATAATAATAATGATAATATAATAGTTCTTAATACTCCGTGGTGCCTGAACGTGTTTTATCACTAGACGATTAAAATTTATCGATAAAAAGAAAAAATACACCATGAAACATTGGTTGTTTTTACTTCTTCTTGCTCTTGAGTTGTTCTTTAGCGACCTGTGCTGTTGCTTGTTGTGCCGAGGCTTGTGCAGCAGTAACGGCTGCTTTCTTCTTGGTAAACAAGTTCAATTCTTCATCCTGTAAACGATAGATAAATATAGATTTTGTGAGAAGAAAATTCATGTTGGCACTTAAGTGGTTTCCGCTTAGGTCCAAAGTACATTATAATATAGCTATAGCTGGGTAGCACGCTGACTAAGTTTCTTATTTAAATTTGAAAGCTATATTATAAAAGAAATGGTACATAAGTAGCTGTGCATCCATCGTGAAATAGATGCACGCGGGAGGTTGCTTAAGCACTCAAGAAGCTAGAGTCGCACTCGGCTACGCCTCGTGCGACTCATTACGCTTCTCTCGTGCTTAGCAACCTCCCGCGTGCATCTATTTCACGATGGATGCACGCTACTTATGAACCATTCCCTTAAGCAATCTAATCACAGTACGGTAGTCTTCGCGAGCTTCCTGTTACTCGCTCGGGAACACAAGATAAAGACTTTGCATACCTTACGGCTAACCCACTAATCCCATTTAAACTTCTTCAAAACAACAAAGTATGCTTCTAGCTTCCTCAACTCGTGCGCACCAGCTCTAATTGGCTGGATTTGAGAACACACTGGTCCTTGTAACATTCATGTCACTTAGTCGAATTTCCTTCGTGTTTTCTTAGTGTAAAACATGGCTTATGTCATTTTGTATCAGGGGACATGTGTATTCTCAAATAACTCCTTTCTTGGATTTCTATTCAGGACGAGTTTGCATCTATGGAAGTACTGAGGACCACGCCCTTTTTACTTACCAACATATGACGTTTTTCTTCAATCTTTCTCTTTTCATCAGCCTGAACTTTCTTTAGGTGATCAAACTTGGCGTGAAGCTAAAAATACAATAAAACAATCATCATGTTTGAAATAGGCTTGAAAACATGTTTACCCTGGGTTCAATAGTCTCCAACCTCACGCTCTTTGGTGCCTTCGGTGCCCACAGAGCAAGAGGACCCCTGGCACTCAGGGTAAAACATGTTCAGAGTTTCAGATTTTTTAAATATTTCTTTACATCATACACATATTTACATATTTCTATCAACCTGCAAACATGTTTAAAACTCAAAAATATCCAAAAAAATTACCTCTTGTTCAGCCATCTTGAGTTCACTCTCTTTATCTTTGACTTTCTGTACAAATCTCTGTCTCATTTTTTCTTCTCTCTCCTGGAACTCCTGCATGTACTCCTTACGGCGCTGTTCATAAGTCTCTTGAAGACTATGGGGTTCATGGTTAGCATCGCCATCACTAAAGCCCATGTCCTCTAGCTTGTTCCGTCGGTACAGCTCAAAATGAAAGGCATGGGTCTTGTCAATCAGGGCTTCCATGTTAGTTCTGAAATAGCATTATATGTTTATGAGCATTTATAATCGTATAAGGATCGATTATCCAGTGTAAGGTTGCTTGTGGATTCTCTCCTGTGTTTTTCTTTATTTTCCTTTTTTTCTGTTCCTGCCGTCCATGATGTCTGCTATTACAAGTGGACATAAAAATCATGAATCTATCTACTACTACTGTAACAGTTGTTACCTGATCAGCATTTCTCTGAGTTTCACAAAGTCACAGTGGTTCTCATTTTCAACTAAAATCAAAAGCATACTTCATTAGAAATACTTGCTACAAGCCTAAAATATTAGAAGCAACAGCCCTACAGTATTATCAATATGTCTCTATAATACCTTCTACAGTGCCCCATGGATAAACACGTGCTCTGACTTTGTTCTTGTTGACAACTACTTCATCTCTGCTCCCAACAACAGCAAATGGGATTTCTCCCTGCGAAGAAGGAAAAAATCATGATTGTAAATGAAGGCATCATAGAATAGCATGTACAGTCATATAGAACAATTTTCCTATGATTATGAGAAACTTACATCACAGACCACACCTTGCCGTGACCATGTCAGTGCTGTGTCATGTATGAAAACATTCGACATTCGGTGTCATGTTCATGCTGTGCCATACATGTGCCGTGTGCTGTGACTTTTCACACTTGTGTGAAATCTGCTCTAACAGTAAACTTACGTTCATTGAATTATTCATCTCGGCTACAGTCTCGTCATCTGTTGGGAATTTATAGATTTCAACTCCATTGCTTTGCAGCTCTTCTGTGATCTTTAGATAAAAAATAAAAAAATATGAATAACTTTACATTTGATAATATAATGTATACCTCCGTATTACCTTTTCTTTGAATGCCTGTAGTTCACTCTTAGCAATGGTGTCTGCTTTGGCAATGATTGGTATGATATTGACCTATAAAATATAATTGAAGGTATGATATAATCAGACTATCGTAGGGCTTATCCAACTTCTTCACTTCATTTCAGTGAGTGAAATTTCCCTGAACTTTGTCATCATTTTGCTAGCAACTCCCTACATTGCAAAGCCACAACAAGATTTGCAGACTGTTTTCAAGGAGTAATAAAGGACTTTTCTTAGAGGTTTGAGAGCAGTGAAAGTGCCAAAATGGATTTTAAATTCCAGGAGTTTCAAGAAGTTCCATAAAGCCTGAATACATACATGTATAGATGCCTCAATAGTAAGTTTGCATACGTGATGGCATCATTCGCCAACCACTACCATAATGCTTCCTGAATTTTCTTTCATATTCAAATGAAATTTATATTTCCTCATGAGATCATAATAGTAAGTCAAAAAAAGAACTGAACAAAAGAAATATATATGCAAGGGATTCTGGTAGTAGAGGTTTAAATAATACCATTATGCAAATGTGAAGAGGTTTCAATAAGCAAGCAAATCGTTACCTTTTTGTCTAATTTTTTCATGCACACTAAATCAAGAGACTTGAGTCTGTCAAAAAAAATGGATATTATTTAAAAACAAAAATTTGAGGAAAGTACATTTGAAAATTAAGCAAGTAACCAGCCAACATAACTGCATTTAATTTAATTTTTTACCTATCCTCCCCCCCCCCCCCCCCTCCTTAAGCAAAACCAACATGTCAAGTACAATGTTGTATGTTTACAAGTGAACTTGTACAGTACAATACAATACAATAAACTTTATTTAGAGAGGGTGACGTATTAACACATTTGGTTATCTAACTTACGGCCCTCACTACATAACAGAATACAAATTTTACAAACTTAATCGTTAAAAATTGATATATATATGTAGATATTTAATACAATACAATTATACAAGACAATACATGATGCTAAATAACAAAGGGAAATACATGTTAACATAAATGCTTAAGATATGATAACAGCTATTTATCTAGTAATGCAGTTACAGCGAAGAGAGAAGCGACAAGCATAACACATTAGTTCTTCTAGATGATTAACAGTATTAGAAAACTGAAGGAATAGGTTACGAAGTTTATGCTTAAAGTCAGTTAAACGTGATGAAAAAGAGATGGTAGAAAGTGAATGACTGACCAGTTGTTTAAGTTGTTGTAGACCTGAGATATTACTATCTTGAACTCAAAAAATTTAAGGATTTAGTAAAGAAACTCAACCATCCATCCAATCAATCACTCTTGGTTACATGGTACAGTGACAGCAACAGCCTTCACCACTCCTATCATTGCTACATGCCATTTTAACAGGGAAATTGGGAAATACACTGCTGTCAATCAGAGCATGTGAAGGTACTGAACAATTTATTTGAATGACGGCAGTGTTTTGCCGGTTTCCCTGTCACGACGGTTTTCTCGACCAGCACATAGCATGGTAAGATTGGTTTTTATTAGAGGAGTATAAGTGTAAAGTTACTAATAATTCCACTTACGAGTGCCCAGTAGGAGATATAAAGTACAGACAAGCATGTACTCTAGTGTCACTGAAGGTATTTAGAGCTCTCTTTATCTTCATTTCTTGGTGTAGATATGCCTCAAACTGTTTGTCTATGTAGTCTATAATGGGGGAATGGCTAAAATAGACACAAAAAAACAATATTGATAATACTGTAGGCATATCTCTGTATGTAGGATTTCATTTGAAACAAGCACAGTAATGTTGTAACAACATTTTACCTAGATTTGTACTGTATACTGTAACGGGGGGCCTTATGTTTGAAAAAATGTGTATAAGGCTATAAGTGCATTGGTGTGTGTGAGGGGCTGAGATTGAATAAGGAGATTACCATGCATTCTTATTCCATTCATTTCTGCAGTCCCTGCAATAACATACCTATCTTCTTTGTTGATCTGATCACCATATCCTACTGTATCCACTACTGTCAGCTTTAACCTCACATTGCTTTCTTTTAAATCTAAAAAAAACATGTCATGTTTTAGATAATGTCTTTTTTACAAAAAAATAATCTCCCACAGAAGGGGTTTGGAGTTTTCAGGGGGTGGGGAGGGTCTGGAAAGAGTCTCTTATGTGTTTTACATTCATTTTATAATTTTATATTTTCAATTTCTTACCATAACTGTGGTGTTCAATTTGCACTCCAGGAAGATGATGAGAATGAGGTTCTCCTGTAAACAAAAGAACCACAAGGATGTTACATGTTTTCTTGTCTGAACACTGCTACAAATCTTTTGTTTAAACTCATAAAATATTTAAGAAAATGTATGCATAATATTTGTGCTGAATATCTTAAAGTTTGTACTCATGTTAAAATATTTGTACAAGTAAACAAATTAAATCAAATACGATAAGAAAATAAGAAAAAACATTTTGATAAGATTTTCAATTTGTTTTTTTTAGACACCTTTAGATTATCAAAGAACATTTTCTACGTTTTTTCTTATTTAATAAACCTTAAGTACTTCTTATACAATGTAATTTAAGCCCACCTGTTGCAAGCATCTTAATGAAAACATTTTGTTCAAAATGGGAAACGCCTTTCATTCATAATTTCACAACACTTCTCTCAAGTACTTACAAAATACATTCAAAAATTAACAAACTAGGAACAGAAATACAAAGGTTTCCCTCGTCAGATACCTTCAAATGCTGTCTTGAACAGACAGTCCATCAAGGTGGATTTTCCAATTCCAGTTTCTCCTAACAATACAAAAAAATTTCAGAATTATTAGTTCAATGGATTCAAGGTTTTACAAACGGAAGCTTTAACATTCTTCTGCCGTCACTCCTTACTTAACAAAAGAATCGCTAAAGAACACAAACTGAAACTTTTCTTGCTTGTGAAGGAAAATTTTCTCTTACCTATACATAAAATGTTGAAGGCAAAACCTCTATTTACAGATTTATTTACAAGTTGATCGGGCAAACTGTCAAACCCAACATGGCCCGCCAAACGAAGCTGTCGACCATCCGCGCCCTACAAAACACAAAATACCCCATAAAACAAACACAAAACATCACCATAAACACCAGATCACTAGCCCGTAGACTTACCAATGACCTACAGTAGTCAGTGACAGCAGAAGTCATGATTTTAAGCACTAAATTTCAGGATAACTTTGATAAAAATCTAGTGTTGTGCTCAATAATTGGAATGTCACAATGTATGAGCCCCTAAGCACTTGAACAGCGGTCTTGTTTCAACATATTACTTCCGGTATGAGCCTACGGACTTCCTGTTTGAAACAGCGGATATCAACTCCTCCCAAGTCCTACTCGGCCAAGGAAGGAGTGGAATTTTCATTTTGACTCGAAGTTTTTGTTTACAAGTTGATCAAGTTTGAGCCCGAAAAATATGTACTTTTAGCCGGTTAAAGGACAAATTTTGCGAATATGTTTGCTAGGATAGTTGGTAGAAAGGGTTTAGTCGGTATTGCCGTTGGAGCTTTAGGCGCAGGGGTCGCGTACGGAGCGTGGAAAGGAAGTCAAAATGGCGGTCAGATGTCAAGTACACCTGTTGGGGTAGTGTTTGCAAGCTCTGGTCATAGCTCGCACCATACTAGACGACAGGCTAGATTTGAGAAGTTTGCATCTTGTGAGATGAATGGACACTATCTTATGACCCCGGCTGACTTTCTTGAGTCTTTAATGCATCAAGATTTACCAGGTATTCAGCTGACAAATTGTAAGCTTATAACTTATATCCGTGTTCATATTGTAGATCTTCCCGTCTCCAATAATGCTGGTTATGTGCACATTTAAAAGCATTAATATGTCTGTTATCAAGGGGTACTTAGGGTGGGGGGATTCCAATGAAATAGAGCCCCCTGGCTACAGCCTTGGGTTAGTTGTGAAAAGGAGAATCATGAGAAGTAGGAAGGAAAAAAGTGAACATCTTCGCTTAGTAGAATAAAGACCCTGTTACACGTAGTCTTTTTCCATGCAACTTGAGCCACACAAAAAAAGTTGAAGTTGCACGCGAGCATGTCACACTCATATTTTTGGCCTTGCAACTTTTGGAAATTTGTTGTGAAAGTACAACCAACAAGGTGGTGTTGCATGCTAAAACATGCTCATGCAACTTTTTTGTGCGCTGCTCAAGTTGCATAGAAAAAGACTACTTGTAACAGGGGCTTAAGGGGTATGAAAGTCACTGAATGCAAAGGAGTCTATTCTTAATAAACAAAATGTCTGGCTACTTGTGACTTTATGTATTTTGTTTATTGTAATTACAGGCTGGAGCAGGAAAAGACATCTAACACAAAAGGTTGAGTATGCTAATTAATAAAATAATATGTTATTACTTTGAAAATTAAAAATTACCAGCAATGGCCAATTAATTAATTACCAATATTCCAGTTTTATATGCTTTTTGTCAGTAAATTCCTAAATTTACCTATATATGCAGGCCCTTGTGACTGGGCTAGAAAATTACAAAGTAATACCTAGGATATTATATTTTGTTTGTATGGGTCCCTGTCAGCATGTTGGAATGTAGCTCAATTTTGGGAACAAAACGATAGGTTTCCAATTCACTGGAGATTGAAATTCTTTTGTTCTGACCTCCAAATTGAGCTGCTTTGACATCACATGCAAGGGGTTTATACTACACTAATTAGTGCAGAGCTCAAAATAACGGCCAGTCAATGGTCATTGTCTGGCCAAATTTGGTACTTGACTGGTCAAATACCGTTTTGAATGGACATGTTGACCGGTCATATTTAGAAAATAAAAATAGATGAAAATATCATACACTGGGTCACATCTTGACCGACATATGACTTCCTGTTATTTTGAGCCCTGTATTGTACTCACAGGTTACTCTATTTTACGATTTTTTGTGATTAGGATATTGAAAATATGGTGTACAGGACACCACCACTGTCCAAAGGCTCCAGCAAGTTCTTCAGAACTTTACAGGACAAAGGCAAGTAGCATCAACACCTAACCAGGTGTCCGGAGCACACACGAACCATCCAATCACAGCACACTAAATCTGAAGTATATAACATAACATTTTGTTTTCTAGGAATTATAACATATTCGGAATATCTCTTCCTTGTTACTATCCTTACAAGTAAGTATATCAAATTGTACTATCATTGAATGAACAAATTGATTTACTAATTCATATTATTCAGTAACTAAAGGTATTATTTGCAATTTATAATTATAGAGTCAAAACGTGGCCTAGAAATCGGTTACCGCATGCTTGATAAAGATGGTAACCATTATCTTTCTAGAGAGGAATTCTTAGTTGTGAGTGCACATGTATAAGTTTTATTTCGTTTGCTTGAATTGGATTACAAAAGGTTATATCAAATAATTCTAATGGTCCTGATAGTCCTGATTGTCCTGATAGTCCTGATAAGTCCTCATTTAAGTCCTGATAGTCCTAAAAGTCCTGATAGTCCTAAAAGTCCTGATAGTCTTAATAATCCTTATAGTCATAATAGTCCTAAGAAAGCAGTTCCTATAAACTTTATGGTGTGTTCATTCATTCAAAATTATTATTTTTTGATTTCATGCAGCTTGAAGAAATGGTCAACAAGAAATCAACAGCAAAATCAATGGTTAGTGATAAACATGCTGGCTACAATGTACCTATCACTGTAAAACTCCTATAGAATGTCACATCAATCAAAGTTTTTCCATTACCTTGTCGGAAAGTAAAGTTGTTTATGGATTGTCAAGGAAACCCCTTGATTTATGCCCATTAAAACCTACTTCCACTTTCCATGATTCGCATGCACAGTCACACTTTCATCATTCGTCTCACAACAGCTATTGTGGTTTGTAGCACAGTTTGAGAAGTGTTGAGAAGCACTCCACTTCTCCTCCTGCTTCTCCTCCTCTTCTCTCATGTTCTGCCATTCCTAGCATAATATTTCTTCATTCTAATATCATTACACGTTTGTTCATCAGGAAGCCGAATCAGTTGAAACAGAGGGAAGCAATAGCACCCATGATACCATTCCAGGAAACACAGGCAGCACTTTGCTTGTGCATTTCTTCACACCAAGAGGGAATGGACAACTAACTTTTGACCAGTTTTCAAAGTATGTAAATCTATAATATCTTAGCTTTTAAAATCAAAATGGTTGCTGCATGAGTAAGGTCTGTGCATCAGCAATAGCAGCCGCGATAGCAGTAGAATAGCATCGCACTTGCAAAGCTGAAATAGTCCTTGTGGTTGCGGGTGACAATCAGGAATACTCTGGTAAATTTCTTTTATCATTATTATTTGCAGATTCATGGTTGATCTCCAAGTTGAGTTTTCTGAGATGGAAATATCCTTTACTTTTGATTAACTTTAAATTTAAAAAATGGCATATGAAGGGCATTTATACTGTAGAAGTTATGAACTTATAAATGAAGTGACCTGGTGTACACTATGTTGTGTGAAAACGGCTATTAATCTGTTAAACTATTTATTATTGATGTGAGATATTATTCTTAACATTTTCCACTTCATGGAATATTCACGAGGAATGCCGACTGTACCAGAAGAGAGTTTTGCCCGTCTCTTGCTCAGAAATACAGCATTGGAAACTGAACAAATCCAACAGTATATTGATCGGCTGAACAGCCGGTTAAATGTCAGAAAGGTTGGCAAACTGTTTTATTCATTAAGTATCAATAGTCTATGTAGCAGCCCTTGGGTGTTGTGTGGCTGAGGGCGATTCGGGAGAAGGAGATGAGGTGGGATGTGATGGGTTAGGGCCCGCACTAATAATGCATGATATTAAGGTCCCCACCTCATGGATCCTCCTGTGGGGGGGGGGGGGGGGGGGGGGGGGGTCCAGGTGTGGGGTGGAGTGAGGGGTGAGTAAGTTCAAAGTTGCAGACCAATATTACAGTAAATCTTAATAATAATCCTTTTTATGGTCTTCCAGGGCATCACCCTTCGCCAGTATGTGGACTTCTGTCTATTTCTCAATAACTTAGATGACTTTGCAATGGCGATGAGGATCTATTCCATTGCTGGCCAACCCGTAACTCAAGGTAAGTCATTTCAAATATCATTTTTAAAATATATTCCCCTGGGTTCTAGAGGCTCCCTGGCTCTAGTGCTTCTTAGTGGTGTAGGTTAATATATTATATTTTAGCTATTATAATTATGTAATGTATATATATATTTATTATATACATACCGAGATTTACTCAGTAAAACCCTGTGTAATAAATGTTTGTTCGTTCACTTTTCCCAACCAATCACAATGCGCGTATCGCTTTCTTAAGTGTGAGAAAAACGATACGTCCAATCAGTAGCCGGTAGCAACGGGCTGCTCTTTCGTGTGAGACTTTTCTACTCACGCGCTCGAAGACTCGCTCGTCGTTTTATGATAGTTCACAACTCGTGAATAAAAACCATACGTGCGCACTTTCCATGAAGTAATCTCTATGTATATATGATTATATTTATTTAGATTTGAAATATCAGTCTTAAAATAATGATCTGTATTTCTTTAAACCCACTCTAGCTTTTCAAATATTTACAAATAACTGAATTCCCAACAATTGTTATCACTAATGAGGATTATGATTATGATAACTAATAATAACCAGAGTACATCTGTAGTTTTAAAAGTTTATAGTTAATTAATGACAGGCATGAAAGTTTACATAAGAGTTTTTTTTCGCCGCCCTTTTCCTTACTTTTTTCCCCGGACCGATTTCCGAGACTAGGGAATCCATTTTTCAATGGTTTTTGTGAGCATTAAATTATGATCTCAAATGTTACTGGACCTGCAACCCTAGAGGTTTGAAGTCCGCGAAAGCTTAAGAGGTTAGTGTGTTTGTGTGTGTTATCTTGGTTAAGCCTGATGGAAACAATCTTCCGAAAACGTTCAGTTTCGTACTTCTTGTACCGCGCTTCTTCGTGAAAGCAAAGCCTGATGTATTCCGTCTATTCGATTTCTTCTTTTGAAGTGGAAAATACTTTGAAAATCCTTTCAAAATGATCGTTTGGAAACAATCTTCCGAAAACGTTCAGTTTTGTACTTGTGGTACCGCGTTTCTTCGTGAAAGCACCGCCTGATGTATTCCATCTATTCGATTTCTTCTTTTTAAGCGGAAAATACTTTGAAAATCCTTTCAAAATGATCGTTTGGAAACAATCTTCCGAAAACGTTCAGTTTTGTACTTGTGGTACCGCGTTTCTTCGTAAAAGCACCGCCTGATGTATTCCATCTATTCGATTTCTTCTTTTGAAGCGGAAAATACTTCGAAACTCCTTTCGAAATGATCGGTTGAGTACTCCGTATATGAATGGGTTTATGGAACAGCTACCGTGCGCCAGATAGACCCATAGAAGAAATACTTGGCGTGGAATTAAGAACGTATGGGCGGAAAGAGACTCAATCGTGTCTATAACAGCAACAGGAGCCCAGCACGCCGTGAATCCTAAAACAGTCACAAATAATGTCTTCGTGATTTTAACCTCTTCCACGTTGATCTGGAGTTTAGCTGTCTTTCCTTGCTGGTTTTCTTCTGTTCCGTTTGCACTTCCATCTTGTCTGTTAGAGGGCTGTTTTGTGCTCTTGAAAACCGTTTTTTTGTAGTTGTTAACAGATTGGAAAATCTTTAGATAGCAGGTTGTGGTGACACAGGCGGGAATCATGATGTAACAAATGGATAGGAATGCGATGTATCCCTTTTCATGTTCCGGGGTCTTAAACGTCGTAAAACATGTCACTTTACCATAGTGTATGGTATGTTTAGCCCATCTGCACACAAGATGCAAGCTTGCTCCAAATGCGGCCAGAATAACAACGATTACAACTGAAGCGATGGTGCGTCTTACAGTATAATACTTACCATACTTTGATGGCTTTACCACGCGATAATATCGGTTAATCGCCATAGCTGTCATGATCTGAATCGAAGTGAATCCTGAAAAGAAGCCAAATAAGCCTTGGATTTGACAGAAAGTGAAGGATTTCGTGAATATGGAAGTGATCTGTACTTTGACTGACATAGGCATAACGATCGTCGCCATCATGATGTCCGAGATAGCCAATGAGGTGATGTAAATGTTTGGTATGGTGCGGAGCCTCTTGTTGCGGAATACAGCCCAGCAAACCATAATGTTGCCAAAAATGGCTGTCGTGGTGATGAGGACCATGATGGTAGCTTCAATGACGATCTCAGCACTGCTCCGAGCCTGTAGTTCATCCTGAAACCCATAAGTTGGGTACTCTGCCATTTTACAGCATCAATCTATAATACGGGCGAAATGAACATTTCATCTGTGTTGCTTAGTGGGGCACTCGTTAGAACAAATCCAAGTTTTTATACGGTTAACCTTTGAATAATTATTGAATTCTTATTCAAGAAATTGCATGTGATGGAACACAATCAGGAGATTTCCTGAGGAGTTCTTTGTATAGTCATTAACACCATAAATATTTTTCTTTCGCATTTGTTTCTTACTTGGAAATATTTCCGGGAAGGACTAAGAACAAGAAATAAATTCAAAGAAATGGTCTTACGTAAATGCCACGGCTAACCATCCTGTAATAAAGAAAAGAAGAAAAGAAAATGTAGGGAATGATTTGACCGGGCAAAACTTTGTATGCGTAAAATTTCCCGTCGATCTGAAACTACTGAAGCACTCTGTAGTACCCGAGAAGACTCAAAATGGTGGGATTCGTAATTATAAATCGCACTCAGCTAGTTGTTGGGAAAATATATCAGAGGAAACAAGAAAGAGAATGGGCACGGTTGGTATGCGTCCATTTCCGATTTCATGACAAAAACTAAAAGCATCGTGTAGTACAGGACTTTCAACACATTTTAAGATTCAAATAATAAATTACTGAATGTTCGAGAAAATTTCGGGTGAACAAAGGAAAGGAAACAACTTGGACAATTTGACCAGAAATATATTCAGACTAAGTTTGCATGCGTAGAATTAATGTAACCCTACTATCCTGTAGTACTTTCAAGAATATAAAGCTTTTAAGTTACAACGTATTTCTGGGTCTCGAAACTGCTCACGAAAACTGCTAAAATAAAGCAAAAAATATTCTCAATGAATTAACCTCGTCCTGTATTAATGACAACTTTGGACAACAAATCCTGTAATGAAGAAAAAGTAAAAATAATCTTTATAGAACTGCTTTTCGTTTCGTACCGGCCGGAAATCGTTTTCCCATACAATTGAGGTCACACTTAAAAGCTCTATATGATAGAGGAAATAACTTCTCCATTCAAGATTTTATAATATAAAAGTTATTTTTTAAAAGTTTTGTCTCCGACTTATAAAGATAGACGTTTTTGATGAAGGTCTTTTTTTAAAGACCGAAACATCTGTACAAAAAATACCATTTTTATAAGTCAGAAACAAGACTTTTTTACATGTGTTATGAATGCAATTTCCAGATATTTAACGATAGATCATAATAAAGTAAGAAAAATGAAAATCAGTTACGTAACTGACTGCGGGCGAGGAGAACGTTACTGATAGGACTAATAAAGATTTAAAAACGTGAGGGGGTAAGAAAACATGAAAATCCTATATTCGTTCCATATACCCCTTATTGCAAGAATATTCGAATAATCACAATCGGAAGGTGACTCAATTCCACCAAATGTTATTCTAATATTAGACACCGATGTTATACGGCATCGTAAAAATCAACATGTGAGTTGAGTTGTTTGCATAGAATATATAATGTAGTGGTAGTGTGTGTGAGTGAAACTATCATCATGTGAGTTGAGAGTTGTATGCATAGGATATATGATGTAGTGGTAGTGTGTGTGAGTGACAGTGGGCCAAATTGGAAACCAGTATCATTAAGTTACTGAATTTGAATACCACTATAAAAAAAAGTGATTTTATTATTTATTTATTTAAACTGAGGAACAAATGCAAATATTGTTTTTTCTTTCGGCTTAAAATGATTAAAGTTTGCTATATTTCTAATCGTTTATTGACCGTCTCATTCACTAATCCTATCTCTTCTCTGTATTCTACTTGACAGCGCAAATTCTAATATATTTCATTTCATATTTTCATTTCAATTTTGACGCCTTCAATCTACGAATATTGGTTATAACAGTAACATAAATGATTACTCCAGCTCTAGATAGAATCTAATTTAACTTTAAGAACTTGTAGAAATACATCAGATATTGATGCAATTAAAAAAAAGGTGTCTTTTCCTTTAGTTTTCACCTGCAACGCCTCTTTTCTTACGAAATCACTTTTCAGATTACAATCTTATTTAATTCCAGGTTGAAATCACAGTGAACTTGTTTCTTTTCTTTTCTTTTTTTTTTTCCTTCTATCTTTCCCATTCTCTCTTTTTTCTTCTTCTTCTTCTTATCCTTATCTTTTCTTTTTCTCTTTTTTCTTATGTTTAACAGTGCCTCTTTTACCTTGTTTTGTTTCGACGCGAACATTCTACAACGATAATGCTATGTTTACGGATTTTTAATCGTAAAAGTGTTTTCTTTTTCTTTTTTTGTGATTTCTTTTTTCGATAACATATTTTTACACGTTAAAAGAAATAAATTACTAGCCGATCGCCTTTCCAGTTAAAGAAAAACTAAGCTAATTTCATTGACCACGATTCAATAAAAAAGACATTTCTTTGTACAAATATTGACTCTGTTTCCACTAAATAATTATCTGCCTTTTTCATTTTCATTTATCCTTCTGGTGCGATTTAGAATAATTAAACCACGAAATTTGATATCGTTCTTAAGATATCATGGGGATTGTATAGTTATCTTTTTTTAATTTGTAGTTTCCATGGTTTCACCGCTTTTTCTTCCTTTCAAATGAGCATCTTGTCCCATTCTAGTTTGCGCAGATATCACTGAAATCGTGTTGGTTGTCGTTGACGCTTGTATTGGATTCCCACATCGAAAGCGAAAGATTCGTAGAAACTCATTTCGGAAAGATCGATTGAGTATCCCGTAAATGAATGGGTTTAAAGAACTACTACCATAACCCATGTATATCCATAACAAGAAAACTTGTCTTGGGAAAGAAAAAGTGTGCGTAGAAAAAGAATTAATCAGGTCTATAATAGCAATGGGAGACCAACATGTTATGAATCCTAATACAGTCACAAACAAAGTCTTTGTGATTTTAACTTCTTCGACATTGATCTGAAGTTTAGGTGGTTTTCCTTGCTGGTTTCCTTGCATCCCGTTCGCGCTTGTCTCGCCACCATTACCTTGAGCGTCAGTGCGTTTCCTTCGCCCCTTAAATAGGGATTTCTTGTGAACTTTCACCGCCCTGAAGATCTTCGTATAACAAATCGTAATGACCAGGACAGGAAAAGTAATGTAACAAGCATCAAGGAATGCGATGTATCCCTTTTGATGTCCAGGGGTCTTGAATGTCGTGAAACAAATAACTTTTCCATAATGTATAGTGTAGATTGCCCAGTTGCACACAAGGTGCAAGCCCGCACCGACTGAAGCCGACGCCATTACGATTGCAACCGAAGCGATGGTGCGTCTTACGGTAAAATACTTGCCATACTTGGCTGGCTTTACCACGCGATAATATCGGTTAATAGCCATGGCTGTCATGATCTGAAGCGACGTAAATGCAAAAAAGAAGCTGAAGAAGCCTTGGAATTGGCAGACGTCGAACGATTTGGTCCATTTGGACGTTATCAGTACCTCAACCGACAAAGGCATACAGAAGGTCGCCATCAAGATATCCGAGATGGCTAATGCTACGACGTAAATGTTTGGTATGGTGCGGAGCCTCTTGTTGCGGAACACAGCCCAGCAAACCATGAGGTTACCAAAAGTTGCTGTGGTAGTGATGAGCACCATGATGACTGTTTCAATGACGATCTCGGCAGTGCTTCGAGCCTGTAGTTCTGGCTGAAGAGCATCAGTTGGAAACTCCTCCATTCTAAAGCACCAATTTTTTCTAATAAAATTAAACGAAAAGAGATTCAAACAAGGCTTATCTCAAGGGATATATCAAGTATATTATCTCGCTGCTGTTTCCCCGTAAACGTAATGAAATATTGATCAACTTTATCAGCTTAACATCTGACTCGGTTACTTTGATGGACTTTTTAATCGAGAAAACTTATTTGCTTGTTCTAACACAAGCTCCGTGGGTAATATAGGACATGCTGCGATAATGCTATGGTGTACTCAGTTATACCGAGATGGGATTATTGATTGCTCAAGACAGTGTTTATTTAGGGAGGTTTTGGGTTTACTTTTCTCAGTTTTAAATGTCAACTGAACGGATCTCTAAAGCGATCTTGAACAAGCTTTTAATAATGATATTCTAGTGAGCTAAAAACACTGTAAATCTTAACCTGAGAACAGATATTTGCCCGGTAACCTTTTCTCGAATTTTTACGAGGGTAGCACTAAATAGCCAGTGGCTAACAAACCTGTGGCCTGTGTAACAGAGAAGATTAGCGTTGGTTCTCCTGAAGATAATCTAATTGTTGCCAACTATAACTGAAGCACAACAGGGTTCAAAATTCCCACAAGATGATTGGCTAAATGCGAGTTGAAAATTACAAAAAGAAAAGAAATTGAACTCGCATTTTCTAGCTAGTTCTCTTTAAGAAAATAATGATTTGCAAAGAAAAATAATGTCTTTGCGTTTGCATTCAATCCATTTATCTTGTAGCTGTTCAATGCACAAGATAAATTTATCTTGTCACTAAAAAATTAAATTCTAACCCTGCGCAAAAAAACTTCAGTTAAAATGCCTCATTCTAGCTTCTCTTCCGTCACACTTAAAAAGATTAGGAAATTCTTCTTGATTCTTACTTGTTTGTTTTGATACAGTAAAAGCCGTACGATATGGTCTGCTGAGTCTAGAGTATTTGACTTGACGACACTTGACTTTGTAGCTAGTTGCTCTAATACGTTTTTTGTGGAATTAAGGAGATCAAGTATACAATCCTCTCGTTACGAGTGATATCGTTGTATCGCCGCTTTACTTAAAATAACCATTCAGTTATGCACTCGTTAGGCTGTTTCCTTGTCTCTATGGAGCGGTGATTCCGAGTAAAATCATGCCATATGGTAGTCAGTTGTTCGTAAGATATTGTTCATTCGGTTGTTATTCAAATTTATTCTTTCGTACGAATACGTTAACAGGTGCTTCGTAAACCTTTCCTAATTAGTATTGTTATGGTTTCCTCATTGTGTGGCGGGAATTCCTCTTTTAAGCTTTCTTTCCACTTTCTCTTCGAGATTTTTCTTGGCATGTTACGCACGTACAATTAAACAGTTGATTTCCGAACTTTCCTTAATTAGAATTGGTACGTTTTCCTCCTTGTGTCTAAGAATTCCTCACTTAAGCTTTCTTCCGCGCGCTTTATCTTCGAGCCTTTTCATTTATTACAAGATATATTTGTAAATATAGCCATTAAAGCCAAGTGGGATTTAATTGCTGCTAACATGTGTTCCGAGAGGAAAAGTGGAAAACACTTGGCAGAGGAAATCCACTCATCGTACTTTGCGCTCAAACCCTTTCAGTTTCATTCAACTAAACTCTCGTCTTTAATAACATCATTTTGTGCTCGTTTATTCCCACTTTTTTTACGTTCGATGGTTTTTAACCACACTTAAAATCCTAATGTCAAGGCGCCAAAAACGGAGGACTCATGAAGAGAGAGAAAAAGCACTCTCTAGCTGAAGCAGCTACCGAATTTAAGTTTGTCTTCACCTTTAAATTTACACCTAATTGCACGAACGATGTCATATAAAAATAAAAAACAAACAATAGGAACTAATTAGAAATATTCGTGATATGACTGTCTTAGTATATACCAACAAGATAATCTCAAAAATATCAGTCTATACCTTCAAAACAGTGAAATAATTACACCTGTTTTGCAAAAATACTTAATCCCTATTTGTTATTTTTTAAATAACAACGTTCTTTCATTTACTAGGTGTTTCTTCATTTTGAAGAAGAATTATTTTGAAACAAGAAAATCCTCATTTTTTTCTTTTAGGGTATTTAGTTTTCAAAATCATCTCTGTGCTATTAAAGTAGAGTATCCAGGGGATTTTCTCGCAAAATATTCATGTCTTTATTCAGATTTATTGTGGTTTTTCTCGTATATGTTCCCTTAACGAGTCTATGTGAAAAAAACGTTCAACACACCTGTGTTGACAAGGTGTATTATTTTGATCGCGTAATAAATTAGCTCGAGTTGAGGCGTATTGGATTGGCATCAAAACTTCCTCGATTTGCCTCGAAAACAAATTTCAAGAGATGCAGAGTATTCAGTAGCTGCATTTAATTTCTAAAACGGACTTCCAGGGGATTTTTAATTTCAAAATTAAAACTTTGGACGGAGGTTTGTTTTGCTGTTGCTGTTGTTGTTTTGTTTGTTTTTTTCGTTTGTTTTTTCCTGTTTTGGAAATATTTTAAAAAAACTATCAGCTTTCAGTTAAATTAAATGTACGTGAATTTCAAGTAATGCCGACGGATGTTAATATAGTGCATTTGTACATTATTCATACATCCGTTGTTACCGGTAATGCTTCAATAACTACAATTAACATCGCTAGCAAACACGACTGCCTGTAGCGAAGAGTAAACCAAATGAAATACGACCCCATAGGAGAAATTTAATGAAAAGTAATTCGTATACAATCAGTTTAAGTCCATTTCGAACCAATAACTATTATAATTATTAATAATTATTACTTTTCTTGTCCATTTCCTTGAATTCATGAAAGCAATAACAAAAAAAATCACAACATAAGATCAATCAGGCCTGGCTAAGGTAATGAAATACGCCGGGTTTCACAGATGGTTTAGATTTTAGGCACTCGTTATCTCAAATTTTATGCTCGGCTCTACAATAACGAGAAGAAAATTTATCCCCAATAATATACATTTCGTAATGATTATAAAAATAAGTTTTCATGTATAATAGGGCATTCACATAATACTCGAGCTGTG
Organism: Anthopleura sola; assembly: GCA_023349425.1. Lineage (NCBI taxonomy): Eukaryota > Metazoa > Cnidaria > Anthozoa > Actiniaria > Actiniidae > Anthopleura > Anthopleura sola. Next base: position 1,186,717 of record JALHLI010000030.1, on the reverse strand, counting down.
AGATTCCTTCTAAAAACCAGTGTTGCTATAGTTACAAACCTTTCCCTGAATGCTATATTTCCCCCGTATTCTTTCGCGAAATCCAAAAACATTTAAAAAAATCAATCTAAAATCTTTTTTTAAATTTAAGTCAATATTTATACAGGATCATCCAGTTTAGCAAGGATAGTTTAAATGGAGTCTTGATATAACAGAACAATAATTTAGAAACATAAATATACTAGGCGTGACACAGACCTGACAGTTAGTTAAATATTAAATACAATAAATCATTCCCTTCTATATTTTATCACCCCCTAATTTTAATTATTAAGATTAAAAATTAAAATTTAAAATTAAAAACTAAAAATTATATAAATTCTTAAGATGACGTTTGAGCTTAATTTTAAATTCATTCAATTTATCTAATTAGGAAATTTATTTTTAAACCCAATCAAAGATACTAGTATATTTTTTATTCTCAAAGTTAAGCTTGTACAACACAAATTACCCTGCATTAGACGTTCCGAGGACGAGGAAAACTGGGTCGAGTTCGTTTTACAGTGCATCACTTGGCACTGTTTAAGGGGCGATATTTCCAAGATGGCGTCTGTTTCGTCCATTTCGTCCGCTAAAACAGTCCCACAATGCACTATAATGCCAACTCGACCTAGTCCCCCCCAACCTCGGACGGTTTGGACCCCAGTCTCCTTCAGTCCAAATATCCACCCAGGAACGCCTGCATCAATATATATTTCTTTTTTCAGATGAGTTCCAGCGCGCTGTTCTTATATCAACTGGCCACACCATAGATCCCTATGTTGTCCATACAATATTCCAGCTTTTTGATATTGATGGTAAGTTACTTTGGTTTTATCATTACTTTGATTACTTAGTGAATACAATAGAGCCTGTTGTGACAAGTTAATGTTATCGGAACCTTGAAAACACATGCCAGGATTTCTGTGGAAACATAATTTGGAAACATTGCTATCATATTTAGAACCTAGTCCCTCCAGTTCTTTTATCCTCCTTTCCCACAGGAAGCCCAGTAAAGACGTTTTGAATAAACCCTGAAGAAGACCAAATTTGATCCAAATCACAGGGCGATTTAATATGCTTGTCAATACATTAATTTTTCTAATGTTTTAGGAGATGGGAGGTTGAGTTATCACGAATTTATTGAATTAATGAAGAACAGGCAGAAACGAGGTTTCAGGGTAAGCAATGCGTAAGATGAAATAATGTAAGAAATATTTGGCCTGAATTCGATAAACAGGATGCATTGTGGTCTATCTTGGGTACAAACAACAACATTTAAGATATGGCGAAATATTAATGTTCGTACCCAAGCTAGACCACAATGCAACAAGTTGGCCTGACTTCGATAATCAGAATGCATTGTGGTCTATCTTGGGTACAAACAACAACATTTAAGGTATGGCGAACTATAAGCTAGACCACAATGCACCATATTGGCCATGTCAGAAAAGTTTTATAATGGTTATTGAACTGAGTGGAGTGCAATTTGGTCTGAGATCAAACGAGTGATTACAAAATTGCACGATCGCATAGCAAAATTGCACAACACAAAGTTCAATTACCACTCTTAATTATATCCATTTTGAAATCAATACTGTAGGAATTTAAAATCCATTTTTTTCAATTTCATCCATTTTCACCTAGAAAATCTCATTCAAATTTTTTTTCTCATGCTTTGAATTGGCTTTTGTTTTCTGTGATCTGATTGGTCAAATTTTAGGTTTTCTACAATTTCATTGGCTTTTCAAAACTCAAAATGGTGCGATTCGTGAATAAATCGCACTGCTGAGAGCCAATCAGACTACAGGATTTGTTAGTAATTTCAAAATGGATATAATTAATAGAAGAATTATCTCCAATTTCAGACTCCAGTGGCAGAGAAGGCTGGCTGGGAAGGCTTTAAATCATGTGTGAAGAAGGAGTTGTCCTTATGAGACTCGCACCGTTAGCCAGGCAGATAACTCACTGTATCCTCTCAAATTCGTTGTCCCAGGGACTTCAATACAGTAATATCCTTGGGTAGCAGCATAAAAAAATTATATTCCAAGGTTGAACCTCAGATAATTCAGGGAGAGGGGGGATATGGTAAAAATATGACTCAAACTTTGGAGGTAGGTAGACGAGGAAGAAGAATCTTGGTGTACGAAATGTGCAAGTCCTGGAGGTTCTTTTTAAGATTGGTCATTGGGGAAAGCAGCCAGGTAAAACAGATTGTATTCATTTGTTCATAGGTTAGCTACGCACCATGTATATAAGCTTTGAATTGAATTTAGATTTTTTTTTTATTTTGCCCTTTGAAGTGTATTCGACGTAATTTTGCCTAACTCAATAATTTATATGGTTATACGTTATACAACCCCCCTTTTAGTTACAAGAATGTTATTGGGTCTATCCTGCATGAAACCTTGCTAAAACCTCTGATAAAAAAATTTTGCAAACGATTTTTAAGCGTAAAAAATCGAGTTTGCAAAGCAGGCTACTGAGAGGGTAGTGAAAATAAGATGTAAGACGATAATCGAAGGAACCCTGAATCCTTACAGCCAATTTAATTGGCATTCATTGACTTGTAATTGCTTCCGTGAGAAATCCTTGAACGGCCCAATGTCAAGTCAGCCTAAAAGGAAGAAAGCCAAAAGATTCTCAATAGGTAGTATCCACAGTCCAGCACAGGACTGGACATGGAAGCTTATACGAGGTTAAATGTTAGATAAGAGAGTGGTGCATTGTCTTACAGACAACGTATTCCCTTCAGTATTGCCGTTTGCTGTCATAGGTACTTTGAAATGATAACATGAAAGTTCTTGTTCATAAAGAAACAACTGCTGATACTCACAATAAACGTTTATCAACTGAATAATGACAAGGCGTTGTCCCAAAAGAATGATGACTTTTTATCATTTTCTTATATATTGGTAACTGAGCAGTTGGATACATTTTTGATCATATGGTTTTAGAGGTCAGAAAAGGGATCAATCGTCTTCCGTATTTCCTGAAGCGGTTTCTAGAACTCTTGGCTAATCAGTTTTGAAGGGATTAAAGTCTCCTTTTAAGAAATATAAAACCATTATTTTCTGAAATAAATACTGGGGCTGTTTTTTGAATCAAGACAGTCGGCTTCATCAGCGAGTTTTGACCATCATTCCAGGTAAGTCACACAAGGCGGATATTTTCCAACGTTTTATGTTCCAATATTTGTCTTTTTCTAATGAAAATAATATCGAAGTTTAGATATTTTAATTTTATTTTCTTAATTTAGATATTTGTTTTTTTCTTTTAGCACCGATTTTTACCATGTCGCTCAAGATGTTGAGTATGATTGGTATTTGTATTTGTTTCTTGTTGTGTACTTCCTCGTTCGACGTCGTGCGAGGATGTGGTGGTTCGTCGAGTTCCGGTAATTCTGGACAGACTGGCATGTCCCGCAAATATACCAATTGGGACACAAAATTTTTGGAATCTTTCTCGTGGGTCTGTAAGTACCCTTTGTAGAATAATATTTCAAAGTATTGAGGTTTTGAATAGTTTTTAAGGTTGCTCATACAAGGTGCTATAAAAACGTAGGTAGGTCAGAAGAAGCCGTGTCAATGGTGTATGGGAATTAAATCTTGTTTCATCTTACAAACACCAATTTTCTCGAACCCTGAAACAACCTCTGGGGTGATCTAAGTTAGGGCACTGCTAAATAATAGATTAAATTAGTATTTAGTGTTTTTGGTTTTGAGGGGAGGAGAATCCAATGACCCAGAGAGAAATTCTCGGATTAAGGAAAGACGCGACATGAATTTTTGCTTACGTGATTTTCCCCAAACATTTTCATAAGATTAATCCGGTTTTTATTCATTCGTTTTTTTTTTTTAATGTCATCAGGTAAAGGGACGTACGAAAGCATATGGAACATTCAAAGTGCCCATGAAAATTACCACGATGATCGAGTATGGGGCTATTATTGCCATAATAATCCATACATCACAACAACCTGCGCGTGGAGCCTCCCTGACGGTCAATATCTGAATGACTACAATGGAAATGTGAATTTCATATGTCCTAGAAATGGTTACATCGAGGGAATGCACGCTAATACGTTCAGTAACACCTACAAAGATCGAAGGTTTGATTTTAGATGTTGTGATGGGACTCGGCCACGGAGAAACTGCAAATGGTCGTCTTATGTCAATGATTGGGATGGTGACATGAACTACAAATTGCCTTCTGGGTATTACTTGGCTGGTGCAAGCAGCTACCATCTCAACGATCACCAGTACGTAAAGCAACTTTTATTGCCTTGCCTTGCCTTGCCTTGCCTTGCCTTGCCTTGCCTTGCCTTGCCTTGCCTTGCCTTGCCTTGCCTTGCCTTGCCTTGCCTTGCCTTGCCTTGCCTTGCCTTGCCTTGCCTTGCCTTGCCTTGCCTTGCCTTGCCTTGCCTTGCCTTGCCTTGCCTTGCCTTGCCTTGCCTTGCCTTGCCTTGCCTTGCCTTGCCTTGCCTTGCCTTGCCTTGCCTTGCCTTGCCTTGCCTTGCCTTGCCTTGCCTTGCCTTGCCTTGCCTTGCCTTGCCTTGCCTTGCCTTGCCTTGCCTTGCCTTGCCTTGCCTTGCCTTGCCTTGCCTTGCCATCCATTAAACTATTCTGTGTGTATGTCACAAGAATTACTAATTACTTATTCCCGACCCACTTCTTTGCAGGGACAGGAGGTGGAAGTTCTATATTTGTCAATAAAGAAGAAATTCACATCAACAGAATAGACGGTATCGGTCAACAATCTACGACATATTGGAATCATTTAGTCTAGTGTTTGAAGAAATTTATTTTATGAAATTACTGGTGTAAATCAAAAGACAAAAAAAAAAAACTTTCATACATTTTTAATTTTGATACCTTTATTTCTCTGAAATGAGAAGTCCATACCCTGTAAACCTAAGCATCGTATTATACCCTACATGTAGAAGTGACTTAAAAACTAAACCGACAGAGTTGATTGGCACTTAAACGATTTGCATTCTAACAGTACGCAGGGTTGGGTATCTAGAGTGAAGAAACAGGTTTTTAAAAGCAGTGTTATAAGGCAGGCTGTGACGTAGGTGCCTCGCCTCAAGTATCATTCAAAATGCATCTCAACTACGATAAGGCAAGGAAACTCCACGTTTAACTGATTTTCATTGCTCTAGGAGCATCAACAAGATCATTGGTTTTCAAAAGGTTCAAAGCTTTTATTATTTCCCACACATACAACATAAATTGGTTACAAAGATGATAATAAGGAGGATGCAAAAGAGACAACCCAAAAGGGTTAAATATTATACTTTTGCACCCATAGCTTATACTAATGAAGCTCTTTTTTTTCACTCCTAAACATGCGCGCGTGACGGGTCAAAATTTGATTATGGTATAACTTAAAACTTCAAACAGATCTCAGTTAATGTGTTTTATTTCTTCAATCGTTTATTCCTTTTCGTACATAAATATAATAATGTCATTAATGAAATAATTTCAAAATTCATTGATTTCAATTTTAGTAATTTTTCTAGTTTTATTGTCCTGCACGACAGCAATGTTACTTTTTTAGTTCTTCATTTATTCTCCAAAATTCACTACGTCTACATTTCTACTACCTTAGTATTTCCGTATTTCCTTGGAAATTCACCCAACCTTAAGATTTTCAATCAAGCGTTTGTTTCTTTGCTTAAGATACCATTTTGTCTGAATTTTTTTTCATTCCCCAACTTCTGTGCCGGTATATAACAGTAAATATATGTGGTTGACAAGTAAACCTTAATTCTTCAAGACATTTGTAGAAAAGTTTTCCATTTATCTTTTCTATGTGCTGTTCATTTCCACTACCAAGGATGGTGCTACAACTCGATACGGCATGGACCAAAACCCAAAGGAAAGATAAATAAAAAATTCTTAAATTTTGATAAAAAAGAGGCCGGTTTGTCAGCCTCGTGCATTTACTATAGCCTCTTTCACAGGCATTTCTCTTTTCTTTAGGGTTTCCGATTGTTTATTTGACGGGCTGCCTGTCGTGTGGAGATCAGTGTGACCCAAAAATAGTTGACCGATAAATCCTTTCGGGGTACGAGATCAACTCAGCAGGACCAAAGACTCCTTCCTCCGTTATCACACAGGGATCCCAAGCACCAAAGAAACTAAAAGAAGAAAGATGCCTGGACCAACTCAGAGACTGCATTTACTGTAATGAACCGACACAAAAGCAAATCTTCTTCTCCCATTGGTTAATTCAAAAACCTCGTCACCGAAAATTTTAAATGCCATTTTACTTAGGATTATTTATTTTATTTGATACTCGAAATGTCTACTTATTAATCTAAATTTTTGGATTATTTGTCCATCTTCAGGGCACTTTGTTATGCTTGTACGTGACTTGATAAGGACACAAATTTTAGGAACCTGAAAGACAGCAAAGTTTACATTGTCAATCAAAAAATAGACATATAAATATCACCAGATGATCCATTATACATGTGAGAAATACAAGAGTATATGAGGAATGGCTGGGGAATGAAGAAGAAACAAATATTGCAGCAAACTTAGCCTTAAACTAGGTTCGGTTTGTTGACACTTAAAAGGATAGCTGCAATGGCTGTCATTCCAGAAATGCTTATTAAAATGACCATTGTTCTCTTATGTTGGTGGTGGTTGGATTGAAAAAGTGTTGACAACTAATGAACTTAGAAACAAACCTCGTTTCTTGGTTCTGATCTGGAGAATAGCTGCCGACTCTCCTGCCTGTGCAACGTTATCGAGCACCTTGAAGAAGTACACGGTATCTTCCTGAAGATTGCGGATGACACAAGAAGACGAGTAACATGCTGTTGTTACATCCAAGCGATCTTGCTGTTTACCATAGTACACCACAAACGAATTGGATTCGCTAGACCTTGCAGGTTTTCGGAATTTAAGGAGGATTTCTCTTGGACTTAATGCACGGCCTGATGTATTAACTGGACGAGAAGGAGCTGAAATTGAGAAAATCAGAGATATTGAGATATGGCAGTGCCCTTTTTAAAGTAGTTCATTAAAAATAGCTATTTGCAGATTAAAGAAAAAATTTAAGGTTTAATTCAAGAAGATAAGATAAATACGGAATTGCTGAGCATGTTTCTGGTTTTTTTTTATGCCTTTTTTTTTTTTTTTTTTTGGTGGAATTGGGCATCCAGCAGCTAATGCATAGCGGCAATTCAGCAAGCAACCATGCAGAATATTCAATGACAACCCAAACTATAAGCTCAACATTTAAATGTATGATTGCTACGTACTTTTGACCTTTTTGCAAAACTCTCTTTTCCAGTCAGGATATTCTCCTTTACTAGTAAAAGGAGATATCTTCACACAGTACTCTGTATAAGACTGCAGTCCAGGAATTATCGCATCGGTCATATTCCCCGATGCAGTATAGACTAGCCATTTGTACTCGATGACATCCCTGTAGTAGATGTAATATCCCCGAATAATACCATTTCGTTGGTGTACAGGTACACGTAGCCATGATATCTTCATCACGTTGTAGCTGATTGGAATATTTTGGACTATGCGTGGAGCAGCATCCGGAACTAAAGAAAAAAAAAAAAAAAAAAAAAGATGCATGCAAAACTAATGTACATATGTATTCAGAAGAAGGCACCAAATATTCTATTCCACGTCCAATTCTTAACTTACCATCTTCTCCTGTTTTGGCAACGATTTCTGACATTGTCATTCCATAATAATTTGCTGCATACACAATGATCTGATAATCTGTGAACTTCTTAAGGCGCATCAAGGTCCAGCTGGTTACCGTCTTGGGCACTCTTTCTGTCCTTGGTCGTTTTCCTATCTGTCCATGCTGGGAGGAAAAATTGATTGGTTTCATGGTAGCCCTGTCCTGTCCTGCATAAGCATTTTATTATTCCTAGCCTACAACAACTATTATGGCTGCAGTAAAACACCTTTCTTTGCTGTTAAATATTTTTTTTAACCTAGCAGTTGTTTTGATCTTCGCTTCAGTCATTGCAAATTAAAATCAGTGATAGCAGTTGAGAACAAAACCTAAATAATAAGTGAGTCAAAGCTTTATGTTTTAAAGATCGAAAAAGTTATAAATGCATTTACTGAAATTTGGCCAGAAAACAAAAACTCGGGCTTGCTGTGAAAAGGGGCCGACAACATACGTAGGACGTCGCTCCCAGACTTAGTCTAGTACTAATACCTTTATGAAATAATACCACATTGATTTTCGATTCCTTGCTGGCGCGAGCCACCGTACTTTAAGAGTTGTGGAACGGATAGCTACTGCTTGTAGATTTCTTGGCGGAGAAGGTCCTGTGGAAAATCAGAAGAGGGCTTTCGTTATAGATTCCCCGAAACTCGATTTCAGGTCCTAAAAATTGGTATGTCCCGCCTTTACAATTAAAAACCAAGTTAAATCTCAAAGTTAAGGTAATTTTGGCTAAAAGCTGCATAACAATACTTATGACAGGGTTAGGTTTGAGATCTTACTCATGTCGATGCACTCATCAGAGCTCAAGGCTCCTTCTGTCTCTGTAATAAATCCGTCATCACAAGGTATGCACTTGACTTGTCCTTGTTCATATTGGTAGGTTCTGAGTGGGCAAGGAATGCATCGACCATCTTCGGTACCAAATGTTCCCGGAGGACAATTTTCTAAATATAAAAAAGCATATTGGATATTGATAAATACAATTACAATTGTTTTCCTAGGAACTAATGACACTGATTCACGTACCACACATGTATCCATTTGCATGGGGTGTTTGGCCTGTTGCACAACCAGTGTCTACATCCAATACAGATAAAGTAGTTGGATCAGCGTCAATGACTTCATTTTCGCTGGATGCATTAAAAAGCCTATGGTTTACGTCTTGGTACAATTTTCGTAATCCCATCAAGAGCTGTTGTCTCTTCATGGCATACTCTTGAGCAACGGGATCGACGTCAGTGTCATTACTTTTTTCTGTTTCTTCTGGTTTGTCGCTTTTGTACAAAAACACAACCGTTGCACTTCGTTTTCTGTTTCTTTTATACATCACCTTAGAGATTTGAGACTGGGAAGTGTTCATTGATTCCCCTAGAGCATCTTTTATGATGCGCAAATCTATATCGTCCTCGTCTTTAGACTCTGATTGTACAAACGTTCCACAGCTATGTGTCCTCTTGTTGCTCTTACATGCCTTAGTAACATTAATGCTTGCAGCAAGGAGAGGTTCACCAGGAAACATGTCTAAGACCCAAACCCTTGCTCTCTTACTCACTGTTCGTCCATGAATGTTACTTGCAACACAGTAATAATATCCAGAGTAATTTGTGGTGGGTTTCTCGTAGTACAAGAAAGTTCCATTATCGTTATAGGTCTTTACTTCTGAGCTGTTTGGATATTGAGAAATGAAGAACCATTCGATGTCAGGCTCAGGCTCACCTGTTGCATTACAATTCAGCAAAAACGTACTTGTTGGATCCTTTGTATATACTTGAGTGTCATTAGGATGTTCAGTTATCTTTGGTCTGCTATTTATTTCAACCAGAGTTACGTTTGAGGTTACGTATCCCTTATGATTGGCAGCCTTACACTTGTATGCACCTTGGTGATCAATCGTGGCATTTTCAATCTTCAAGACACTATTTGGAACCGACTCACATAGGGTTTCGCCATTGTGTATCCAAGTATACCGCATTGGCGTATCACTGCTAGCATTGCATTCGAGCACAAAATTTTCACCTTCAACTACAACCTGGTCTTGCGGATCCGATGTAGACCTAAAGTCCGGCTTTTTACCACAAAGAATCGTATCATCACCTGTGCGGTTCAATAGGTGAAGAATGACTGATATTTTTTCTTTAGCTTCATTCATTGTAACGTTTTGTGTCATCAAGTAGATAATTTCACCTGTGATATTCGACAAGAGACTTTTTATCTCATGTGCTCTTGGCAAATCTTCCCTGTAGTAATAAAGCTCATGCAACTTGTTTCCAGTTTCTTCAACGCAGTCCTGTGCTCCTGCACAGTATGAAAACGAGTTTTCTTTGGCCAGCTCTTCAAGGGAGGACTTCCAATTGTTTAGAATTTCATCCCAGGACAAAATGGAAGGATTTTGCTTTGTGACTGAAGCTATTAAATCTAGGTACGTATTTAACATCACCTCAGTTTCATTTAATCCGGTTGAGCTTTTATTTTTCGGTGTTTCTTTCAGATTACGAATAGCTTGGTAAGCTGAATTTTCTTCGCTTTCACCCGAAAAATTGCTAATCATCTCCTGATTAAAGATTTGACGCTGAAGATGTGTCACAATATCTTTGAAGAATTCGTTTCCGTTTTTGGCAATTAAACAAGCGTCTTCTTTTGTGGTAATTTGTAGGGTACTAGTATTGATAGCCTTCTCAGAGAGTGTCTCTCGCTCTACCATTAATTTCTGTAGTACACTGGAATTCGTATCAATAGGTGGAATATTCGGCTGCATTGCAAGAGATCGACCAATTCTTCCAGCTCTGCTTACGATGTTAGCCAACAAAATAATTAAGGCTAAGAAAATGTTGTATAAAAAGGACAGTATATTAAAAAAGTCGGGCGCAAATGTGAAAATTTTCCAGATGTTAGCCCAAGCAGAACTCATCCTTAGGGTAATTGGCAAATAAAAACTTGCACTGGTGCCGATAAAATTTCCTGCATATACTGAATCAAATTTGATTCCAGAAATTGAAGCCATTTCAAAAGGTTTCCATTCACCAAGATTTTCGGAAATCCTCAGCCCTGTCTTAATTTCTTTAAGATTCATCAACTCACTAATCGCTGAAATCGATTTGTCTCTTGCTTTTCTTGAATGTAGCAACTGTAATGCTGCAGTTTCTAGTTCCGAATTCAATTTATTTCGTTCCCAGATGGCTCGATCGAGCTTCATTCTAGCACCTTCCACTTGGTTTATTAATTTGTGTCTTTCAAACAGTTTCTTAAACTCTGGATTAATTACTGGTAGTGAGCTCAATTGCTTCACACATCGTTCGTTACTTCCCATGCACTTTATGTTCGGCACCAAAATGTAATTAGAGCTGCATTCCACATCTGGTGGGTAATAGCCTGAAGATACTGTGATTTCATCATAGTAACAGTCGGGAACTTTAATTGTCTTTGAAAACGCCTTTCTTTCGTATTTTATGTCTTGATAATACTTTATTTTGTCCGGAACTCTTACTGGTATACTGATGAGTTTACACCCCATGAAAAAATCAATCAGGCCTCCTATTAATGCTCCTAAAAATGCACTCGTTAATGCAGACACTGCAAAAAGAGGATTTAAACTGACTACAATCGCCACAAGAGCGCCACCAACACCAACCACACCACCTACTAATGCGCCTACCCAATTTAGTTTAAAACGTTTGTCACATGAACTTACGACTCTGTTTTCATACCTTGGAACCCTATAAGATCTTACTCTTGTCGTAAACACCACCTTTTCAAACGTAATTTCCTGATCTTTGTCAACATCATTGCATTTCCGAACTGTCATTTTCTTATAGCGTTTCTTTTGCTTAGGAACGCAGTTCTTACTTATTATTCGCTCTTTGGGGCATCTCTTAATCTGGCATGGATAGTCATCATGTACAGACCTTCGAGAGATACCAGAGCTCTTTTGGGGTTCTCTTGTTTTGTTTAGATTTGTGCGTTTGCCATTCGATGATGTGAAATTCCAGTATGTTGACTCCGCTAAACGCCAAGCAATAAAGCGTCGTTGCTTTTGTTTTTCTAGTTTAGTTAAAGCCTTTCTCTTTACCTGGACAACTTGCTCCAAAACATTTACTCTTTGGCGTGCTTTTTCCGCGACATCTTTGGCTTTTTTGATTCGTTGTTTTGCTTTCTCCGCCAGTTCAAGTATACGAGAGTTGATTTTGGTTTGAAGCTCTTTTATAAGGCTTGTATTTTGGTTTAGTATTCCAGTTACTTTGAATTTCAGCGAGTTCCAATCAGCAACATTGGTGTTGGCTTTTACTTCGATCACTGCTTCGTGTCGTTCTAAAAGCAATCCTGATGCGTTGAAATTCATGTTATTTCCAACAATTTCTGCTGAGACAACCTGCTTGATTCCGAATATGTCAACTGTTGGTCGAAAGAATACTCTATTTGCTCTGTTCTCGTTTTCTTGGATATTTATAATAACCTCTCCCCCTTTTGACAAAGAAAGAGCTTTGCCTAATTTCATAGTTTTAGTTGCTAGGCCACGAATCGTCAAGCCGTCGGGGTTCTTCTTTATACCTATCTTCATGTTTTCGAAGCACAATTTTCCAGCACACATTTTACCTTTGATCTTTATTTCAAAGCCATGGAAAGTTTGCGACGCTGGAAAACGCTTTCTCTGCACGTGCAGCACACGAGGCAAGATGGTGGCCATGCTTTCGAGTTGAGAGATTACAGGGGCAGCGTTGATTTTTGAGACACCATCATCTAAAGTTGAAATCAAGACTTTGCAGAAATAGCGGACATTCTCCACTTTGACATGCAGATCAGAAATGGAACGAGTTAACTTCTTCCTTTCTCTTTCGCCGACAGTTAGATGATGGTCTTTGACAATTTTTTGGATATTATTAACAAGAGATTCCAGTTCAAAGACGATTGTTTTGATTCGTTTTGTAACTTCATTACTTACTCGATGCTTTATCTCAAAGTTATTGACGAGGGTTTTCAGTTGTGGCAGCACGGAACTAATCAAACTGATATTCCTTTTAATTTCAGTGATATTGATACCTTTCTCCTCTTTTCCACCTTGTGATTCAACATCAAATATCACGTCGACTGGCTTCCCTTTATATTTCTGTATCATGGATGCCAAAGGAGTTCCTTGGAACACGTCATTCATTGTCGTCCATCGAAAGTACAAAAATTGTTTTTCTGCATCTCCTGATAAAAAATGGATTAATCACTATTATAATTTCTATAGCTGAGAATAAAATGTTTTCAGTTTTGTGCATTGCTTTTCTGCAAGCGTTCTATATCAACAGTGTTTTTTCGTCTTGTATTGTCAAGCATAACCTCACCTCCTATAACAGACTTTCCCACAACGTCGCTAAGAGGTAACTGGAAGTTAATGGGATTATTTCCAACGGTGTTTATCTTCAAAGCTGCTTTGCCTTTAAATGTGCTTGTAAGTATTGCATCGAATCCAAATTGCAAAGCCTGAATGTAAACAGAAAGAAAGAAAAGTGTTGAAACTGAAAGGTATAAAGGATTTTACTATCAAAAATTAAGTTATAGTACGACAGAATTTTGGAAACAGTGAGAGTGCTACTTACATTACTGATGTCGTCGGAATTCATATAAATATCTCCATCATAATCTAGCGATATTTTTACGTCATTCTTGCTGTTGTTTAAGTTAGCCATTATTTTCCCACGAAGCAATGTATCATGTTCTATATGTTTTCCATTTTCTTCATCATCCCACATGGGAACTTGGGCGGTTAGTCTTTCGTCACCAGGAAACATGACTTGTTTCAGATCCATATCCCAACCAGCTTGTTTAAGTTTCTTTAGCACCGACCATTCTTTGACCAACTTTGTGCTTCCTTTAGAGAGAACCCACGACATTGCTGATGTACAAACGTCTATTGCATAGCATGAGCCTTCTTCATCGGGCAGCAAGAGTTCTTCGTTGTTGATTATCACTTTGCTACCAATATTAGGAGAAAAATAAACGACACTCGGGGACTTGAGTATTGAAGAACAGCCTTTTAATTCCGAGCCAACAACAGTATGGATGTTTCTTAGGTCAAAATAAGTTGATATTTCTTTCGCCTTGAACTTCAGCCAAACGGGTCCATTTCTTGAAAAGGCGTCAAAAAACGAGCTGGCAAAAAAGTCCTGTTCTACCAGCTGCAAAAACTGCAGTACATCTATTGTTGTGTTATAACACTTGTTCCGATGGTTCATGAAATCATGTCTTCTCTGAGGTGTTTGATTCATAAGTATTGCATTTTGGATCAGGCTCTTAGCTGAATATGGCAAGTCGCTACCAAGAAGAGATAAAGGTACAGGAAGTCCTCTACTGGTGATGAAATGCATTATTCCTAGACTTGTAGTAAAATCTTCTTTGCCGAGCTGTCGTCTCCAAGCTTGTGAAGATACACTTTTAACACTGCACTTGGTTAAGTTGATTTGTTTCACTTTACACCCTAACGGGAGTTCTCCTGGGAAAATTGGGATTTTAGCAAAGATTGTTTTTCTATAAGATGTTTCTGAACCCACAAATAGGAATCTCTTTGCAGGTTTCTTGAAGTCTTTCGCATTTTCTCCCTGAATTGAGAAGGAGATGACCTTGATCCCCGGCGTTTTTGAGGTGATGGTAAAATCCGCTTTGTTACCCGAGTGGGAAAATTTAAGTTTATGTGGCTGTACCACAAAATTATCATCATCTGAGTGGATCGATACTTGGATTTCTATTGCAGGTTTGGCTCGGAGGGATAAAGACTGAGACTGGAGATTTGCCTTTAGTTTTGGAAACAATGGAATGTCAATGACGCCTTGGTCACATAATCTGCCTTCATAACCAGTGTTAGAACAGTCGCATTTGAAGTCCTGGAATGTTATTACACATTTTCCTCCGTGGCGACAAGGATTCGGCTTACATGCTACGGAACCTTATAATGGAATAATAAGAAAATGATAATTGATCCACCAACACTTGGTCAGTTCTTAATTATTCATTTCCCATTTTCAGTTTTCATTTCATTGTTTGTCTATATGTGGGATTGTTGTGTTTGTTGGCGTGTTTTTTTCTTTCTTTCATTCAATAATTTTGTTCCCTTAGTCAGTTTAGTGAGCCACTCATTTTACTAATATCCCTTTACGTACTCTAACGATTTATTTGATTTATGGTAGTCGATAGGACTTACGGTGACATCGGAAGTTGTTTTTCCATGCTACATTGTTTCTTTCTTTTGTGAGGTCGCAAGTTACTGTACTGTTTCCAGTTGGATAGTAACCAGATAAGCATTTCATCCTACACGATGACCCGTAAGTGTTGTAGCATGGTAGAGTCAGACTGCCTCCAGTTGGGGGAACAATCCTTCCACAACTTTTCGCTAAAAGTAAAGATTTGTATAACATCATTGTCGTCGAAATTGAAATCATCATTGAAATTGCACTAATTTTGCCTACGCGTCATTCTCAAAGCCTGCATAAGGTATCCATCGATATTCCATTTCAAGCCAAAGTTCATTTCAATAAATGTTATTTTTATTGTTGTTGTTGTTGTTGTTGTTTTAAATTTGAAACAATTCGATAATGGCCAATGAACATGAGCTCGAAATCCTAGCACAATACATGATGGGGAAGTGAGTCCTTACGCTTTTTTGGCTCCTCTAAAAATTCATCTGACAGTTTTTCCTAATACGTTTTCACTACGGAAATAAAAGTATTTCAGCAGACGAAAATAACAGAGTATTTTTTTCAGATATTCCATTGATTTCTCTGCTCCATTTTTACAGGACTTCGAAGATGACAGGTGCAACCTAGGCCTAAAATAAAAAGAAGTCTTTTACAGCATTGTTTGGTTTCATACCTTTACACACGGCCTGGTTTTCACTCCACCTTGATGAAGACATACAGGTTATGCTGGAAGGACCTTTCATGATGTAACCATGGTTACATGTAAATGAACAGTTGTCGTTGGTTGCCATACCAGTACACGTCATTGTTCCATGGAGTTGTTGTACAAGAGTTCGGCAGGGAAGCGCTTAATATAAATCAAATTTAAATGCAATTATTGGTTTTTACTTGTCGAATTAACTTTCGGCCAAGACAGGAACTATAAGATGATGACTTTATCAAGAGTTTTGTCTAACAATTTTATGTCTTACCTTTGCAGATTTTCCCATCGGCTTTCAACCCATATCCAGTGACACAACTGCATTGATAGCTACCGTAAGTGTTTTTGCATATGTGACTGCATTGGTGTGTTCCCAACCTGCACTCGTCAATATCTTAAGAGGCAAAAACACACACTGTAACTGGCATTTGATGTTACTGTAAAACCACATGAGAACCATGCAGGTAAAATGACAATACAATACAATACAATAAACTTTATTTAGAGAGGGTGACGTATTAACACATTTGGTTATCTAACTTACGGCCCTCACAATCATCATACATGATCATCATAAATGTCATCATAACACCATCATACTACCTATATGATTATGTGAAAACTTCAAAGTAATCATTCCATACCTCTACAGGTTATACCATCCTCAAGGAGCTCAAAGCCCGGTCTACACGCACATTTATAGCTTCCTTGTGTGTTTACGCATATTTGATGGCAATTTGCTATCGGTCCAATGTTAGAACTAGAAGTATTTCCCACACTTGGATAACCCTCTGAGCATTCATCAATATCTACATGAATAAGGTAGCTATTTTTTAATTTCTCGTTGGATATTTAGTTGGCTTAGATTTCAGTCGTCTGGGTTTCATATCCACCCGCGATACTCTCCCCCGTCACGAAACCCCGACGGCTGAGATTTGAGCCTAGATATTTATAAGCTTTAAAAAGTCTTTTGCTTGTACTTTGTTGTCAACTATATATGGCTCGAATTAGCTAGCGGTCAATGAATCAGGGTGAATATACTCCATGCTCCATGGCGGTAGACCGACGTGCAGTGTCCTGCTAGCAAGAGCATCGCCAAAATAATTTGTACTTCTGATCAATCATTAGACTGAAGAAAGCTCATTTTTAGTCAAGGAATTAAAACTCAATGATCTGAGAAAACTGAGTGATAGTGCGCCATAACCTAGCATGAAAAACTACCTGTGCACGTTCTCCCATTGGCATTTAGCTTGAATCCAGGTTTACAAGAACATCTGAAGCTTCCAATAGTGTTTGTGCAGTTAAACTCACAAGGGCTGTCCTGGGTGCATTCGTCGATATCTGAAAAGATGATTTCACTAGTCTCACTGTTCGTCTTCCATCTTCCATTCAAGAGATAGATTTATAATGTTAGATATATATATAGAGGATATTACACGGTGGCGAGAATGTATGAAATTTATCTTCGAGCGGTGAAAATATTTCACGGCAGCGAACGAGTGAGATATTTTTCAACACAAAAAGATAAACTTCATATCTTCAAGCCAACGTGTAATTTTCTTATTATCAATAAATAACATCATACCACTACAAGTCCTGCTATCGATGTTTAGACTAAATCCCTCTCTACACAAACACTGCATGGATCCTTGGGTATTTTGGCACGTATGTTGGCATCCTCCATTACTTGTTTGGCACTCGTCAATATCTAGTATGCAAGGCAAAAATGATTAGAAGTGTTGGTTAAAAAAAAAAATGTATATTAACCACATTGTTTTGAAATTAATATCTTCTTGTGCTTTTGTAGTGATTCAAGAAATCGCCAGGCTATTCGAAAGGTTCAACTACTTGTGAGTATTTATAATTCCTTCAAAGATAACCTTATTCCCTTAAGTATGATCTCTTTATCTACTAGTAATTCTTGAGAACATGTACGTAATAGTTATCACTTAAACAAAGAATCTTATATATATGGGGATGCGTGGTGCCGAAGTTGGAAGTACAACTGCATGGTTCTTTGTACTTTCATATATTGATATTTTTTATGTTTGTTGTTTTTAATTTGTTTTTAAAGAAAAAAACTGTATTATGGAGCACCATAAATTTCTGACATGAAATCAGATGGTAGCTTTAAACTAGATTCAGTATTGATAGGCATCCTCACACCAGAGTTATTAACTCTGCTCACACTCAATTTATATACCTTCACAAACTCTTCCATCTTGTTTAGTTAGAAAACCTCGACGACATATACACTTGTAGCTACCCACGGTGTTAACACATGTTTGTGCACAAGCATGTGATTCGGTAGAACACTCGTCGACATCTTGTGAGGAATAGAACAAAAATCATGAAGGAAAAGATTGTCACCAAAGTGAAGCTCTCCTCGGATTCATATTCATTGAGATTTAGAATCATTTCCGGGGGAGGTCAAGCAGGTCATTCTATTAAAATCCTCTCTGTTCCACAAATAGCTGCAAAATTACTATTAATCTTGTGTTATACTTTCTCCGCTGGTTTCTATCTACGATATTTTATGATCTGAAGTAAAGTACACGGCTTGTTCTCGGCGATTCTGCTGATTTTGCACTCAGCCTCGGATTGGACTCGTATTACAGCTCAGCCTCGGATTGGACTCGTATTACAGCTCAGCCTCGGATTGGACTCGTATTACAGCTCAGCTCATCTGTAATAAGTCCAATCCGAGGCTGAGCTGTAATACGAGTCCAATCCGAGGCTGAGCTGTAATACGAGTCTAATCCGAGGCTGAGACATAAATAGAGTCCAATATAGGAATGTTAGAGGTGAAAACATGTTAGAAGTAAACAGAAACCCACCCCGAGGCTGAGTAGTAGATAATTCAGCATTTGTTAATATTTGTTAAAGGTCTATTGTACGTTTTGTAACACGATCTTTGGACTGCTAATCTTATAAAAAACGTGACTTGTTACCGAGTTCAATCCGAGGCTGAGTATGAAATCTCCCTCCCACCTCCCTGGAAAAACATACCATACAATTCTTAAAACTCATACCGATGCAAATCCCGTTTGGACGTAAAACCCTGTAGCCAGTTCCACATGAGCATCTGTAGCTTCCTTGTGTATTAGTGCACTTTGCTCCACAGTTTTCAATGTTCGGGCCACACTTACATAAAGTATCACTTCCGCATTCATCAATATCTAGAAAGCATTTACATAGCATAAGTAAAAATATATCTCATAAGAGTTGGGGCGGAATCAGGGTTGATGTAGCAGCTAGTATAGTGTCCTCCGTCTCAATTGTAATTGTCGGGTTCGACATAATAGTGTACTCATTTATTTCATATAGTTTGTTTGTTATTGCTTTATTTATTTGTTGTTTGTTTTTTTTTTCAATTTTATCTTTGTTTTTTTTCTTCTTCTTCTTCTTCTTCTTCTCTTGATTGTTTGTTTGTATATATATGTATCTGGGGTTTTTTTACGTCTTTCTACATGTCCAATAACCTTGTAAGTCATTTCACACCAGTTTCCGTCTTACATTACATGATATCGTATATAGACTCTATTTCGAGCATCGGCTTACCTTTGCATGGGGTTGAAGATCCGGATGATTTACGGTACCCGCGGTAACATTCACAACGGTAGGAGCCAGAATAGTTTATGCATTGCTGTTGACATCCCCCGTTAGAAGATGAACATTCATTGCGATCTAAAATAATACACGATTAACACATCATCTATCAATGTACGTAATAATTAATTTGAGCTGCTTGTTTTTAAAAAATCAACTTTCATTAATAAGAGAGTCTGGGTTTTTGGCTTCAGTCCATCAAATTCCCAATGGTCTGATTTCGTATTGTTTGATTCAAATGTCAGACGTCTTGGCTTGTGTTCGTTGCATAAAAGGTAAAAGGTGCATGTGACTTGATCAAGGTCAGTATTAAACGAGTGCATGAGTCACGTAATTGGATATCATACATACCATATTGGCACCTGCTCCCGTAAAATCCTGAACTGCATCTACAACTGTCCGGTGAAACACATGTCCCATGCCGACATCCAGGGGAACAGATAGCTGGCAATGATCAATGTGGGATATCAGAATCGATAATTCCTGTCCCCGGCATGTTTATGTTTTCATTTGCTATAGAATACTTACACTTGAGAAACAGAGGACTCAAAATGATAAAATGCATCAGTAGAATTACATATAACTTGTACTTTTTGCCTTCCTAAGTCCGGGGGGGGACTCTCATTTTTAGAAGGGCGGGGATGCTCGGAGAAAATCTAAAATATGACCCCTAAAAGGTATCAAAATTATCCTTATTGTAGTCATAACAATCTGGGAAAAAATGGAAAAAAATGTTCTAGTGCATTTTTTTCGGATTTTTTTTTTTGATCTTTCGTATCTTAGAAAACATTATCTTGACCTTGATATAAAAAAATTGATTAAACGCGATTTCATATTTTATTTTCAACTTTTACTTTTATCTAAATTGGACTCCCTGTTTCACCAATACGACCTGATTTTCGGTGTCGTATGTGTGTAGAATTTCTAGTTGGTTCTCTCCTGTGCTTCGAGGGTTTTTTTTCCAGGTTCTTCGGCGATTTTCCTCCCTCCACAAAAATCAAATTATAAATTCTAATAGCCGATGTGCATGACTTCGAAATTCTAGCACAAAGTATGATGGTAAAGTGGGTTCTTACGCTTTTTCCTTTGACATTTTTTAAGGAAACAAAAGTATTTCGAAAGAATAACAGTATTTTTTTCTGATAGTTCCTTTGATTTCCCTGTTCCATTTTATAAATTACAGGACTCAGTTTCCCAGAGTGCTTTGTGAGCTTTAACGCACATTGCCTATTGATTCGATCAAGGGCCAAAGGTTTATTACCCACTGGCTATTAAGTGCTACCCTCGTAAAATAAAATAATTAAAAAAAAAAAAAAAAAAAAAAAGGAAAAATACAAAGGTATACATACGTATGGAACAATAACCCCCGCTTTGTCGCCATCCACTGCAGCAGTAGTACTGCGTTTTTGGCACCGAAATTTCTTTCCTTGCAGTGTGGTACTTGTTGTAAGTGCTAAGAGTAATGAAAGAATATCATTGTCAGTGTACTGTCTTTTTTATCGCTGGCAATGAAATGCGACAAATCAAGTATAATCGTTAGATCATTGCGTTATTGAATTTTCTTTGGTTTTAACAATTCTCAGTATCCTTACCGTGATCTTCTACATCGTCCCCATCCCCATACGCCACACTTCTTAGTGTACTCTTGGTAAATTGTTGTAAAGGTTACGTAAATTGTCGATTTCGAATGATAGACAGTGCGTGAACACACGTGTGACCTATAAGAAGAAAATACAAGAAAACTCATTTGAGAGTAAGCCTAAGGACATGGATGACATTTATAGATTTTAGTATGAGATTTTGCCGTTATGCGTTACTACCTTCGTTTTGATGCATGTTTTTTTTTTTCAGAATTAGAATTCTTCATAACATCGCAAAGAAATTATTCTTATATAACGTTTTTAACAATACGTTTTTATAGCGTTGATGAAGCATTTGATGAAGCCTTGGTTTTGATGCCTACTTTCTAAATAAATAAAGAATACAAATGGCTGCAAGACTAGGTACTACCTAAATATGAAACACTTACCCCCTTGCATACGGTTCTCCGGCTTCGCTCTCTCGTAAAGACAGGAACAAAACCAAAATTACCAGCAGGATATTTATCAAGGCAGCCATGCGTCCAACGTTCTAGAGCTGCATGCTCTTGCAACTTGGACTTCAGTTGTTGGAACAAAATGATCTTCGGTTGCAAAGGCAACTTATCTTATAGTACTGTAAATTGAAATTTGATTCAAGTAATGTACAAGGAAGTGTAATGCTATCGGATATAATCATATCGCAGACGTGTACAGGCGAGTTTGGATACCCCCTCACATGCATGACTCGATATTATGCCGACCACACTTCTTATGCAACTTGAAAGTTTTCCATATAAGATTACACGAATAACTAATTAGTCTCTCGTTCGGTAAAACCAACCCTTTTTTTTCTTTTAGAAAAAAAAAACAAACAAACATATAGTATTCGCTTTTCAGGACCACTTAAAATTTCCTTTGTTTTCCATATTTAAGTAAATTTTTGTCAGCAATCCTGCTGCGGGTTTATTTAAAGAAATATTTGCCTCTAGCTACCCATGCAGTGACAGGGTGGAACTTTGATCCTAGCAAATCAGCAAAACACCACGTATGATATAAAAGCTTAATTTTTCTATTATTTATTATATTTTGTTTTGTTTTCTTCAGTTTTTCTTTTACTTTTCTTTTCGAAGAATTAGTTGTACTATTATCTTTGCTAATGAATAAGAAACATGTCTAGAAAAAAGAACAATAAAATCCAATAAAAAAGACTGCCTATGGCACCTTTATCATAAAGAAGTATTCTTGTATTTTAGACAAATGTTTTAATGAAATCATTACTTTCATGCAAAAGGAAATGCTAGAATAAGCAATCTTGCCAAATTTGAGATAAAGATCCAAAGCCTGCAGAGTTATTGGGGCTTGAATTTTTCAGGATTGAAAACGTACTCCTGGCTTTGTGGTCTCGTTTGGCATGTTTTTTTCTAAGTTTAATACACTAATATTTCCTTAATGATTAATGTTAGTATTTTGATACTGCATAAATCTGCTTATTAGTAGTATTTACTTATGTATCCGATGTTAGCACTTAAATATTGCTTATTGGTAGTGTTTACTTTCATGTAGTGGTGTTTGATTATTTGTAGACATCTATTTTCTTGTTTATGGTAATGACATGGCGGCAATTATGATGATGGTCAATTCCATTACTTTTTTTCCTTATGTATCCGATGCAAGCTTGAAACCGGCGGACCGTTCGCTGTCGTCATATTCTTAAGAATTTCAAGCACAAATGACAGGGACATTTGTTCCAAAAATTACGGTATGAATTAATTTTGTTGGTTTAAAATTTTCAGTAAAAGCATCAAAAATCAAAGACATGCATTATTAACAGTTGTAGCACAACACCACCACCAAATGCGATATTTGATATTGATTTTTTAACATGAATGAGCATATTACTGTCTCGCGCAAAGTCCACCTTGGGCTGTACACGGAACGAAAATGAACGACATACAAAGAAAGTTTCTTAAAACTTATATAATAAATGTTCACTGAATATGCAGGGAGAAGAGTTCCGTGATGGTTTTTAGTTAAGCAGTAAAAAAGAAAACTCTGTAACTTAGCGAACTATTGATTATGGTGTGGCAACATTTGTCCCCTTGGCCGTGGGACAAAAGTTATGGGACCAGGCACAGAAGCTAACACGAGGTGAAATAGCAAAAGATTAATTACACAAGGTTAATTAAAACTCCAGAGATTAGTGTAATCATATCCTCTCAGTTTACCTAATGATTTAGCTAAAAATCTTCCAGCAATAAATAGCCGTAAAAATAGATCAAAATTTCTTAAAAAATGTAAAACAGTTTACTGACCAGATAGCCTCCTTCGCAAAAGTTCTTAGGGTCGTCACGCAACGTCTCTCGTTGCGTGACAACCCTAAGAGCGTCGGTTAGCGCTATAGCGTCTGCTTAGGTGGATAATGACCAGACTGTCCCACCCATTTTAATATGAAGTTTGCCCTTTATCCCTAAATAACTGCAATATGTTATAATCTTACGAACCGACATATCATGTCATATCGTATCATCATTCTCATATCGTATGATTATCTCTTTGTGACCTAAAGATTTCTTACCATCCAAACCATCAATTCTATCAATATTATTCAGTGATTAAACTGATTACGATGAACAATATTTTAATTTGTTTGCAGTTAAAATGAAAGCGCTATGTTTTGTATTCATAATGCTATTTACTGCAGTTTTTAACCAAGTACTAGTTCAAGGATGTGGCCCAGCACAAAAAAGACAAAGGCATACACAAATTCACGAGAATTTCAAGGAAACCTGTAATATATTTTTTTAATATTCAGTAACATTTATTATTATTATTATTATTATTATTATTATTATTTATTATTATTATTTATTATTATTATTTATTATTATTATTTATTATTATTATTATTATTATTATTATTATTATTATAATATATTTATTCATTGATATTAATCTAGATGTACACATGCACCCGTACAAAATATGCCACAGAACTATTCTTTTACTATATTTAATAAAAGGTGATAACAAGGGAGAAACTATCTGGAACATTCAAAGTGAACATGAACGCTATTATAAAGACCGAGTATGGTCCTTTCATTGTCGACCCAACCCCGAAACCACTTCGTCCTGCTCATGGAGTCTCCCTGAGTATAAATACATCAACAGCTACAATGGGATTGTAGATTTCAAGTGCCCGAGAAATGGCTTCATCTCTGGTATGTATGGCCGAGCTTACGACAGTCACCACAATGATCGCCAGTTCGATTTTGAATGCTGTGACAGTGAGTCTCCGAGGCAGAATTGCAAATGGACGTCCTATGTCAATAATTTGGATGGTAGAATGGACTTCAAACTACCATCTGGGTATAACTTGGCTGGTGCATACAGTTACTACGACGACTTCTATGAGTGAGTATCACTTCTTCATTGCTTTTCTCATTGTCATTGAGATATGCTCTGTATACCCTGTTAACTTCGGTAAAGACGGTCTGCAAGTCAGCACAATATTCCTATTTCTAGACCTCCTTGGTGTTCATCATGCGCGCAGTTCTTGCCCAAGTTCTGGCTGATACCGTCCGGTTTGACATCGATACCTTAGTGTCATGGCCGGAGTAAAATAACAAAAGGAGCTTGTTTGACTAATATATATATATATATTTATATTAGATATATATATCATTTATTCTCGATTCTCTCTATAAACTTTGTCTCTGATGATGCCGTTGAGCGGCAAAAGCTTCAGTAGACGCTTTTATAAACATCAAAAATTTGAAATATCCGGCAAGCAGTATCTGGTCGCATTTGCATTTCTTCAATATATTTGTTATCTCGTTATTTGCCAATCGCTATTTCATCATTAAAGCAGAATGTAAAATTCAACAATATTTGAATATAATTCATTTATCTGTTTTTGCAGGGACAGAAGATGGAAATTCTATGTCTGTCAGTGAAAGGGGAAACGGGACAACACTGCCGGATGGAAAATGCGCAGTTTTCAGAAGACGGTTCAACATGAAAATACCTCTATATAATATAGTCTATCAAAAATCGTGAACCGTAAATTTCAAACTATTTGTTATTTGCTGTAATAAATAATATTTATGAAAATTAAAGCCGGAATTTTTTCTTTCATGAACTTAACATTACATTTGAAGCAAGAAGAGTTCGGTGTTTATAGTTGATTAGGAATTTAATTTTTCTTGAGTAAATTACTTGTGTACCCAATTCATAGACGGCATGGTCTATTTTGTGCATTTCAGTGAAACTTAGTGAAACTTTAAAAATCTATTTTGGATTTGTAAGAATCTGACAGAACATAATCACGTGACTGCTACTGGATGTCATATCCAAAACCTTTTTCAAAATACCATTTTTCCCTTATGAGATACTTTCGATTTCAAGTTTATTTGCCATCCAGCAGAGCCTTCCCCAAGGGACCTTGGACTGAATTGATCCATTATCTAAGTGATATATCAGCACGTGACTGTTTGATACAAAGGGCGAACTACTGTTAGATATACGTGAAAGGGCGTCCTTGGTCATAGAAGAGCTTCTCGACATGTCTGGACACGTCTTTCCGTGCGGAGGAACTAAATACCGATCACTACACGATTACTCACTAGGAGATCTGGAAGGTAATGCAAGACGAAGGGGTAAGGTACGCAATTTCATGATCTGCTCTTGCCTGTTCAAGCCCCAATTAGAGGTTAAGCCTAAATATGCGTTTGACGAGTCAACATTTGATATGGTATACCTTAAAACTTAATATAGATCTGAATTAATGTCTTTTATTTCTTCAATCGTTTATTCACTTTCTTACAGTAAATGTAAATAATCATTAATTCAATAACGAAACCATTTCTTTCCAAATTCAAGATTCATTGACTTCGATTTGAGCTAAGTAGTTTGACTTTTGTTGACCTGAAAGGCAATAGCAATGTTACTTTTTGTTCTTTATTTATTCACCAAAATTCACTACGTCTAGATTTATACTAGATTAGTATTTCCTTGGAAATTCCCAAACCTTAAGATTTTCAATTAATCGTTAGTTTGTTTGACTTTGATACTATCTTGTTTCGCCGCGAAAGCCAGTCTTGATCTCCCATTGGTTAATTCAAAAACCTCGTCACCGAAAGTTTAAAATGCCATTTTACTTAGGATTAATTATGATATTTGATACTCGAAATGTTTATTTATAAAATCTAAACTTTTGGATTATTTGTCCATCTTCAGGGCACTTTGCTTGTGACTTGATAAGGACACCAGATTAGGAACCTGAAAGACAGCGAAGTTTTTCTTATCACTCAAAAAATAGACTTACATAGATACAAGCAGGCTAGGTTGACACTAGGTTGACAACGATAGCTGCAATGGCTGCCATTGCTGTTAATGATGAAGCATTAAAATGACCAATGTTCTTAGGTTGAAGCGGTGTGAACACGGCGATTAAGGTGAAAAAACAAGTAAAATGAGAATTTAAAAGATAAGCAAGCCATACTACTCGCCCGCCAACCAAGATCTTCACTGAATGGAACAAGCATTGTTTAGGTATGAATATGAAAAAATTCTTTTCACACAGTTCCTTTCGGTCATGCAATCGCCAATCACTGAACGCCATTTCCCGTTCGTAACTTTGTAGACATGGAAATGGAAAACGAGAGAATCTTAGAAATATAATCTAACGAAAAATCTAAACTAAACTAAACTAAACTCATACCATGGCAAATCCCGTTCTTATTCGTGTAGCCAGTTCCACATGAGCAGTTGTAGCTTCCTCGTGTATTGGTGCACTTTGCTCCACAGTTTTTAATATTCGGGCGACACCGACATAATTCGTCACTTCGTCCCGCGCACTCATTGATATCTAGAAAATATTCAATAGCATCAGTAAACAGCTAGGGGCCACTTTTTCCCTTTTCCAATACTAGTCTCTTATATTTTCCAATCTTAGCCCCACCACTTTTTTCCATACTAGGCTCTTATATAGCCCCACCACTATTTAGGGTGCTCCGCGTTTGTTTGTCTATATGTACTATCAGTTCTTTGTTGTCTTTCTACATGTCCAATAACCTTGTAAGTCAATTGTTTCCGTCTCACATTACACGTTTATTCTCACATAAAGTGTGCCAATAGCTTTTTTTAACTGTCTTCAGTGAAAATAATATGTTTTGAAGGTTCTGGAGTCAACTTATTTAAATCGAAAGCCCAGAAGTTGAACTTTTTCACATGCCACGTGAATCAATAATAAGGCTACTTTAGGAAAAGCTCTGTCGCCTCTAACAATGTCCACGGAATTTTGAATTATTACCACATAAACATGGGGAATAGACCTTTTTACCGGCGGCCATCTTAAATTATGGGATGCTGAGGGAGCAAACGTGGAAATATTTATAAAGTATAAAGTGGCGGGGTTACTTTCTCAAATAGTTTTACGCTTTGGTGTTTCACATATTGCTCCAACTACCAGCAAATTCACTTGGTTTTCAGATGTGTTTCTCATTAGATAACGTTAAATTAGACACTCTGACAGCTGTGCATACTTTAAATTTCCCAATAATTGCCCCCTCAGCATCCCATAATGTCTTACTTAAAACAATAGAGCTCAAGATGGCCGCCGTATTAGTAAGAAGGTCTATCATAAGTCTTGTCACCACTGAGTCCATTTATTTTTTTCTCTTTTCATCCTTGAACCAAAAACTCAAAATGAATTGCCGGTATCCTAATGGCTTTTGCTTAAAAGTCTTCAAAAAGACTTTTGACTGGAAGGGTTAAGAATAAGAGGATCATATCCGTTACCTTGGGTTATCTAGTTCAAAGTTATAACAGCGTTTATAGTACACACGACAAAATTACTCGATTCTGATTGGTCTAGAGGAGTACAATTAGAGCGTTAATTGGTACTCCGCGGGAGTACCAATTAGGTCGCTATGGAAACACGGCCAAAAGCGGCAAATTTCCCCAGTGAAATGAGTGAAATTCCCAAAAAAATAAGTGTTTTATAGATTAAAATGCAAAAATTTCAGAAAACTGTTTAATACACACATAGGAAGGCTTCAAATTATGATAACTAGACAAATTCAAGACCTAATAAATCATGTTTTGTAGTAGATAGTCGTTTTTTCTTTCTAGTTTTCGCCAAACAATTTGAGTTGGAGTTTTGAATGTTCTCGTTTTACTACCTGTTGTCTTCTGTGGTCTTCTCGAAAAATATATTCAACACCACATCTACAATAATTGTACAATATGTAGAAAACAGCTAACAATAGTTTTAAAGCAAATTTCTTTCCGTTTAGCGAAAAAACACAGCGAGTAGAGGCTCGTTTTTTGTTTTGAAATTAAGATCAAATCTTACCGGCAAACTGTCGAGTGGTTGTAGAGAGACGAATTCAGCTATTGATCACAAGTTAATTGATCCTAAGTTGTCAATCCAGTCTTGAAATAATAAAATCTTCAGATAATTCACCATTCAAAGAAAATAGCAGCGAAATTCTTCAAGCTAGAGGAGGGAATAATATCCAAAGCACATCAGGTCTGATCACTGGCGACTCGTTCACGGCAAGCTGTACTTCAAAACTTAACTTGAACGACATATTTGTCGCTTTTATCCCTTTTGATGTTGTCCAGCTAACTTGTTTTCAAAGAAAGTATTTTTGAAATTGTGTTTTTGCAGTTATTAGCAAATGCTAAGAGGAAAAAAACTTAAAGCGAACTGTAAACTCTCAACTTTCGCTTAGTTTTCACACAGTACGTTTTCAAAGAAAAGTCGCTTCTTGATTCGCTGTTTAGCTGTCAATACTGTCATTCAATAGTTGTAAACATGCATTAAAATGGCTTTTTACTTGAGATGTAAAATTATTTTCTAGTATTTTGCAGTTCAAATCATACATAAAATAATAATCTAAAAAGGTTTTACAGCAACGTTAACACTTTCTATGCTGTTCTTGACTTAGCGTTCTTGGAGAAGAGTCGGTTATAGCAGAGGCAATGAAGATGAATGAATGCCTTCGCTTCGCATGTTTTATAAAATTTTGTCGAGTGAAATAAAAAATCGCACGACCTTCTCGTACAATTTGGAATTAATAGGCACTCGTAATGTTTTGAAAGTTCTTTAATTGCACTCGCCTAAAGGCTCGTGCAATTACAAGAACTTTCAAAACATTACTCGTACCTATTAATTTCCAAATTGTACTCGAGGTCGTGCGATTTCCTATACTAATCCCTTTTGTTTATAGAAAGCTTTTGAACACTAGGTTGTAATATTATAAGAAAGTTAAACTGCATTTTTCGTGTTTGGCAAAATGATTAAACAACACTCCAAATATCATATCCGTTACCAAGCGTTACCATCATCTCCGTTACCTTGTCTGAATAAATCGCTTGTAAAATGTATTGCTATTAGCATTTTCGTAAAATACTGATCACTAAACGCTGGTATTTCAGCATTTCGCATGTTTAATTATTCATTTTCAACGGTTTTACGGAGTGTAATTTTTTTCTGAAATAGTGGCGTCAAAGAAGAGGTTATGAAAATAGTCTGAACTTTAAAAGTAATGAGTATTATATCACAAAACTTTGTCTCAGTGATCTCAAACGTTGGATGCATATGATTACCGAGGTAACATCAAAATGCTCAATATCGAAACTTTTCCCCCGATTTTCCGAACGTTATTGGTACACTTTATCATATAAAAACTCTATTTCGAGCTTCGGCTTACCTTCGCATCGAGTTGGAGATCCGGATGATTTACGGTACCCGCGGTAACATAAACAACTGTAGGAGCCAGGATAGTTTATGCATTGCTGTTGACATCCCCCGTTAGAAGATGAACATTCATTGCGATCTAAAAAATACACGATTAACACATCATCTATCAGTGTACGTAATAACAAATTTGAGCTGCTTGTTTTTTAAAAAATCAACTTTCATTAATAAGAGAGTCTGGGTTTTTGGCTTCAGTCCATCAAATTCCCAATGGTCTGATTTCGTATTGTTTGATTCAAATGTCAGACGTCTTGGCTTGTGTTCGTTGCATAAAAGGTAAAAGGTGCATGTGACTTGATCAAGGTCAGTATTAAACGAGTGCATGAGTCACGTAATTGGATATCATACATACCATATTGGCACCTGCTCCCGTAAAATCCTGAACTGCATCTACAACTGTCCGGTGAAACACATGTCCCATGCCGACATCCAGGGGAACAGATAGCTGGCAATGATCAATGTGGGATATCAGAATCGATAATTCCTGTCCCCGGCATGTTTATGTAACCTCATTTGCTATACAAGACTTACACTTGAGAAATCGAGGACTCAAAATGATAAAATGCATCAGTAGAATTACATATAACTTGTGCTTTTTGCCTGCCTAAGTCCGGGGGGGGGGGGGGGGGACTCTCATATATAGAAGAGCGGGGATGCTCGTAGAAAATATTTAAAATGACCCCTAAAAGGTACCAAAATTCGCTTTCTCGCAATCGCAAGTTTCACCCTAAAAGGTGCCAAATAACGAAAATTAACCCCTAAAAGGTACGACGAGCATCCCCGCCCCTTTGAAAACGGATCCGCCCTCCCGCACTTAAGTACCCGAGGGAATTTTTTTCTTCTCATGAGGTATCCGTGCAAGTAATAACTGATTCGCTGAGGCAATCAAGAAACAATACATTCATACTTTTCGGTCAGTAAAGATGTAATGATGGGGAAACGGTTGGCGTGGCGGTGAGAGCGCTCGACTCTCACCAATACGACCCGATTTCCGGACTCTGTGTCATATGTGAGAAGTTTCTAGTTGGTTCTCTCCTGTGCTTCGAATGTTTTTCTCCGGGTTCTTCGGCGATTTCACTCCCTCAAGAGAAATCAACTTCTAAATTCCATTTCGATGATGGAACGAGGGCCACAGGCTCTCTTGTTAGCCACTGGCTAGTTAGTGCTACCCTCGTAAGAAAAGAAAAAAAGAAACAAGGAAAAAGCCAATGATATACATACGTATGGAACAATAACTCCCGCTTTGTCGCCATCCACTGCAGCAGGTGTAGTACGTTTTTCGTTCTGAAGTGTATTTCCCTGCAGTGTAGTACTTTTTGTAAGTGCTAAGAGTAATGAAAGAATATCATTGTTAGTGTACCGGTCTTTTTATCGCTGGCTATGAATAACAATGAAATCGTTTGATCATTGGGTTACTGAATTTGCCTTGGTTTTTTAACAATTCTCAGTATCCTTACCGTGATCTTCTACATCGTCCCCATCCAAATACACCACACTTCTTAGTGTACTCTTGGTAAATTGTTTTAAAGGCTACGTAAGATCTCCATTTCGTATGATAGACAGTGCGTGAACACACGTGTGACCTATAAGAAGAAAATACAAGAAAACTCATTTGAGAGTAAGGACATGGAAGACATTTATAGACTTTAGTACTGAGATTTTGCCGTTATGCGTTACTACCTTTTTTTTTTCATAATTAAAATTCTTCATGATAACACCGCAAAGAAATATGATTTCCCCATGAAAATTCTACACTATTCTTATATAACTTTTTTAACAATACGTTTTTATAGCGTTGATGAAGCATTTGATGAAGCCTTGGTTTTGATGCCTACTCAGTCTAAACAAATAAAGAATACAAATGGCTGCAAGAATACCAAATATGAAATACTCACGTCCATGAATACGGTTGTCCAGCATCACTCTCTCGTAAAGACAGGAACAAAACCAAAATGACCAACACAATTTTTATCAAAGGAGCCATGCGTCCAACGTTCTAGAGCTGCATGCTCTTGCAACATGGACTAGTACTTCAGTTGTTGGAACAAAATGATCTTCGGTTGCAAAGGCAACTTATCTTATAGTGCTGTAAATTGAAATATAATTCAAGTAATGTACTAGAAAGAGTAATGCTATCGGGTATAATCATATCGCAGACGTGTACAGGCGGGTTTGGATACCCCCTAACATGGATGACTCGATATCATGCAGACCACACTTCTTATGCAACTTGAAATTTTTCCATACAAAATTACATGAATAACTAATTAGTCTCTCGTTCGGTAAAACGTTAACCAACCCTTTTTTCTTTTTGGAAAAAAAACAAACAAACAAATAGTATTCGCTTTTCAGGACCACTTAAATTTCCTTTGTTTTCCATATTTGAATAAATTTTTGTCAGCAATCCTGCTGCGGGTTTAATTAAAGAAATATTTGCCTCTAGCTACCCATGCAGTGACAGGGTGGAACTTTGATCCTAGCAAATCAGCAAAACACCACGTATGATATAAGAGCTTAATTTTTCTATTATTTTTTTGTTGTTTTGTTTTCTTCAGTTTTTCTTTTACTTTTCTTTTCGAAGAATTAGTTGTACTATTATCTTTGCTAATGAATAAGAAACATCTCTAGAAAAAAGAACAATAAAATCCAATAAAAAAGACTACCTATGGCACCTTTATCATAAAGAAGTATTCTTGCTTTTGTATTTTAGACAAATGTTTTAATGAAATCATTACTTTCATGCAAAAGGGAATGCTAGAATAAGCAATCTGGCCAAATTTGAGATAAAGATCCAAAGCCTGCAGAGTTATTGGGGCTTGAATTTTTCAGGATTGAAAACGTACTCCTGGCTTTGTGGTCTCGTTTGGCATGTTTTTTTCTAAGTTTAATACATTAATATTTCCTTAATGATTAATGTTAGTATTTTGATACTGCATAACTCTGCTTATTAGTAGTATCTACTTATGTATCCGATGTTAGCACTTGAATATTGCTTATTGGTAGTATTTACTTATGTATCCGATGTTAGCACTTGAATATTGCTTATTGGTAGTATTTACTTTTATGTAGAGGTGTTTGACTATTTGTAGACATTCATTTTCTTGTTTAAGCTAATGACATGGCGGTCATTATGATAATGATAAATTCCATTACTTTTTTTCCTTATGTATCCGATGCAAGCTTGAAACCGGCGGACCGTTCGCTGTCGTCATATTCTTAAGAATTTTAAGCACAAATGACAGGGACATTTGTTCCAAAAATTACGGTATGAATCAATTTTGTTGGTTTAAAATTTTCAGTAAAAGCATCAAAAATCAAAGACATGCATTGTTAACAGTTGTAGCATAACACCACCACCAAATGCGATATTTGATATTGATTATTGATTTCTTAACACGAATGAGCACATTACTGTCTCGCGCAAAGTCCACCTTGGGCTGTACACGGAACGAATTAAAATGAACGACATACAAAGAAAGTTTCTTAAAACTTATATGATAAATGTTCACTGAATATGCAGGGAGAAGAGTTCCGTGATGGTTTTTAGTTAAGCAGTAAAAAGAAAACTCTGTAACTTAGCGAACTATTGATTATGGTGTGGCAACATTTGTCCCCTTGGCCGTGGGACAAAATTTACGGGACCAGACACAGAAGCTAACACGAGGTGAAATAGCAAAAAGATTAATTACACAAGGTTAATTAAAACTCCAGAGATTAGTGTAATCATATCCTCTCAGTTTACCTAATGATTTAGCTAAAAATCGTCCGGCAATAAATAGCTGTAAAAAAAATTAAATTTTTGAAAAAAATGTAAAACAGTTTACTGACCAGATAGCCTCCTTCGCAAAAGTTCTTAGGGTCGTCACGCAACGTCTCTCGTTGCGTGACAACCCTAAGAGCGTCGGTTAGCGCTATAGCGTCTGCTTAGATGCATAATGACCAGACTGTCCCACCCATTTTAATATGAATTTTGCCCTTTATCCCTAAAGAACTGCAATATGTTATGATCTTACGAACCGACATATCATGTCATATCGTATCATCATTCTCATGTCGTATGATTATCTCTATTATTAGCGCATAACTGATCATAAACTTTGTGACCTAAAAATATCTTACCATCCGTTCATCAGCCTTGTATTTTTTCACATATTATCAGCACCAAACCATCAATTCTATCAATATCATTCAGTGATTAAACTGATTACGATGAATAATATTTTAATTTGTTGGCAGTTAAAATGAAAGCGCTATGTTTTGTATTCATAATGCTATTTACTGCAGTTTTTAACCAAGTTCAAGGATGTGGTCCAGCACAAAAAAAACAATGGCAGACACAAATTCACGAGAATTTCAAGGAAACCTGTAAGATATATTTTATATTCAGTAACATTTTTTTTATTTATTTATTTATTTTTTATCATTATATTTGTATAGGAAATTACACCGTTCGAGAAGAATTAATGAAAAATACCGCGCGTATTTGATGAAAGTGAATTAATACCACGAGTGCGTAGCACGAGTGGTATTAATTCACTTTCATCAAATACAAGCGGTATTTTTCATTAATTCTTCGAGAACATAGGTGTAATTTCCTGTTAATACCAAATCTATAAAAAAATACGAAGTTTGTTTTTGTTCTTGAATGGATGTCAAGCATTCCGAAAGCAAAGTTCCCGGATGTGTGTAATTAATTACGCGCGAAGTTCCCGGATGTGTGCAATTAATTAATTGCACACTATTAAGAAAAATTTCACAGTTCGTCAGCCAATCAGAATCGAGTATTTTTTATAGATGTGGTATTAAACGAGGAAGCCACACGCATCGTTGATGATTTTCAGGAGGGTCCTCAGTGTAATGGGTATTTTTTTAAACTAGAATTATAATGGGAGGTCGGTCAGTTGTATAACTTGTATAATTCCTGTATTTCAGAAAATTGCTTTATCTAGAATTTGTGGGGGGAGGGTAGGGGGATTTGCCTTGAGGAATGTTATATATAAGTAGAAGTCTGGAATGGTCGTTGACCATAAAGTATCCGGCTAGTCTTTTACACAGAGTAATATTCAGTTTCCTACGCCTTTACTAGCATGTACTGTATGTATGTCATATGATGCCATACTAGTTGTACGTACAAAATGGACTGTTTCATTATCCTTTAATATGAATCTAGATGTATGCTACAGAATTATTCTTTTACTATATTTAATAAAAGGTGATAACAAGGGAGAAACTATCTGGAATATTCAAAGTGAACATGAAGGCTATTATAAAGACCGAGTATGGTCCTTTCATTGTCGACCCAACCCCCAAACCACTTCGTCCTGCCTATGGAGTCTCCCTGAGTATAAATACATCAACAGCTACAGTGGGATTGTAGATTTCAAGTGCCCGAGAAATGGCTTCATCTCTGGTATGTATGGCCGAGCTTACGACAGTCACCACAATGATCGCCAGTTCGATTTTAAATGCTGTGACAGTGAGTCTCCGAGGCAGAATTGCAAATGGACGTCCTATGTCAATAATTTGGATGGCAGACTGGACTTCAAACTACCATCTGGGTATAACTTGGCTGGTGCATACAGTTACTACGACGACTTCTATGAGTGAGTATCACTTCTTCATTGCTTTGCTCATTGTCATTGACTGGAGATATGCTCTGTATACTCTGTTAACTTAATAAATAATTATAATAATAATAATAATAATAATAATAAATAATAATAATAATAATAATAATTTTATTTCAAAGCATCTAACTAGGTCTTGATGCTTTAACAATATAATACTAAAAATGATGTAGACAAATAATAAAAAATAAAACGATGAAAAGATATATAATATAAATATTAACGCGTATACACCGAATCGGAATACGGCGACCAATCTGTGCAACCGCCACTTCGGTAAAGACGGTCTGCAAGTCAGCACAAGATTCCTATTTCTAGACCTCCTTGGTGTTCATCATGCGCGCAGTTCTTGCACAAGTTCTGGCTGATTCCGTCCGGTTTGACATCGATACCTTAGTGTCATGGCTGGAGTAAAATAACAAAAGGAGCTTGTTTGACTAATATATATTGTATATTCTCGATTCTCTCTATAAACTTTGTCTCTGATGATGCCGTTGAGCAGCGGAAGCTTAGACGCTTTTAAAAACATTAAAAATTTGAAATATTCAAGCAGTATCTGGCCGTATTTGCATTTCTTTAATATATTTGTAATCTCGTAATTTGCCAATCGCTATTTAAATATTAAAGCAGAATGTAAAATTCAACAATATGTGAATATAATTCATTTATTTGTTTTTGTGCAGGGACAGAAGATGGAAATTCTATGTCTGTCGGTGAAGGGGAAAACAGAACGACACTGCGGATGGAAAATGCGCAAATTTCAGAAGACGGTCCAACATCGTGAACCGTAAATTTCAAACTATTTGTGCTTTGCTGTAATAAATAATATATATGAAAATTAAAGCCGAATTTTTTCTTTCGTGAACTTAACATAACATTTGAAGCAAGAAGTGTTCGGTGTTTATAGTTGTTTTTTCTTGACTAAATTACTTGTGTACCCAATTCATAGACGGCATGGTCTATCTATTTTGGCTTTGTAAGAATCTGACAGAACATAATCACGTGACTTCTACTGGATGTCATATCCAAAACCTTTTTCAAAATTTATACAAGCACTGCAAGCATGCGGGGCGATGACGACTATTCCAAAATAAACAGGTATTCTCCTGATAGGGTGTTGTGTTGTGATATGCAGTGAAGGCAAAATACCATTTTTCCCTTATGAGATACTTTCGATTTCAAGTTTGTTTGCCATCCAGCAGAGCCTTCCCCCAAGGGACCTTGGACTGAATTGATTCATTATCTAAGTGATATATCAGCACGTGACTGTTTGATACAAAGGGCGAACTACTGTAAGATATACGTGAAAGGGCGTCCTTGGCCATAGAAGAGCTTCTCGATATGTTTGGACACGTCTTTCCGTGCGGAGGAACTAAATACCGATCACTACACGATTACTCACTAGGAGATCTGGAAGGTAATGCAAGACGAAGGGGTAAGGTACGCAATTTCATGATCTGCTCTTGCCTGTTCAAGCCCCCATTAGAGGTTAAGCCTAAATATGCGCTTGACGGGTCAA
The DNA here is from genome assembly GCA_023349425.1 of Anthopleura sola. Classification (NCBI taxonomy): domain Eukaryota; kingdom Metazoa; phylum Cnidaria; class Anthozoa; order Actiniaria; family Actiniidae; genus Anthopleura; species Anthopleura sola. The sequence continues at coordinate 1,150,012 of JALHLI010000030.1, read as the reverse complement.
CATTTGATATGGTATACCTTAAAACTTAATATAGATCTGAATTAATGTCTTTTATTTCTTCAATCGTTTATTCACTTTCTTACAGTAAATGTAAATAATCATTAATTCAATAACGAAACCATTTCTTTCCAAATTCAAGATTCATTGACTTCGATTTGAGCTAAGTAGTTTGACTTTTGTTGACCTGCAAGGCAATAGCAATGTTACCTTTTGTTCTTCATTTATTCACCAAAATTCACTACGTCTAGATTTATACTAGATTAGTATTTCCTTGGAAATTCCCAAACCTTAAGATTTTCATTTAATCGTTAGTTTGTTTGACTTTGATACTATCTTGTTTCGCCGCGAAAGCCAGTCTTGATCTCCCATTGGTTAATTCAAAAACCTCGTCACCAAAAGTTTAAAATGCCATTTCACTTAATTATGATTAATTATGATATTTGATACTCGAAATGTTTATTTAAAAGATCTAAACTTTTGAATTATTTGTCCATCTTCAGGGCACTTTGCTTGTGACTTGATAAGGACACCAGTTTAGGAACCTGAAAGACAGCGAAGTTTATCTTATCACTCAAAGAATAGACTTGGATATAAACTTCACTTCACTAGATGATCCCTTATACAGGAAATATGGAAGCCTGCATGCACCCCGACTTTAACTCTGGTTAACCACAGTTACGTTCTGGATACAAGCAGGCTAGGTTGACACTTAAAACGATAGCTGCAATGGCTGCCATTGCTGTAAATGATGAAGCATTAAAATGATGTTCTTGTGTTGGTGGGATAGAAAAGCCTGCTGACAACATACGACCGTAATGACAGTTGTGTTTGGATGCACGCAGGCTAATGAACTTAGAAACTAACCTCGTTTCTTGGTTCTGATCTGGAGAATAGCTGCAGACTCTCCTGCCTGTGCAACGTTATCGAGCACCTTGAAGAAGTACACGGTATCTTCCTGAAGATTGCGGATGACACAAGAAGACGAGTAACATGCTGTTGTTACATCCAAGCGATCTTGCTGTTTACCATAGTGCACCACAAACGAATTGGATTCGCTAGACCTGCCAGGTTTACGGAACTTCAGGAGGATTTCTCTTGGACTTAATGCACGGCCTGATACTTTAACTGGACGAGAAGGAGCTGAGAAACAATGAGAGAATATGTTCAGTAACAGCGAGATAAAAATTTAAGATTTGGGTAATGTGTACTGAGGAAAGAATGTTATCATATCGAGGGAGTACTGAGGAATGCATGGCCATAATTTAGAGGACAAGGCTGGGTTAACTCTTTGCTCACTTAATTCAGGCACCTCTTAAGTTCAATATTTTGCCTGTATATATTCATGTTGCCACCTCTCCATTGGTTAATCTAGTTATCCCTCCTTTTACTAATAACTAATACAGAAGGTAGCGAGACTTCTTCCTTTCTCAAAGTACATACTGATCAGAAATAGATTAAAAACACAAAATACCACGCGTCATACTTTTCAGTTTCTTGCAAGACGCTCTTTTCCATTCCGGATATTCCCCTTTACTTGTAAACGCAGATATCTTCACACAGTACTCTGTATATGACATTAATCCAGGAACGATGGTGCTGGTTAGATTCCCAGTTGGTGTGGTATAGACTTGCCAATTGTACTCGGTGATTTCCTTGAAATAGATGTGATAGCCACGGATGATGCCATTACGTTTGTTTACGGGTATTGGTTGCCAGGTAACACTCATGTTGTTGTAACTGACTGGAATGCACTGTATAATAGCTGGGGCTGCATCGGGTACTGAAACAAAATAGCAAACAAGTGCAATGTCGTTTTGTGTTGAGGCAGTTTTTATCCCTCATATATGGTGATGTCAGATTATCTTAAATATATTATCGAGTGCAAGCAGCAGTTCTAGTTTACTCGTATCGAATTGTATTTTTTTTCTTTATTATATCCATTTTGAAATCGCTAGCAAATCCTGTAATCTGATTGGCTCTCAGTAGATTGATTCAAGCACGAATCGCACTATTTTGAGTCCGAATCGCATCTTTTTGTCAGCCAATCACAATGCAACACTAGAAAAGGTAACCAATCAAGTTACAGGATTGTATGTAATCAGCCAATCAGATTACAGCAAATAAGGAACATAAAGTTTTTTTCAAGTTTGACTGCAATTTTTTGTTACAAAAAGACACAAAATGAATGATTTTAACAGCTACTTACACAAACTCAGAAAATTTAGTGTCTATCTAGTATGATTTCAAAATGGATATAATAAAGTGATAATTGAACTTCGTGTCGTGCAATTTTGGTCTGATATCAAACTTGCGATTACAAATCACACCCCCGCTACGCGGTCGTGTGATTTTGTTATCGCGCGTTTGATATCAGACCAAATTGCACGACACGAAGTTCAATTACCATTATTTACTGCACGGCAGAATACGCCAAATGGCTTTACACAAGGCTAAGTACAAACAAAGTGCGACTTTTAAATGGAATTTTTTCACATTTCCTAAAATTGCACGTGTATACTATACTATACGTGAACTACAAGTGCACTGTAGAACTGCATTAGTCCACAAAAAAAGGAAAATAGTTTTCAACAATTTTTTTCTTCAGTAATTCAAAACATTTTCAATTCAAGTCTTACCATCCTCTCCTGATTTGGCAATGATCTTGGATTCTGTCATTCCATAAGAGTTCACCGCGTACAATGCAATGTGATAATCTGTAAACTTTTTGAGACGTCTTAAGGTCCATGTGGTCGCAGTCTTGGGTACTCTTTCTGTCTTAAATCTAGTCGTCGCCTCTCTGTACTGATAGATAATTTATTATTATAAAATATGAGTATATAGTTGCACTGATGACATGAAAGAAGAGAATTTCAAGAAAAATGGATTTCAAAATGATAAGGATGATGGGGTGGAGAGAGTGCTTGCAAGGACTCATTATTGGATTTAAAACTTAAGGAAGAATCAAGAAATCACGATAAAGTAATAAAACTGTCATCATTAATTGATTCTCTAATTATCTTATCTTATAGATAACTACTTACTCTAATGAGATAACTTGAAAATGACTTGCTGTTTATTATTTTAGGGGCAAGCCAACTGACCCGAAGCATCGTTGGACGTGTTGCAGTTGCTTGTAGATTTCTTGGTGGAGATGGGCCTGCAATACAAATGTAAAAACCGAGTTCGCAAATTTAAACCATTCCCTAGTAAGGGTATCATTCTATCTTTACAGCAGCAGTTTAAATTACAACTTGGTGGTCTTTGTTGTTGCTGCTGCTGTTGCGGCTGCTGCTGCTCCTGCTGTTAAGTTGTCGTTGCTATTTTGGCGATAATTGGCTGATAACATACATACAGCCGTATTTATCGATAGCGTATGAACTGGACGTAATAGATGTGCCGGCAATACATTTATCATGTAAAGTTCTATTTAATGACTTACGCATGTCGTAGCATTCATCAGGACTCAAAGCTCCCTGACTTTTGGTGGTGAATCCGTATGGACAGGGAATACACTTGGTTTTTCCTTGTTCATACTGGTAGGTTTTGATCGGACATGGAGTGCACTGACCATCTGCATCACCATATGTACCAGGAGGACAGTTGTCTGGACACATAAAGAGCGGATATTGTCAGAATTTACAGCATAATTTTGTGTAAAACACCAAATACATCACCACTTACAGCACATGTATCCATTGGAATGAGGTCCTTGGCCTCTTGAACATCCTGGTTGAGCTATCCATGCAGTTAAACTTTCAGCATTTCCAGTGATTTCTTCATAACTATTGGTTACAATTGGAGATGAATCATTTTTCAGTGTTTGGTACCAGGTTTGTAAACCATTCACCAACGTTTTACGTTTTCTTGCAAACGACTCGACAACTGGGTCGAGAACAGGTTCATTGGTAACTTTCTTTGTTATTTTCTTGCTCGCGTACAAGAAGCTGACAGTGGCAGTTTGTAAGCCATTTGATGCAAAGTTTATGTCTTTGACATTAGATACTGGATTATTCAATGACTTGATGAGGGCTTTCTTGAGGCGAGGCATATCTCTTCTCTCCTGGACCTTTCCACACCAAGACAAGCTACGCTGAATTTTACATGTTTTGGTGACATTAATCCTTGCTCCTAGCCTTGGTTCACCTGGAGACAAGTCTAACACCCAAACCTTTGCTTTTCTGCTCCGCGCTTGCCCATAACGGTTACGAGCAATACAATAGTAATATCCAGAGTAATTTGTGGTGTGTTGTTCGTAGTACAAGAAAGTTCCATTATCGTTATAGATCTTTACTTCTGGGCTGTTTGGATATTGGGAAATGAAGAACCATTCGATGTCAGGCTCTGGGTCACCTGTTGCATTACACACTAACAAAAGTCCCCTTCCATCTTTAGCATACACTTTGGTGTCATTGGGATGTTCTGTTATCTTTGGTTTGCTTTTTACAGAAATAATGGTCACGTTGGATGTAGCGAGACCTTTTCTGTTGATCGCCTTGCATTTGTAGGAACCTGCGTGACTTGTATTTACCTTCCGTATTGTAAACAAACCATTATCTGTTTGGATAACTGACTCATTGTTGTGAATCCACTGGTACGTCACCTTTGTATCACTGGTTGCATTACAGAACAGAGTCAAAGTCTCGTTCTCGACCACTACTTCAGGCCTACCTGATGCTAAGGTTATTTCTGGTTTCCTTCCACAGAGGACATTGGTATCTTCTGTATTGTTTAAGAGGTAGTGCAGATCCCATATCTTGTACCGAATTTCTTCCACTGTAAAGTTCTGTGAGATCAAATCGATAAGACGTGCCGTAACATTAGACAATACCATTCTTATGTCATTTGCTCGTGGAAAGTCACTTTCATAGAGATAAAGTTCCTCCAAATCATCACCAATATCGATGAGACAATCTTGGGCACCTGCACAGTTTAGAAATGATTCTTCTTTGGTTAACACTTCAAGAAATGCTCGCCAGCTGACCAAAGACTCGTTCCATGACATCATCGAAAAGTTCCGCTTGTCTTCAATAATTGAGCCTATATAATCTAGATAAGATCTTGACATCTCTTGCGAATTCATGGTTTCATTTCCACTTTGAGTGTCGTTTGCTGTCACATTTTCAAAAGTTTGGTAAACGGAAGTAAGTTTTTCAGCGTCATCCCTGTTGACTTTTTCAACTTGCTCTCTTGCATCAACGAGATCTTCAAGAGACTTAACAATCTCTTTATAGAACGCATTTGCTTTTCTTGCTTCAAGGCACAAATCGTGATTCTTCAAAGACTGTATTCCATCTTGATTGTCCCCAGTTTTGTTGACTCTATCGTACAGTTCTTCAGGAAGAGATCTTTTCCTCCTGGCACCTCTTTTCTCTTCGTACAAATCGTTTATAGTTTGTGTTACTATTTTGTAAAGCGAAACGTCCTCCTTGTCGAAATCAAATAAAGCCGACAAGTCCTTTTTCTTTCCATCTATGGATTTGACGGTTATAGTAATTGGTATTTGTCTCTTGGTTTGCTGTGTAAAAGTGTAGTCAAATTTAAAATCTGACACATGGACTGTCCTTTCATTACTTGTTTCCTCTAGAAGCCTTGACAGCCTGAGACCAAGTTTAGTGCTTGGGAACGTCTTCACATCGGGTATTGCAGCCTTAGTTCTATTTTTAGCCAGCTCTAGATGCTTCAACTGTGCTTTTGCCAACTTGGTTTCTTCCAACATTTTAGCGTATTTAGCTTCTACCTTGTAAAGGTCAATGGTAGCAATTTCCAGTCTATTAGCAAGATCATTTAATTCATAAAAATCCTTGTACTTCATTTGCTCATTCTGTGGCGTCCGACTGTTCAGTCTGTGATCTCGCTTCCTATTATAACATTCATTGTTATCTTTAAGGCATTGTGCATTCATTATCTTTATGCAAGTATTGTCTGTACAGGTTTGCTTTGGCGCAGTGTAGCTATTTTCTATGACTTTTGGTACCTGGATGGGATCAGAGCAAATAACCACTTTTTCTGTCACTGTATACGTTACCCTATCTCTCCATATTTTTGTATATGATACGGTTTTTAGTGGACCGGGAACCATCTCATAAGTCTGATCGCAGCCAAAGATTGAATCTGCTAAAGCAGAGAGAACTTTTCCGACCACATGTCCTATGAAATATCCAATAACGTTTCCGACTACAGGTATAGGTATTTTTGTGCCTAACATACCTCCAATTGGTCCGAGTATTCTTTCGTAATTCCTTTTTCCACAATTCCCTGTGTCAACAAGCACAAACGTTTTCTTCCAATGATACGCAGTTGCTCTTTTTTCTACCATTCGTTCTTTTTCGACTTGTCGTTCTTTTTCTTCGCATTTATATTGAGGTACATTTATTTTTAGGTTCTCAGTTTTATAAGTGCAGTGTCTAGTCGTTGAACATTCCCATTCACACTGCTTTAGTTTACAACCTGGCAACCTATTTAATTCTTTACCATCATAGAAATCATACACAAAAACTTTTTGGTGTTCATAATCTGCCATTGCTTTTGTCCTGTTATTGATCAACGCTTTCTTTTTCTTCTCTAACGATTTCAGGGCATTTAGCCTTTCTGGTATTGTTTTCTGGAATCTGTCAAAATTTTGTTTCGCTTCACTGGCAGAACTCTCCGCTTTTTCTATTCTTTTGATTGCTTTCTGCGCTAAATCTTTGATGTGATTATTAATTTTTCTTTGGAGCTGTTGGGGTAGACGAGAATTCTTCTTCATATTCCCTGAAACATGGTACTGAAGTAAAGACCAGTCTGAAACGTCAGCTTTTGCACTAACATTGATAAATGTCTCATGTCTTCCATAAAGTAAACCCGTCATGTTGAAAGAAAGTGCATCTTGTTGTATCTTACAACTGACACTCTTTTCTATCCCCAGGAGATGGATGGTTGGATTGAAGGTTAAGATGCTTGTTGCTTCTCCTCTTGGTACTTTTAGTAAAACTCTCTTGGCTTTCTTTATGGACATAAGTTTGCCTAATTGCAAAAACTTCGAGACTTTCCCTTGAACGGTAATGCTGGAGTGTTTCAGTGCTTGGTTCTTCTTGTAACGACTGCTGTCAAGCGTCATGTTCAAGTCTTCAAAGCAAAGTCGTTTAGAGCAAATCTTTCCTTGGAATAATATTTTGAAACCATGGAAACGTCTTGAGACTGCTGACCGCTTGAAAACAGGATCAGGAATTTTAGGAAGATTGTTTGCTATTTGATTTACTTGAGCAACAAGGAGGCTTCCTGTCGTTGGTATCTTTATCTTCGCTGTTGATTTGATGACTTTGCACAGGAATTTAATATCACGAAGTTGTTTTTGCAATCGAGGGATTAAAAGTGAAAATGTGAAGTACTTTTTTGACTGTATGACAGAACGAATGTCAACTACAAGAGTGTTCAACTCATCAATAAAATCTGTCCATCTTTTTATAGTTTCTTTTTTTGCTAAACCATTCATTTGCGGGTTATTCATGATTCCTTTCAGTTGAGGGACTAGAAAACCTATCAGCATTAACTTGATATTGTAATCATTTAAGTTCACGATTTCTGTCTTATTTCCACCTTGTACTTGGTGTTCCAACGAGACAAAGACATGTTGGTCCATTGCTGGGCGTATGATAGTACTAAGAGGCGTCCCTTGAAGCAGCCGAGGAACGTTCTTCCATTTCAAAGAAATCCCCTGGCTTAAGTTGCTTACTACATACATTAAAACAAAAGAAAATATTTAAAAAAAAATGTTTTAGGGATAAAACCGCGATCCTCTACAATTGATCCTCAATCGTGAGCCAAACGAATAAGTACCATTTCTTTATTACATTTCCACGATGAATAATATTTTTCATTCTAATAATTTAGGGATCCTCAGAACAAAAATCATGGTTAATTGATTCCAGCTGAGTTGACCTTCAGAACAAACTCAAGGTCAACCAATCAGAATTGAGGATTCAACATTGTATTTTGATTAGCATTTCCCATTATTCTGCTAAGAGAATTTATGAAATACGAGTTCTTCCTTCTTTATATTAATCGTAAACGCTAGTCGAACTCATGGCGGAATTTTATTTCAATCAAAAAGAAAAGTCTACATTGTTTACTCGGAAATTGCTCGAAAAATGCTAACCACAAATAGTGACCCATAATTCCTTTCGGGGAAGGCGATCAACTCAGCTGGTTCATGGTGTAATGCAATGGAAAATGTGTAGCATAAAATTCAAGGGGTTGGCTGTTGCTATAGAAAGCCAGTATATAGCTTTCTCTTTATATTCCTTATTACTCCTTATAATCTTATTCTTAATTTTGTTTAACCCTTAAAATTGGGAAGAATGGTCAGGCTGGTCACCCAATCTAGACCCTTCCCCCAGAATCCAACATTGGTAATATTATTAAACTTACCACCCCAGATAGATTTTCCAACAACGTCTTCTGCTGGTATTTCTATGTTGAGTGGTTTGTTAAAGATAGTTGTTGTCATGTTGAGAGCTGCCTTTCCTTTCAAGATTCCTGTGATGTTCCTTGCAAATCCATAGTGCAAAACCTTGTGAACGTTGTGGGGGGAAAAAACAATTATTTTTCAGTTAATCTATTTTATCAATTGTTGAAATCCACCGACATGTTTAGAATTACTTACTTCAGTAATGTTGATGGTATCAACAAAAACGTCCCCCTGATAATCCAACGATATTTTGATATTTTCTTTGTTCTCTAGTTTGGTCTTCATTTTTCCTTTAAGCATTACTTTATATTTCTGTGATTCAAGATTCTCTAGCTGCCTTCCATTCCATAAACTCTGTCCAATAGTAACTGTAGCTTTTCCATTTCCAGGAAACATGGCACCAGTAAGATCAATGTCCCAGCCAGCATTCCTCATGTCTCGGAAAAGTGCTGATGACTTTATTGATTTTGTACTCTCACTTGGCAGGGTGAAGCCTACGTCTGAGGTACAGACATCGATCGCATAACAAAAGCCTCTCTCGTCAGGTAAGGTGATGTCTTCATCAAGGGTTATCGTCCCTCCGATACTGGGCTCGAAGGTGATCACACTCGAGGATTTGAAGAGAGAGGAACAAGTCTTGGATTTGGATCCCATACTTGCATGGATATCTCTTATATCAAAGCAACTGGAATTTTTCTTGGTCAGAATTTGCAGCCATGGTGGAGTTGATTTTGAGAACGTGCTCAAGAAAGATGAAGTAAAGGCATCGTGTTCAACCAGTTCCATCATTTGAGGTACATCTAATGTTGTGGTTTCACAAGCATGTTGTGAGTTCACCTTTTTCACTCTCACGTTTTTGCTCAATTGACTTATCTGCTTAACTCTGTCTAACAAACCTTCATAAGGCTTTGATGGAAAGTCTATACCGATTAATGACCAAGGAATGGGCCTTCTATTTTTAGAGATTAAATGCACTAATCCGTTCGTTGAAAACTGCTTAGTTGATGGGTTCTGTTTCCATGACTGTGTTGATGACAATTGCGCAGAACATTTGAACATGTCAGTCCTTTTCAAGTTACAGCCAACAGGTAGTTCCCCTGGTAAAAGTGGGATTTGTGTGAATATGTTGTTTTTATTGGGAGACTCCGGGCTTACAAAAAGCACACTCTCTGCTGGATTCGTGTAGTCCTTTGCACTTTCTCCATGGACTGAAAAGGATATCACTTTCAGACCAGGCTGTTTGGACTCTAAAGTAACGTCTGCCTTGTTACTTGATTTGAATAACTTTAGCTTCGAAGGTTGCGCAACAACATTTTCGTCGGATTTAATTGAGATCTGAATTTCTTTTGCAGGTTTGGCTTTGAAAGACACAGGCGAAGACTGAAGATTTGCCTTGAGTTTTGGAAATAATGGAACGTTTATCACTCCGTGCTCACATTGCTTCCCTTCATATCCAGTGTTAGAGCAGTCACATTGAAAATCCATGGATGTGATCGGTGTACATGTACCTCCATGGCGACAGGGGTTGGGCATGCAAGACCTGACATCTTTCGTGAGAAAAAAAGGAAGGCAAGAAACATGCATGAATTAAAACCCTTTCTTTGGAGTATCAAAGACTTAAAACGGAATAACAAGTCCATTACTTACGATGACATTGGAAGTCTTTTTTCCAAGTCACTCCTTTTTTATCTGCTGTGAGGACGCAAGTTACCTTGCTGCTTCCAGTATGATAATATCCAGAAGCACATCGCATACTGCAGGAAGAACCATAAGTCCTGAAACAAGGCAGGGACAGGATTGCATTGACTGGTGGTTTGAGAATGTCACACAACTTGCCTGTAACAAAGAAAAATGGTGTCATCTGTAAGATGTTAAAGATCTCAATTAAGTGATACTCAAGTTTACTAAGACTTTACCTTTGCATGTTGCCTGTGGACCACTCCATCGTGACGTCGGCATACAGGTTATGCTGGAAGGACCCTCCATGTAGTAACCATGGTTACATGCAAATGAGCATTTGTCCTTAGTTGTCATGCCATTACAGGTCATTGTCCCATAAGGTTGCTGTACAAGAGTTGGACAAGGAAGTGCTGAAATATATCGATCAGGTATGAGTAAAGAATCACAACAAAAGTGCTTAAAATATAAACATTGCATACCTCTGCAGGACTTGCCATCTTTATCAAGCTCATATCCAGTGACGCAGCTACATCTATAGCTTCCCAGCGTATTGATGCATGTGTGATTGCACTGGTGTCTTCCCAGTGTGCACTCGTCTATATCTAATAAAGGAAACAATTATAGTTGTTTACAAGGGATATTCATTATCTTTTATCATTGTTGATTTTTTATTATTATTTTGATGGGCACGTGCTTTTTATCATTTCATCTTCATAAATGCAACAATAAGTATTACAATGTGCCTGTTTATTGGTCCTTGGAAATTGGACTTCAGAATATGGTGAAGTAATAATAATGATAATAATAATAATAATAATAATAATAATAATAATAATTATTATTATTATTATTATTATTATTATTATTATTATTATTATTATTATTATTATTATTATTAATAGGGAAATACAATAATCCAGCCAGAAAGCTAGAAACAATTATCATAGTCATTCGTGGAAGCGGTTGGGTGGGAGGCAGACAGCAACTTATTACTAATAACTTTATATATAATCATATTTTACTAACCTTTGCAACTTCTTTTGTCTCTTTGTAATGTGAATCCACTTCGACACCCACAAGTATAGCTGCCGTTTGTGTTGAAGCATGTTTGCTCGCAGTTAGACAGGAAGTACTTTGCATTAACAAGACCATCTATCTTGCGCGATTGGCATTCATCGATATCTGGATAAGAAGAAAAAGTCGGTTTACTACTGAATAGATCTTGCATGGGTATGCGGCGGCCATTTTCTAAACTGAGATGTTTAGAGTTGCAACTGTGATGCGACATATTTATAATATATAGACAAAATATTGGTATGAACTTTGTGCCTCCAAACTTTAGGTGCACAGCTCAACCATATTTCTAGACTCCATTATTAAATCTGTCATATACCTGAACATGTGCTGTTGTCGGGGTTCAGATGGTACCCTTTCATACAAAAGCAGGTGAAACTACCAATTCTGTTCGTGCAATTTTGATGACAAGGATTGTCTTCTGAACACTCGTCAATATCTAGAAAATATTAAGGCAAGTTATGAATACACCTCGATAATTTATATGATTCTTTTGTTCGGAGAGCCACAGGGCTATTAGGTTTAGCAAGTTATCACGCTAGTGTCACCCTCATAAAATTTCAGTATTATTTTCGAAAAAAATAATCGAGCTCACCTTTGCAAGCCAATCCATTCTCCTCCAGCCGGTATCCTTTTCTACATTCGCACTGCCTTGAACCAGCAGTGTTGTTGCAAATTTGTTCACAGTCTCCATTATTCGTCTTGCATTCGTCAATATCTAAATTCGACCCAGAAATATATGCCTATAGCATCATTTTAAACTGAACTCTGATCAAGCTTTGCAGAATTATGAATCTGACCTCTGTTCTAAAATTATGATGTATGAGTGTATGCGAACCACGTTACCCCATGTTATTCCAGAGTTGAGGTATTGTAAATCAGTATTAATGAAGGCGATAAATCTTAACGAAGTGCGCGAGCATTTGGTGGTAAAATGCTCGCCTGCATGAGGATGGAAGTCTGAGGTCCGGGGTTAGGTTTCCAGCTGCCCCTGTGGTAGTTGGCTCTCTGACTCCGAGGGTTTTCCCGGCTTACCGGTTTTTCCTCTCTCTTCTCAAATTGACCCTAATTAGTTCAAACTGGTCATGCTGTGTTCTGGGGCCATTCATGGACTGTATAGCGGCTGAAAGAGACGCCTTCGCATTGATTTCAGCTCGATCCCGTTGCCGGCTGCGCCACTGTCGTACTCAGCGGTGGTGAATGACGATAACAAGCTTTTATTAACTATAGATCGACCCTTAGTTTTTTAGTTATCAATTAAATATTATCAATGTATTTAATAAGGAAAATTACAAACCATCACAATGTGTTGCATTTTGTCTTGGTTGGTATCCTTGACGACAGGAACACCTATAACTTCCAATGGTGTTGACACACGTTTGTTGGCAGACGTTTCTTGAACATTCGTTTTCATCTGCTCATGAAGGAAAAGTTGAAAATAAGGTTACCACTCTTTGTACATCGCAATGTTTCTGCGATCCAGAAAACTTCAGGAGCGGTACATTTTCTCTTGATTGCTTGTCATTAATGCAACTAAACAGATAGTACCCTTCGCAGTTCCCTGTGCCATCTTGAAAGCTAGCCATGCCTTTTGCATGAAAGAGAAACCAACGGTAAGCTTGCAACCTTGGACAATTAACACCTTGGATAATTATTCACCCTTAGAGTATTTGTCCCTATCATTTCAAGGTCACCTCATGTCTCGCTTCGATGCAAAGGCATGGCTATCCTTAAAGATCGTACAGGGAACTGTGAAGGGGACTTGCACAACATCGACTTACCTGTACACACGGTGCTGCCAACCACCTTAAAGCCTGTTCCGCATGAACACCTAAAACTCCCTTGTGTATTAGTACACTTGGTTCCACAAGCCGTAGAGCTCGATGCACATGTACAAGGTGATCTATTGCACTCATTAAAATCTAGAATGGAAGGAAAGAAAAGTAAGAAAAAGAGTAGATATGCGACTGTACTATATGACAATGAATCTTCTCTAAGTAATTTTCAGGCAGCTGACCTCGACATGATTTTGATCCCGTTTTTGTGTATCCACGATAGCACCCACATCTGTACGAGCCTTGGGTGTTGATACAACTATGTTGGCACCCGCCGTTTCTGGAAGAACACTCATTCCTGTCTTCAGTAAAAAAAACGAATGTATTAAATTTCTAAATAATCAACTGTCGTGATTGATTGAGAATAATACCCTTATACCACTAAAAGCACAGTAAAACGAGTAACAAAATCGTACAACTTGTCGCGCAACATGATTGTTGCATTAATTGCAAGTTGCAGAGCAATGTTGACCGTATTACCACCCTGCGCACAACTTGTCATATAACAAAAATCGATGTTGGAAGTTGTGGCTGCTTGTTGCAAAAAGTAGAAAAGTTCGAAAAAAATCGTTTGTCGAGTGACAAACCACGTGGGTGGTTATCTGACGGATAACATCGCTCTGCAACATGCAATGCAACAATGTTGCAACAAGTTACCGCACCTTAACGTTTTATCGAAAGTTATAATACATGTAAGCATGGTATTTACCATATTGACATCTTGATCCATACCATCCGCTATAACAGGAGCAACTATTTGGTGATGAACATCTTCCATGGACACAACTACTGGAGCAGATTGCTGATTATAGATTCAAAATTGTCTTAACTTAGTAAATAAAATGAATGGATGGATGGATGAATTGCCCTTGATTTACGAGGGTAAATTATTAACTAAAACAATCATAAACTTATAGCTTGTCGAGAGTGACAGAGTATAAAAGTGTCGCAATTTTGTTCTCATTTAAGTTTAGTAGTCAGGTGATAAGTTCACACGACTGACCGATGAAAACGGGTTTTACCCCCACTCCACCACCCCCCCCCCCCCCCCCCCTACCTCAAGGCAACATTCTGGTAAACAAATGAGCCTCTGTGTTAATTAACATACGTATTGAGCAGTAACGTCCACTTCTTCTCCATCCACTGCAACAATAGTAGTAGGTGACTCTATATGACGTATATCTTGCGGCATAATAGTAGGTTCGGTAAGCTCTAAATTTGAATTTGCAAGAATAAATCAAGTATTAGTTCTGTGATTAATTACAATATTAATGAAGATGCGAAGTCATGATGTGAGAGGGGGGAGGGGAAGGAATTTAATAGCCTTCTACAATCCCACACATTTTTTATCATCCAATCACCGGTTAAACTCTCATCAACCCTTCCAAGATAATACCAGCACTTTCTTCCCATACCTATATATCTATGCCAGCGGACTTGAACTTCAGAACAAACTCAAGGTCAACCAATCAGAATCGAGGATTCGACATCGTTTTTTGATTAACATTTTTCATGATTCTGCCAAGAGAACCCATGAAATACGAGTTCTTCCTTCGAACTATAGTCGAACTCATGGCGGAATTCCATTTCATATATAATTTATAAATATAAATTACAAACTATAATTTTAATAATGTCCTTAATCATTGAATAAAATTGCGAAGAAATACGTTCTTTACATATTTCTTAAATAGTTTCACACTTTTCAGTTCTCTGGTATATAGTTCCAGATAGTAGCGCCGCGATAGGCGAATGATCTTTTCGCAAGTTCGGTGCAGCATTTGGGCAGACTGATGTTATTTGCTGATCTAGTGTTAGAATTATGAATGTCAGATCTTTTGTTGAACATACTTATTAAATAGCCTGGTGCTTGATTGTTTCTACATTTGAACATTTGTACTGCATCTCTTAGTCTAACCTGGTCAGAGACCGAGAGTAGCTTTAGCTGTCTTAATGTTGAGGAAATATGGTCATACTTTCTCTTTCCTGTGAGTAGCCTGGCTGCAAAATTCTGTACAAGCTGGAGTTTAGCAATATTCAATTTTATAGTACCAGACCAAACAGAGGAGCAATAAAATAGCTTAGAAAAAACAAGTGAATTGATAATTGTAAAAAAGAGTGGATTTATCAAATAGATGTCTAGTTCTACTAATCATCGCTAATTTGCCTATTAGTTCACTGGCCAAAGTTCTGGTGTGTTCGTCAAAAGATAAGTGCTTATCAACAATCACACAAAGGTGTTTCACTGAGTCGACAGGCGAGAGTTCTTTTCCTAGGAACATCAAAGGGGGAATTGGGGTACAGGATAACATCGCTCGGGATCCAAACACACAAAACTTTGTCTACATTGTAGACTCGGAAAATGCTTCAAAAATGCTTATCAAAAATAGTTGACCCATAATTCTTTTCAGGGAACGCGATCAACTATCAGCTGGTATCTACAAACGAACTAAAGGATGTACAACCAAAAAAATAATAAGGGTTGGATGGAGCAATGGAACTGGAGAAAAGTTATGAGAAAGGAGAAAACCTGTTTCGTTTTTTGCCATGGATCTCTGATCCTGTTGCCCTTTCCCTTAAGAATGAAAGTGACGATAGGAACCTTCATAAAATAAATTGCATATCTCCAATTTGTTCTGTGTTTTAAATTAAGATATTTTCATACCTTGATCTCTTGCATCTACTCCATCCAAACCAACCACACTTAGCATAATAGTGTTTGTAGGCTACGCGGGAAGTCAGGTATGAGGTAGCACTTGTTCGGTAGTAATAACTCGTGCAAACATGACTCCTGAAATTATGTGCAAATAAATTCTAATTTAGTATAGAAAATGTTAAAAAAAATATTGATTTATCCCGAATTAGCACTGAGAGAGGTATTATCCTATAAGATAAAGTTAGAGTAGTTTTTATTAATCCGTGAAACAAAGTGTATTAGAATGAAAACAGTTTTTCATAAAATACAAATTACTAGATAGTAAGACAATTGCTGCTAATGAACTGAACAAAAGAAAGTGTGCAAAGGATTCTGGTAGTTTCAGTAAATGACGCCATAATGTTAAAGGCCTGTTAGAGCTAAATATCCTTCTTTGTATGCTAAAATAACATAAAAGAACTTACGCCCAAGAATATGGTTCACTTTCCTTGCTTTGCTGAAAAGCCAATACCAGAACCAAAGCTCCAAGTAGTGTACTTAAGTACCTCATCACTCCAAGCGCAAGTGAGGAGTCGCTTTCCTGAACAGTTCTTCCATCAAATGCTGTTCGTTTTGCTGATCAACAGCTCTTTATCTTATTTGGCCTGATGAAATACGAGATGCCTTGTTGACACGGAAGGAAAGGCCGTACATCTGAATGAGAACAAGCAAGTCTAAACAGCTCTCCAAGTGTTGTAATAGAATCCAAATAACAGAAACATAACGCCAAAATTATAGCCCTTGAGCCAAGTGGACCGAGGATGATTAACCCCGAGGTAGTATTTGTATGAACTTGTTTGGCCACACATATCAATATCTATCGTTGTCATTGGAAATGAAAGCGGTCATTTCTCACCTCTTTCTATACCTGTTTAGATGCACATTGCCTTTCGAAGGTACAATAGGTACAGTTCTGACTTTATTGTCGTCTTCTGCGTTTTGTAAACTTTGTGATATATTGCTTTTTTTTACCCGGGAAATACGTAATCTGTTAATCAAAAAATTGATCTAAATATTCCAAAAATGTTGCATTAAGATGTGCGTGTCTTACCCTGTTAATTGTTGTTATTTTTGTACCACAAGGTCAAACGTCTTCCTGTTTTCCTGTTTTTTGCAAATCATACCCCTTTACAAAGAACTCATTATGAAAAATAGAAACATAAAACTCTGAAGTCATATTTTGTAGGAGGAAAAATGTGTATCTCCTGGATTTAAAACTAATAACTTAAAAAAAAACTGGGAGGAAAAGGAAAATAAAAAGGAAAGGAAGAAAAGAAGGAAGCAAAAAATGCGCAGTCAAGTTTTGTAAACAATGTTGAGATGTTTAGAGTGTTTGATATACAGGTATTGTTTCCAAAATATCATCAATGTTATTATTGCAACACAAAAAAGTCTGCAAAACCGGTTGTGTGCTTGTTATGATGGACTTCAAAAAACGCTTGGAATATCCCCCTTTTAACCCCAGTTAAAATTTCTACGATCAGCAAAGGTTTCAAAAATCCATTAGCCGTTCATTAGCAGCGTAATGCACATTTTAATACTCCAATATCTTTTTTCTAATCCTGTACTAATTCAGCATTACAAAACAATATTCGTATTTTGTGTTGATGTTGATCGTTGAACGTTTTTCAACTTGATAAATTCAAGGTCGAGAGAGTAGAAGTACTGTGGACACATGGGAAAGAAGTCAATCTCTTATCGCGGCCCAAAGATACTGTTGCAATTATTTTACAAGACATAACCCAACAGACTTGAACAAATTCCAGAACTAATACAACGCCTGCCATTGTGCAAATTAAGACCCCACAGGCACAATCTCATGACCTGGTGTACATGTAGCGAGGATACTTATCGCGACACTGTTAATATTCTTATGATTTTTATTTAAATGTGCTGACAGGATCAAGGGAACTCGAGGCTGATGAGCGCGATATTTACTCAGGATTGAAAATGACTTCCGGGTCAAAATACAGATACTGAAAGCAACTCTGATATGTTTTCTTCAGTGATTTTTTCTTTCTTTCTTCCGGTTACAGTAGGCATAGGGTTGCTTAATCAAAATAAATACATTTCCTCTGGCTATTTTGAGAAGATCAACAGAAATATCTTATTCATCTCGCATCAAATACGCCATCATCCCGTTGTCATTGGATCTCTTGCGTGTGAATCGTGCGCGACGTGGGGGACTCGACTACAGCGCGACATAATATATATTAGGCCTACAATTTTTCAGTTTCAATTCCTTTTCATATGTTCTACGCAGTGGCGCATATTTTCAATATTATAATTCGCAGCTCTTAATTGATAACCAAAAAACATTTCCTCCACGGAACTTGCTCGGGAGACTGCTTGCGAGAGAAAGAAAAATGAAAGTCGAGGTGAGCGCGCGCGATGGTGTTCCAATATTGTGTTCGGGGTCACTCTCAAACCCCAATCTCGTCCCCAGAGCCTGGTTTTCTCTTGATCGGCACCGAGAGAAGCGCAGGCTTCTTATGGGAGAGTCGTGGCTAGTTTGGCTAGATGGGATACTCCTCGTTCGGGTGACTAATTTCGAACTAGCCCGCGAATCGTCCGACGAAACTTCCGAAGATGTGTCGGAGCATCTAGCTAGTATTAATATTCCTTGACCTGAACAAGAAGTATCCCTTATTCTATTTTATAGTATTTTACTTTATCTTATCTTATTCTATTCTATTTCATTTTATCTCTTCCATTCCATTCCATTCCATTCCATTCCATTCCATTCCGTTCGCTTCTCTTCTCTTCTCTTCTATTTCATGGATTTCGCTTTCTTAATTTCATTCATTTATTGTCCTGCAATGTCATTGGTCAGTTTAGTTTTACCTCGATTTTGATTTCAACCAATCAAATTCCTCGATAGATTCATCTACATTTGCCCGCAAATCTCGAATATTCAAGATGGCGGAAGGTGAGTATCGTTGTGGTGTATGTATCAAGAAATGCCTAAAATCAACAGAAAAACTAAACGATTCTTCACTATTGTAACGATAAATCAATTTGTTTATACCTAGAGACTACGGAGATGCAAAATATTAAGCACAGAAATGTTCAATGGATGTTCTTTCACTGATTGTTTATCCTTCATGTGCTGAATTCCCTCTTGTGATAAGGTAAGAAAGTGCTTCTGACTTGATTAGAATTAAGAAAGCTGCAGTGTTATTTCCCTGTGCAAGTGAATTGTATGCTATTTGTTCTGCGGTTGTTTCTGCTAGTTTGCAAGATTTCTGGTTTGTTTTAAATCTTTCATTTTGATTATCATTTCGATTTTTAAGTAGTTTTTAAACCATGTCTTCTTCTCCCTCCCTTTTTCTGTCTTTACTTTAGTAGACTCCAACACTGCATAGCCTTTTATATGATACTCCAAAGTCATACTTAGATGATGATAATAATATGATAACAAAGAATAGATTATACGAAAGGTCACTTATAAAAGTTTATTTAAAATTAACCACCTCAGCTCGTCGTACAATCATCTTCATTTTCAAATTATTTTTACCAAGTACCAACATCAATATCATATCAATTGTGCTTCAGTATAAAAGCTATATGTACTATATGTATCATAGAGCGAAAACACTAGAACTATGAAATAAAAACAAAATAGTTACTAACTAATAGTTTTTATTTAGACAATATCACTCAACCAGAAAGAACAAATGTGACCCTTCACGCGACTTCGGGGCTTAACGCAATTGAGCGTTGAACCGTTTACCATTTCAACGCATTGGAGACCGTTGACAATGCGTTGATAAACATTTTAAGACCGTTGAAAAACATTGGAATTCGTTACAGCGTTGGAGTGATGCGTTGAGGAACATTTAAGACCGTTAAGATTGTTCTGATAAAAATGTTCGAAACGTTGAGAAACCTTTGTATTAATACATTTAGCTTACTTTTTCTGAGAGCATGTCCGGTCACCTTTGATCCGTTTGATATGTCACGATTATAGTTATTTGCACTAGTAAATCCGTTGCCCACCCATTTTCTATGATCGTACATACGTTTTTTAGTAAACTGTCGGTGCAAATATTTCTCATGCCTTTTTTTGATAACTCTTGGATATACGCGAATTCGCTCACGATAGATATCTACAATTGTTTTACGGACACTTCTTGAATTTTACTTTCGGATGAATCAACAGGTTCGAGAAAAGATGTAGCTATAGGTTGAGGAAAAATGATAAAATAAACACTTAAACTCAATTAGTCAAATCTTCATTTAAAGTAAGGGAACCGAAAATACAATCGTATCGTTCAAACGAAGTTCTTCACATGAACCGAAGGCATTGAAATCAATGATAATAAGGCGGTCTTCTTTGATGTCATCGAGCTTCAGGCTCATGATAAAATCTAGTCGGCGCAGTGAAAACACATTCCAACGTGCAACTCACAACTACCGAGTTCGCAGAATAGTGAAAATCGCAGTAAACGAATTTGTATTCTTCAAGTACATTTCTAAAATATAATTATTTCTGCGAAAACTTTTTAAGTTTTTATAAAAAACAGTTTAAAATCATCCATTGAAGTTCGTTATCTTCGACCCGAAAATAGCTAAATAGTTTTGTATGTATATTTCGATCACCCTGGAGTAATGCCCAGAAGCACGTAGGCTAAAGGGACTCAAATCAGTATTTCAACGAATTGAATGTGTCACTGATAAATAAAAGGGATGTACGAATTACTGTACCTATTTTGCAATGATTTGCTTAATAATTCAAGTGAATTTATTCTTCATCCCTACAATAATTATCAAATAACACAGATCAATCAAGGTCAACCGAAACGTTGAACCTAAGGATTGAGTAAACGTTGATAATCATCAAAAAAGCATTTCAACGTTTTTCAAGTTCATTAAGAAACGTTACAACGCATTATTGATCGTTGACAATGCGTTGCATTGCGTTGACAACGCGTTGAAAAGCGTTGAAAACGCATTACAACGCAGATTGCGTTAAGCCCCGAAATCGCGTGAAGGGTCACAAATACAAAAGGAAACAATACCTCATTACAACTTTACTTGTCTTTTATAGTAACTAATAGTCGCTAAATAAGAACTATTACACACTAACAATTTGATTTTGTTTCATGGTTCTAGTGTTTTCGCTCTAGCTCCTCCCAGAAGCAATTATGAGTTAACTGATTTGAATGGCTCCAATATGAGTACCCCCCCCCCCCCCTCCCTCACCAAGGACCTGATACCCAGGCAAGCATGGCTCTTCATTTCATGGATAACATAAATTCAGGGAATCCATGAATTTGCTTTTGTATGAATCTATTCAGAAGTATAGTGACTATAATAAGCTAATATTATAATATTGATGCTTCATCTTAGGATTTCACCTTATTCTTTTTTATTATTATTATTTGAATTTTCAAAGCTATAGTGGTGGCTAAAAACTCAATTCACCCCTTAAATTATGCCCTTGACACCCAGAAAGATGAAGTAAATAGTTTTAAAAGTCATGGCAATTAATTAAGATTAAATTCCTTAGAATGTGGTCTTAAAAATTGCACATTTCCAAGCTAACAAAATCGTTGGCTCATTATCTTGCTGGTTTGGGCAACGAATCATGCATTTCATTTCTTTGGCAAGATTACAATTCGTGATATGATCAGAAAATATCAGAAAATATCAAAACAATTAATGCTGAAATGTTTGAACTTGTCATAGGTAAATCATTAATTTCTGTTCCTTGGAACTATTACAATTCATAAAATGACAAATTGATATTGAAAACATCAATAATGTTGAATAGCAATGTCTTAATCAGGACAAGTGCATGCATACAAACTGAAATAGACCCTTTGCATACCACGTCAAAGCAGCTAAATTTGGAGGACAAATCTCCTGAGAATTGAAACCTATTGTTTTTCCTCCAAACTGAGCTGCCTTCCGACATGCTAAAAGAGGTCTGTACAGGGTCTGTAACTTATGATTACATCAGTGCTGTTGTAAATGATACAACTTTAGAAACATCATTTTGGCCGACAGCATGGACTTCTGCATAATAGGTAGTGCCTGCCTCAAGGTTAAGGATTGTACAAAGCTGTGCTTTACATGTTGCTGTTTGGTCCATATGCCTCTCTTGTTTTCCATAGTAGACAACAAATTGATTCTTTAGATTCCCATCTTTATGCATCCAGGTGATAGTTGCAGTATTCTGGACAATAACTTGGGCAGTAACATTACTGAATATCCTTGAGACTAGAAAGTTGATGGTACAATTAGAATGTTCTTCCATAATTATTTCAATAGAGTTGGTCACTAAAAACCTATAAACTAGGACTGCTAAGGATCATGGGAAACATTTCATATTAAACAAGTAAAGCTTTTGATACAAACTTCAACTTAATCAGGGACTGCGGAGCATAATCTTGATTGGGGGGGGGGGGGGGGGGGGGGCTAACGACCACCAAATACTGGAAGACCTAGAGGGTTTTGGGCATGCTCCCATTATTGGGGGGGCTATAGCCAACCAGCCCCCCCTGCTCCGCGGTCCCTGTTAAGGATGCTCACAGGATGTGAAACTGTAACTGGTAAAAGATCTCGAGTCCATCTCAAGTAAAATTTATCTACCCATCATCCTTGCTTGGTCTTAGCTTTGTAAGTTTTCTGGTCACTAACTTTATTGAACTAAGTATACACCAATTCAAAACATGGCAGACACACACCAACTGCCTGGGTCGAGGAGGTGAAAACGAGGCTAGCTAGTCAGTCATCCATGCTGGTAGCTGGCTTTGCTCTTAGGAGCATAAAAACAATTCTTAATGGATGTAAACACCAGTAACAAAGATGAAGCCTAAACAGTGAATAAAAAACACATAGATCTCAGATCACAGACAACTGACTAGGCTCGTTTTTGCCCTTAATCCAAATTTCTGTATATCCATACTGAACCTTTCATATTCTTTATGCCTCCCAGGAACTTAAGTTAAATCCTCGTATCTATGTGCTATCTGATGAAAACAATGACCCACCCATGGCTTGGTGTTATGACAAATGGACTACCCATGGCATGACAAACAAAAGGTAAGCTATGGTATTCAATAAATAATATGCGCAAACCTTTTCTTAGTGTTCTGGCATATTTACAGCCATTTCTCTGCCAATGTGGATAGGCACCCTTGCGTGTAAAGGCTGTCATCTTGATGCAGTAGAGCTTGTCCTCCTTGAGATTCGACAGAACAGTTGATAGTTTGTCTCTCCCATCTATATTATGTTTCTTGAAGACCGAATCCTTGCGTTTTTTAACATAAACTTCATAACCAAGAATAATACCATTTCTTTGGCTGATGGGTAGCTTTTGCCATGTTACGTTGATGGCTGTTGCATTGACCGCGGTGACAGATGTTATTGTTGGAGACCTTTCAGGAACTAAAAAAATAAAACCGGGCATTACCCAGATGAAATTTGCTCTAAGATATTCACTTAGCTAAATGGTACATACTAGCGGAATCTTAAGTGCAGAGATTTTGTCAGAAACATTGAGCCAGGTAACCCACTTTTTCTCCTTATACACAACCATGTTGTGAAATCCACCACTCATTTGGCATTGCGATCAGGGAAGCACGCGCATCCCATAATCACCCGAACGGAACAATTTGCTAACTTCGTTACTGTAAAGTACCAGCCGTAGCTTATGTGTCACTTATGTGTCTGATTATATTGTATATTATATGATTATCTTGCATTATCCATATTGTATCAGCCAGCAATTCAGTTTTCTCTAACTGCAAGTGGCCGAAATAAACCATATTATTATATTATTATTATTATGGTACATACATCTAAGATGAATAATAGAATACCATGTCTATACAAAGAGAAAAGTGAGATGACAACATAGCTGTTGTTGTGTCAGATAGAGGACTGAAAATGGAGTATATAAAATGGGGTAAAGACGTAAAAAAGAGCAAAGTTGGAGGACATGAAAATCAGTGAGCAAGCTCACCGTTCGTCTCGCTTTGATGCAAAGGCACGGCCGCTACCTTTCAAGGTGCGCAGGGAACTGTTAAGGGGACTATAGGTTCTGCAAACTTACCATCATCCATAGAACGAATGGTAATCACAGCAGGCTTACTACGCTCACCATTCACAACAGTATAAACCTTGATCCTGTACACTGTGAACTTGAGCAGACCTCTTAGCCTGTATGACTCACCACTTGCCCAGTCTTTTCCAGGAAGAACTCGAATGGTACCTAAAGGAGTTTGTTTGATAAATCCATATTCAAGCTCGTAATGGCTTACTTCACCAGTCTCAGGTTTCCACCATACAATTTTAAGTGAGTCGGATCCAACTGAAAACGCCAGAAGGCTGCGAGGTTGGCCTGGACCTGAAAAAAAGAAAATGTTTGAAAAGGACCAATTATTTTGATCATACTTACGAATACGTTGTAAAGAATAAAGGCCCGGACACTTTTCTACCTTGAAGTAATGAGAAAAAATTACTGACCTGGTTTCTCGCATGTTGTCCTTCCTTCCACGTCTTTAAGTGGCCCCAATGAATGAATACAAGGAATGCATTGTTTCTGTCCAGCTTGCGGTTGGTATGTTTTTGGTGGACACTTTGTGCAGTTGCCGTCTTTGTCTTCAAACGTTCCTGGTGGACATTCTTTTGCAGTGATAAAGAAATAAATTACTTATATCAACTGAATGTCACTTAGGAAGCAATTTCGTGCCACAAACTCATTTTGTATAAGATTGAATTACATTAAAAGGCAGTAGCTTTTTCAAACCTTTTTGAATGCATTGTGTTTCATTAATGGAGCCTTGACGCAAGGTTGTCTTCTTTGGGCCACAAAAGACACAGCTGTTTTGACCAGATTGAGGCTGGTAGCTGCCAATAGGACATTTCATGCACCCTCCATCTAAAACTGTTTTGAATGACCCAGGAGGACACACATCTGAAATGAATTCATGAATAAGGGAAACTTTTCATTTTCCTTACATCGGTCACAATGGTGATAGATAAAACATTGAGTCACCTTGGCATTATGTTATTAATTAATTAGAATGCAGATAAGCCTAGGTTCAAAATACAAACCTTTTTGAATACACTGCGATCGATTGCTGGAGCCTTCCAGTAAGGTAGTCTTGTGTGGACCACACTTGATGCAACTGGTTTGTCCTCGGCGTGGCTGATAGGTTCCCATGGGGCATTTACTGCATATGTCATCAAGAACTTGGTTAAATGTTCCAGGAGGGCACAGCTCTACATATTGGGTATGTCAAATATTAGAAAAACAAAATACTAACACCAGCAGCAAATTTTAAACTGGACTTTAAGCAAACCTTTCTCGATGCATTGTGATTCTTCGATGGTGCTTCTCTCCAAGGTTGTCTTGTCTTGACCACATTTAATACAGGTTGCTTGTCCTGGTTTAGGCTGATATGTTCCGATGGGACATTTATTGCATGTTTCTTCTAGGCCGTCTTTATATGACCCAGGTGGACATTGTACTACAAAGGGAACATGAATGTCATCAATATGTTTCGTTTTGTCGTCTCAAGTAAAAGGCCTTTTATTTTTTCAATGTGAATCACCCGCTGTAACGCAGTAAGAACGATTTTTTGTTTTGCTTTGAAAAATATAACCTGCGCCACATCCGGACAAATACCCCTGTAAACCGTTAATACCGGGATATTTGTCCGGTTGTGACGCAGGCTATGAAATACTTCCTGAACTGGATCAAAATGAATGTTATCAGTTTTAGTCATCTGCAAGTTTTCTAAAAAGAACTTAAACTCACCACACATAAATCCATTGTCGTGCAGGTACTGGCCAGATGGACAGTCAGGTGCCATGTAGAGAAATCCAAGAGTTTTGGCAATACCAATGAGGCTTTCCTTTGATCTTTGTGTTATAAACGTTGTTCTGTTCATAGCATGCATCAATCGCTTTAATTTCCCAACAACATTCACACGCGCCTCTGCAAACTTCTCCATGACTTCATCCTGAAGAAAATCTATGGCATTGACCTTAACACTTTCGCTAAGGAAGAAGTATATTTTTGCCTTAGATTTAGATAATGGGATGTATCTTATATTGGAGATGCTCTTCCTAGATACATTCATAGATGTAGTTACTAATTTCGTAATACTTGTCTTTAAAGTCTTGTCCAAGCGAGAGGGAATACTTTGAGTATTTTGACCTTGACAACTTGATGCAACACATTCATTTGTAACATTGAAGATAACAGCTATCTTTGGATTTGTTGCTGTAATGCTTAACACGTCAAGTCTTGCTTTTCTGCTGACAGCTTTACCTCTCTCATTACTGGCCTCACAATAGTAATGTCCACTTTTCTCGACTTCGTCTGGAACTATGTACAACAGATTACTGTTCTCGTTGGTGAGCTCCACTGACAAATTCGATGACAATGGTTCAAAGAGCCATTTTATAGTTGCCAACGGTTTTCCCTTGACAGCACATGAGAAAGTAACCCCCGACTGCTTGTCCAAAGGTACTTGTACATCTGTTGGATGCTCAAAAATTGTCGGCTTTCTTTGTATAACCAGTGCAGTAATTCCTGAGAATGTGCTTCCCTTGTGATTTGCAGCTTCACATCTGTACAACCCTTGACTGGTTTCATTCAGGGATAGTAATTCAAGATCTCCACTTTTGTCAGAAACCTTTAAGACTGTATTGACCCTCCTCCACGTGTAAATTACGTTTGCATTGCTTTTTGCGAGACATGAAAGCTTGATGTTCTCACCAACGAGGCGGTTTACTTGTTTGTTGTCGTTCGGCGTCAACATAACTGGCTTCTCACCACAGAGCACGCTGACATCGTATGTTTTGTTTAACAGAATAGTTAGGTTCTGAAGTTTCGATTTAACCTCTTCCATCTCTAGTTCTTCCTCCATTAGTTCTTTCATCCCATCAGCTAATCTTGGTAACAAAATCTGCAATTCTCTTGCTTTTGTGTTATTTTTTACAGACCTGTAAAGTTCTACAAGACGTTCACTCAACTCTTCAACGCAATCGAGAGCATTTGAGCAGTAATCAAGATTCCTACTTTCCGTGATATTTTCGACAAAGTTTCTCCATCCAACAATGGTCTCATTCCAAGAGACCATTCTTGATTGTTCGTTTCGTTGTTCTTTGTATAATGAAATAGCCTTAACATAGTTTTTCGATAAATCGTTTTCAGACGATTGTGCAGCATCATCAGCAAGGGCTACTTCCAGGTTGTCTAAGGCAGTAATTTCATTTGATATCTCACTATCTTGTGCAAATTTAGACTTTAAAAGTTTATGAAGAGAATTGAGTATTTCAGAGAAGAGCATGCTTGTGTTTCTAGCCAGTAAACATTTTTCATTTTCTTCTATAGGATCTGATCTTCGGCTTGAGTTTGAAAAGTCTATTTCAACGGATCTTCTTTTTCTTGATATTCCAATGGATTGTGCAAGTTTTTGAATAACTGATTTTGTAGTGTGGTCTATTGAGAAATGAACATCCTCAAAGTCCATGATAAAATTGAATGTCAAGTCAGGTCCATCTTTACTTGTTACTGTTCCTTTTAAAGGAAGGCGTGAATTTGATAGCGATGACGTTACTGTATGGAAGAATAGGGGTGACATTCTTAATGGTCGCTCCTTGTAAGACTTGTCCAAAATAGTCTTAAGCTTTAGACCTAAGTCAACATCAGGAATGCTCTTCATCTTAGATATGGAAATTCTACTGGCGTTCTCTAAAGCTTGAAGTTGCCGAAGCCGAGCACTGACGATCCTATAACCCTGTGCAGCATTTTGTTCTTGTAATCTAGCCTCTTCAAGCTGTAATTCAATGTGAGCTAATTCCTTTTCCGATTCTATCAAATCTGGATAATCATTTAAAATGACCGCATCAAGAGATGATTGTTCTATTTTAAAATTGTTTCTCTTTTCTTTGAAGCATTCTTGGTTTCGTTTAAGACATTGTGGATCCAAAAATTCAACACACTTGATGTCCTTTCTACAGCAAGACCTGGGTTCGAATCCTTCTGATGTCATGTTGACCATTCTCGGATTAGTACACTTATATTTGACTTCTGGAAACTGTTTTCCTACCATTATTGCTCTTGTTTCCTGGTAACTTCGGTACTCGGTTGGTCCAGCTTTAGTTACGTACTTATGTTTACATCCAGAATTTGTGAAAGCTGAAATGATTGAGCCACCGATTATGTTCCCAAACGATCCAAGGAAATTGGTTGCCAGATTACCACCAAAGTTCTTGAAAGCGTTACCAATATTTCCTAAAAAGCCTTTATTGAAAATATTTTTCATGGACTTCATTGCGTCTCCCAAGTTTCCTATTCCTATCTTGCCCATCAAATCAGTAACTGGGCCTGGCAGATTTGACAAGCCTGGAATTGGAATTTGCTTTAAGATGTTTTCTGGTTTGAGGTTGATAAAATCTTTCAAATTCCCTTTCAAAATCTCTTCGATATTGCCGATTCCCCTCAAAGCGGGTATGCCCCTTCTTAGTGCATCTCCTATATTGAGGTTTAATTTTCCGGGAAGGTGTCTAAATGCACCTTTTACGATATCATTTACGTTAAAATCTTCAACCATGTTCATCAGTGAGCCTGCGTTCCCAAGAATCTTTCCAAAGTTTGGTATCTCTTCAAGTGAAAAAGCTTTTTTGAAAATCTTGTTAATACCAAGGTCCCTGACAATGGGCAAATGCGTTTTTATCATATTATTGAAATTTAAGTTTGCGAATTTTAGAGGGTTAACGCCAACTGATACGACGTCTTGCAGCTTGTCCTGGATGAGTTTCCCAAAGTTAAGGCCCTTTGCAAATCCAGGCACCACACCCTGTATAGTTTTCTGTAGATCAAAGTTTTGTAGTCCAGAAATGGATCCCATAGCACCTCCAACCAGTTTGTTCAGGTTAATGTCTGCAAGGTTTCCTGGGTTTAGTTTGACTGCATCAGTAAGCAATCTATTCAAATTAAAGTTTTCGCTAAGTTGAGGTATCCCTTGTCTGAGTAGCTTATTTAAGTCCACATCCCTATGCAGACCTCGAAGTTTGGTCTTGATGATATCGTTAACATCAAACCTTTCAAGCAAATTGTTGTTCACGTTATAAGATAAAACATCTTCCAAAGAACTTTGGATTTGCCCTGTGATATCCTTCAAAGATCTAAGTGGAGGTGAGAACTTTTTTAGCACTCTATCAAGATCGGTATTTCTCAGTTCCGGTATCCTCTTTATCAGCTCGCTTTTCAAATCGACCTTCCTTTTGAGTCTTTTCGCTTTGAAAATGGCATCTTTCATTACTTGGTTGAAGTCAAAATTGTTTCTAAGTTCAGGCATGGCTTTTGTTACTTCTTCATCAAAGTCAAAATCTGCAGGAAGTGCTGGGAAATGCTTCTTCAAAATTTCGCTTGGATCAAATTTATGCTGTTTTATAAAGTAAGAAGCCAAAAGCTTATTAAAATCAAAGTCTTTTGGTAGCTTACCAGATAGCTTTCGAAGTTCAGCGTTGATGTTGAAATCACGTGGTAGGTTTGGGTTGGACTTTTTAAGAAAATCATTAAAATTAGGAATATTTTGAAAGTCTTGTACACCTGTAATGCTTCGTTTTTTCCTTCTGCCCAGTAGTGACCCAAGTGCGAGCTTTCCAGCGCCTTTTATAAGTCCCTCGGCCAAACCTGTAAGGAAAGACTTGCACTTGCCAACATCTCTTCTTATCATGGGTGTCGTTGGGTATGTTACTTCTCGGGTCATTTCTCCCGGTACAAACTTGGTATACGGCACATTCACTTCCACACAATCATGTTTTTGATATTGAATGATTGCTTTGTCCCAGCACATATCAGGAATGCAAGTTTTGCTGCACAGCCTTTTGCATTCAGTAAGATTGCAACTTCTGCTTAACATATCTTTTATATCCTTATCATGTTCTTTTATAGCATATTCGAAATTTAGAAAGAATTCATGAAAGTCATTCCTCTTTCTTCTCAATTTGTTTTCTAAATTCGTTTTCTTCCTCTTTAAAAGATTCCAGACATCTCTTTTGGAATTTAAAATCGTGCCTGCATTTATCGTCTTATTGATGTTACTTTCTAAAATTGCCTTTGCCTTCCTTATCCTATTCTCTGCTTTTTGAACCAATGTAATAGCATATTGGTTGACTGAGTTTTCCAGCATTCTTGGAAGTCGAGAGTCTATTTTTCCACTTGCTTTGAAAACCAATGATTCCCACTCTTCAACCTTAGCATCAGCAGTTACGTTTATCTCTGATTCAAACTTGTTGAAAATGTTTCCTTTCACTTTAACATGAAGCTGTTCGTCTGTAAGGTTCAGGTTGACCGTTTTTGTCATTCCAAACAAACTCATAGTGGTTTTAAAGCGCATTAGCTTTTTAGAAACGTCCATTCTCATCTCTTCACCTTCCTTCACCTGCAGCAGTCTCCCAAGCTTGATGTTTTTGGATGGCGAGATTAATACATAAGGAATTGTTTGTTGTTTTGCTGTTGCTCCAGCATTTATGTTCTTCCTTGGGCAGACGGTTGTGGCTGCATCATCGTTATTCGCGAGTATTTTTGCCTTTACATAAGGGACACACAACCTACCGATACAAACTTGTGACATCATACCAATGGATAAACCTTTAATACTTTGCGTAACCGGAGATCGTTGTACATCAAGCTTTAGTGATTTTGCAGAAAGTTCCAAGTTGGATTTAAAACTTTGAAGTTGTGCTACGATCCCCGATACCATTGGATTTGAGGTATGTGATGAAAGCTTCTGAGAAAGTGCTGTTGTCATTGTTAAGATGTTCTCAACCTTTTCGTTCATGCTTTTTACTTTGTTTATTATACTCTGCGCTTCTTGGTTTACTAAAGTTTTGCCTATACTTAACATGACAGGTTGCCTCATTGTGGTTGCCTGCGCATTCACATCATTGACGATTTTTAGCAATTTGTTTGCATCAGAGCCTAAATCTGGCACCATGTTAGGAATACTTTGCATCGTGAACTGGAATTGCTGCATTATGAATCCAAGGAGCATGACTGTGGTGCCTAAATTATTTGGAATTTGCACACCACTTTGTCCACCTCCACTGATGTCGTGGTTGATGGTAACATTCATTGGGTATTTCAAATATGGAAGAATAAATTGAGATAACATGGTCCCTTTTACAGGATTTTCTGAGGATGTCAAGGTGAAGTTGATGCCTTGGTCACACTTATCCCCTAGTAAATGACAATAAAATATAGCGTTTCAGCCCTGATCATTTGAGTTTTACTCTATGTATGACTGATTGGGATCCTGAGATATATCATGTTGTTTCTTACCTCCAAACAGGAATTGCCCAACCATGCTTTCTGATTTCAACTTCAATGGAATCAATTCAGAATCATCAGATTTTATTGAGGTTTGCATTGTTATCCTTCCTTTAGCAGAGCCTGATATTGAACAGGTAAACTGACTGGAAAGAAGCTGCAAGAAAAAATGCACAAACAAGGCTTCAGGTACTTGATAAGACAGATGTGAGAAGATCTCTTATTTTTGGAGGGCTTTTCTCCGGGTTCTCTCCGGTTTTCCTCTATCGCAGAAAGCAACACTTTCAAATTTCAGTTCATGCCACCCTTGTTTAAGCGTAACCCCCATAAAAGAAGGTAGAGTTGCATTAAAAGTATAATATGTGAATCAGGTTTTTACTGACCTCTTGTGGGCAGTCCGACTTTGTGAAAATCTCTCCTGTGTTGTTAAGATGAACAGCAACTCGAGGACCAGTCATACGTACTTTCATCTCACCTTTCATCCAAATGTCAAAATTATTTTTACCAACTGCATCATCAGATCTATGACCCTGCATTCCAAAGCTAGAAACTTTGAAGTCCCATCCTGTATTTTTCATGTCCTTAAATATTTTCATCTGCTGAAATCTTTTCCTGGCCTGGGATGAGAGGTCCATGAACGACTTATTTTGGCAGACATCAAGTGCCAAGCAGACATGCTCTTTTGATTTGAACGCTTTTGTCTCTTCGCCAATTTTGGTGTTGAATGCTATGCTAGGTTTAAAGAAAACACTTGAAGGAGATATTGGAAGCTGTTCACACATTCCAGATCCATCACTGATGGGTTTACCGACACTGACCATTAGGTTGGTAACATCAAAGACGTCATTGCTTTGATCAAGGTGCAACTGAATCCATGGTGGCAGGACACTTGATAATGACCTAAAGATGGACCTTGGCAATGCATCATTTTGGATAAACTCAAACAGGTAGTCTTTTTTCATAGGAATGGAGTGACACTTTCCATCTTTTATGAAAGACAAGTCAGTTCCAGCTGCTACGTTTTGAGATGACATATCTTCGATCTTGCTAAGTAACTGTTCCCTGGTTAAGGAAAGTTCATTCAAGTTCCCTCCAAAGAGGGAGATGGGAATTTTGAAGCTCTTACTTTGCAAGTGAACTATACCTTCAGTTGATGTGTCACTTGGAGTACCCCAAGGAAAAGTTGAAGTTAGATGTGCACTGCATTGGAACAATGGTCTTGGCAACTCATGACAACCCTCTGGTAGATTGCCTTTTGATATCTGAAGTATGTTGTAAACTGTGGTATCCTTGATAATATCGGGACCAACAAAGATTGTGTTCTCCTCTGGAACCTTAAAAACCTTTGCATCATCGCCATCTAGAGTATATGAAATAATGTGCAGCCCTGTTTTCTTGGGAACAAGAGTGAAGGCCACCTGTCGAGACAGTTTTGAGATTCGTAACTCACTTTGTGGTTTCACCAAAATTGCTTGAGTTGATCTGATGGTCACCCTAAGCTCATTATTTGGTTGTGCATTAAGATGGTATACTTTGGACTCTTGGTTTGTCTTAAGTCTTTGATATGTGGGCATGGTTATGATACCTGTTTCACACCGTGGACCTTCAAAGCCAGTATCTTCACAGTCACAATAAAAGTTCTTATTGTTGTGAATTGAACATTTTCCACCATTTAAACATGGATTTGGCAAGCAAAGTTTCAGCTCTGTAATCGAAAAAAAAAAAAAATTTCTTTAAGTCAATCATTATTGAAAATTGGTATAAATAAGTAAATAAATGACCCTTGCAGCTTATATTTTAACATTATTTACTGATGATTCTCTCTGTGTATAAATAAAGTTATGTATGTACCTTTACAATGGAAATTCTTTAAATTCCACTCCCCAAAACCAGAGGAACTGTCAAGCTCACATGTCGCTGCACCACCTTCATCGCTGTGAAATCCATCCAAGCATTCTAATGAACATCTTGACCTTATTGTGTTGTGGCAAGGCAAGAGAACCTCAGCATTTTCTGGTGCAGCCAGCTTTGGACATAGTTTAACTGTATGATTTCGAAAAAGGAATGTGTTATATGAAGACGTTGCATGGTAAAGAAGTATTCATAGTTAATATTGATTCTTAATGATGTTAGAAAGATCATTCAAATGAATTCATAGACAATATGTTTTCCCATTCCAGACCACTTGTTATTCCCTTCAGTATGATTTCTTTGTTTACCACAGCTGAACTAAGGAAAATTTTCTACTCATGGAGGTTTAAAATGGGAAAATATTACTCAATGTAAAAGGGTCTGCATTGAAAAACGTGACAGAGCATACAAGATTTACATCAAATTTTTCTTTGTTAAAATTTCAGTAATCATAAACAAATATTGACATGTTAATGCTATTTATGTCTAATTTAAAGAAAAATGGTGTAGTTGCTTTTTCACCTTTGCATTTCACTCTTGTGCCATTCCACTTCCCTGAAGGTAGACACATTGATTCCTCTGAGCCAAGAAAATCGTATTCGGGGTCACACTGGAATGTACATTTTGAACCAGTGGAAAAGCCATTACATTTCATGCTACCATGAATTGGACTCTCAATAGACTCACATGGAAGTGCTGAAATATACATTTGATAATATTATAAGTAATGGTGATGATGATGGTAATAGTAACCATCAGTGCCCCAAATCATCTATCAGCCGATTGTTGGTCAGCTGTTGGTTGGCAGATTATTGACAGTTGATGATGATGATGATGATGTTGACATTTAAATCAATTCATAATTAACAAACCTTGGCATTTTTTCTTGTCTTTCAGCTTGTACCCAGGCCCACAAGAGCAAATGTAAGAACCAATAATATTTTGGCATTTCTGATCACATTTGTGAGCGCCAGTCATGCATTCATCTACATCTAAAGCCAGGATAAAATTGTAAGTTCAATATTTTTAACTATTTATCTGCATTTGCCTTGATATATTAACATACACAGACCTTCTGCATAAAGATGCATCCATTATTTGCATAAATCAAAATCTTTGTGAATTGGATAATTTTTTTGTGACAAAGTGAGAGAAGCAAGACTAATTAATTGAATTATTTGTACCGTATTTGCACAGTTAGTAATTCATGGTTCTCAGAAAATAGCAAACCAATCGCCATTGCATGCCAGTTTTCCCAGTCTTGTCCCACAAGTATTGTGGGACATAGCAACAGTAACTAAGGGAGTTGGATTTGAGTTAATGGGTAAGATATAGAAATTTACAAGCATTCAAGATGTGCCAAAAACAAATATGAAAATTAGGCTGGTCTTGTCGTGGCTCTGTTTCTCCTACAAATCAGCGTAATTTTAAAAACGCTGTAGCATTTTAGGTAATTATGATAGAGCCCTTATGTTAAATGCTGTCAGTACTAAAAGGAAAAGTAATTGCTCGATATCTTGTTACTCAGTTGTCTTTCCTTCACCTGTAAAATATTTTCAGCCTAAACTACAATTTTTTTGGTCTGTAGACTTTTTATACATACCTTCACATGCTTTTTCATTCTGTCGAAGTCGATATCCACGTTTACATGAGCACTTGAATGAACCTTTAGTATTTGTACACAACTGTTCACAGTCGGAAAGAAAGTTGTTCTTGCATTCATCGATATCTGTGAATCACAAACAAAATGCTATGATTGGTCATAATAATTTCAATATTGTTTTCTTGGAAGACCCCTCGCACACATAATCCCATTTCAAATAACTAACTAGTTGAATAACAAGTATACACAGCAACAGCGATTAGCCAGCCAAAAGACCCACCTGAACAAGTAAAGTTATCATTGTTTAATGTATATCCATCTGGACATGAGCAACGATAGCTTCCATGCAAGTTGATGCACGTCATCTCACATGGGCTAGAAATCTTGCACTCATCAACATCTGAAACACAGAGGTAAAAAAGAACTGACTGACTGACTGACTGACCAACTGACTGACTGACTGACTGACTGACTGACTGACCGACCAACTGACTGACTGACTGACTGACTGACTGACTGACTGACCAACTGACTGACATCACTGTCTGATATGACTGACCGACTGACTGAGTAACCACCCAAACTGAATGACTTGCTCACTAACTAATTGACCAACTGCCTGGCTGACTCCTGAGCTGAATAACTGACTAACTCAACTTACCTATACATTGACGACCATTTGGGTGTCGTATAAACCCTCTGTTACATCGACATCTATAACTTCCATAGGTATTTATACACCTGTGCTGACATAATTTTTTCTTTGGCTTGCATTCGTCTTCATCTAAAAATAAAAAGGTGAAATAAAACATCAGTTCAGGCATCTAAGAAAAACCATTTAGAAAAAAAATTGTTTATAAGGTAAAACCATTCCAAAATAGTTCCTTATTCGGTTTCAAAAAAAAGTAAACAGAACATAAGTTAAGCTCATTTCATTTCATTCTAATCATTGTAGTGTAGGAAAGTTTCTAGTCCTGTCTTAGAATTTTGAGAACCACGAACAATAATTTATTATTATTCATATAATTATAAATTATTCATGTGTTTCTTTTTCCCATTGCACACATGTTTTTTCCTTTTTCCCATTGCACAAAGCATGTTGGGAAAGCATGTCCTTGCACTTTATCAGCTCCTCTAAAGTTTCACTTAACGGTAAGAATGAGTTTTTCCTGTGGAAATGTAAGTAGTCAACAGACGAAAATATCATAGTAATTTTTTTCTGATAGTTTCTTTGATTTCCTTGTTCCATTTTTACACGACTCACTTTCCCTTTTTGGTTTGTGAGCTTTGATGAAACATCGTGTATTGCTACTTTCATTTCTGTCTCTGTTTCACTTACCTTCACATGTGGAACCATCTTTCCCAAGTAGAAACCCTCTAGGACAATGGCATGAATAAGAACCAGGCAGGTTTAAACATTTTAGGTTACAGGTATTTGTGATTGGAGATAGACATTCATCAATATCTACATATTAAGGGAAAATAATTCATAAGTATCTGGTAAATCTGATTATACATCTTGCCTTACAAATTCGGTGCAAATCCCAAATAAAGGTTCTGAACAGCACTCAAGGGTTGATATAAATGAGCAACAGTTACTTGAAATCAAATTCTATGTTTTAAATTCTGATAATCTATAACTTACAACCATGCATAGTCAACTTTCAAGTACAGGTATCATACAAATTATAATTTCTGAGCATATAACTTGATTACCTTCACAAATGGTAGAAGCTGTTAGTCTGTAACCCTTGTTGCAAGTACATCGGTAACTTCCTATTTCATTGATGCAGGTCGCGTTGCATTCTGCTTCTTTGATATTTGCACATCGACAGGCTGGTGGATCTTTTTGGTATTTACACTCATCAAGATCTTGAAAAAAAGTAAAAAAATTCTTAGAAGAAATGAAAAATAGAAAAGGAAAATGACCCAAGGACTGATTTAAAACAGCTGGAAAAGGAAAAGAAACTCATAATGATATCTTAAAACCAAAAATAATCAAATCTGATTCAGGCAAAAATGGTCAATACCTTTCGCAATTTGCATTGATTTTCAATTTTTTTTCTAAATTTCATGTTATGTTTAAACTCAAAATGCACAAGAAAAAGTTAATCCCTTCCTTTAATTTAGATACATATTAAAAGGTATATTTCCAAATTTCTAGAATTTATGTATGCGACTCTAGGTTAGCTTCAGTTTGAGTGGAATACACAGAATCGAAAAATGGTGACCAATTTGAATAACTATTGTTCTGGACTGACTAGCCTCATGTTTATATGGAAACGTAAAAAATCGTTTTTACATGTATGAGAGGCTATAGCTAGTCAGTCCAGAACAATAGTTATTCAAATTGGCTGCCATATTTTGATTTGGTGTATTCCAGTTTTGATGTAAAATGAGGTAAACCTCATAATTATGATAAAATTTAGTAGCCAGTAATCAAGATACCTATGCATATCTCCATATTAATGCCAGGGATTTTGTGTTTCTTATATCCTTTGTTGCATCCACATTCATATGATCCTGGTTTGTTGGTGCATGTGTGCTGGCAGTTACCATTATTGTTCTCACATTCATTGATATCTGGTAAAAAAGGAAATATTAACAATGATAATAATAGATAATAATAACAATAAAAGAAAGTAAAAAGAAGCAGGGCTGATTCTTAAACCCTTAGTCCTGCTGATACCTAATTTACCCCCCCCCCCCCCCCAAATAAACTGCTAAAGCTAGTCAGCCACCTTAAAAGCGGAGGTTGACAGAAAATCAGTCTATAAGAAAGAAGTAAATGATATTGAGGCATAAGTCAAAGAGTTACCTCTTTCACAGAAGGTACCAGTCCATCCTGATTTACACTCGCATTTGTCTGGTGCTACACATTTTCCACCATTGGGACCACATCCAAGTGCACAACTTGCTATTAAAGTGAAAGGAAATTCTTCTTATTTGAACATTTGTGGTGTGTGTTCGAGATCATAACTACCGTAATTATAAAAAATATTCTTATTTTTTGTATATAATTGAGATGTTTAAGATTTTTTTCTATATATTTTTTCCAAATTTCTTTATATTGTAAATCTTCCGTATATATTTTAGCTAAGGTAGATTAATAAAGCTTATTATTTTTATTATTATTATTATTATTATTATTATTATTATTATTATTATTATTATTATTATTATTATTATTATTATTATTATTATTACTATTATCTGGTGTGGTGTTGCCTGGTATATAGTATTGTGGTGTACATGTGTGAACTGGTGTGGTACAGGTGTGTGTGCTGTGGTGTATATAGCATGGTGGTTTTAAGTAGGTGAAGTGTGGTTTGGTTGGGTGTGGTATGAGATGTGATGTGGTTAGGTGAGGTGTGGTGTGGTATGTGGTATGATGGGTTGTTTGTAGTCCATTAATGCCGCTGAGCTGAATGTAAAACATGCAAAAGCTTTGACCTCAAAACATATACAGTAATAAAATACAGAATAGCATCTGATATTTTATCAATATTTCACTATAGCTAACTGCATTATACTTACGCTTATCGCAAATTTTTTTACCACCAATGCTTTTATTTGAGCTCCATCCTGGACAGCATGACATCTGAATCACTGCCACTGATCCAGTTCGAATGACATATATAGTTTTCGTTGCTTTTCTAATACAAAGCATTCAGAATAGAAGTACAATTTATTTGAAGTATATATTAGTATATATCAGGTCACTTTTTGGGAGTTGTACCAAAAGTAGTCCAGTATTTTCATAATTATCGAAAACTTTTCATATGTATCGATCTTCATTTCATGTCTTTAATTTGCTATCTTAATATACAGTTATTTCAAAAAAAATGTTGAATACTGAATACTGGTACTGAGTAGTGCATTGCAAGACCAATGGGCACTCTGGGTCTCATTAACTTGAAATACAAAGTGAATATACAGCGATTTGCTCTCTGATACCTATACACGAAATGCTATATAAATACGAAATGGTACAAAATATCTTCAGTGTGATATCTTTTCAAATCTACAAAATATCATAATATATAGGATAAACTACTATTGATCACTCTCACTGTTTTCATCATCATCATCATCATCATCATCATCATCATCATCATCATCATCATCATCATCATCATCATCATCATCATCATCATCATCATCATCATCATCATCATCATCATCATCATCATGTATCATCATCATCATGTATCATCATCATCATCATCATCATCATCATCATCATCATCATCATCATCATCATCATCATCATCATCATCATCATCATCATCATCATCATCATGTATCATCATCATCATGTATCATCATCATCATGTATCATCATCATCATGTATCATCATCATCATGTATCATCATCATCATCATCATCATCATCATCATCATCATCATCATCATCATCATCATCATCATCATCATCATCATCATCATCATCATCATCATCATGTATCATCATCATCATGTATCATCATCATCATCATCATCATCATCATCATCATCATCATCATCATCATCATCATCATCATCATGTATCATCATCATCATGTATCATCATCATCATGTATCATCATCATCATGTATCATCATCATCATGTATCATCATCATCATGTATCATCATCATCATGTATCATCATCATCATGTATCATCATCATCATGTATCATCATCATCATCATCATCATCATGTATCATCATCATCATGTATCATCATCATCATGTATCATCATCATCATGTATCATCATCAAAATGTATCATCATCAACATGTATCATCATCAACATGTATCATCATCAACATGTATCATCATCATCATTTATCATCATTATCGTCATGTATCATCATCATGTGTCATCATCATGTGTCATCATCATGTGTCATCATCATGTATCATCATCATGTATCATCATCATGTATCATCATCATGTATCATCATCATGTGTCATCATCATGTATCATCATCATGTATCATCATCATGTATCATCATCAACATGTATCATCATCAACATGTATCATCATCAACATGTATCATCATCAACATGTATCATCATCATGTATCATCATCATCATCATCATGTATCATCATCATGTATTATCATCATGTATCATCATCATGTATCATCATCATCATGTATCATCATCATGTATCATCATCATGTATCATCATCATGTATCATCATCATGTATCATCATCATGTATCATCATGTACCATCATCATGTATCATGTATCTTCATCATCATTATGTATCATCATCATCATGCATCATCATCATCATCTATCATCATCATCATGTATCATCATCATGTATCATCATCATGTATCATCATGTATCATCATCATCATGTATCATCATCATCATCATCATCATCATCATCATCATCATCATCATCATCATCATCATCATCATCATCATCATCATCATCATCATCATCATCATGTATCATCATCATCATGTATCATCATCATCATGTATCATCATCATCATGTATCATCATCATCATGTATCATCATCATCATGTATCATCATCATCATGTATCATCATCATCATGTATCATCATCATCATGTATCATCATCATCATCATCATCATCATGTATCATCATCATCATGTATCATCATCATCATGTATTATCATCATCATGTATCATCATCAAAATGTATCATCATCAACATGTATCATCATCAACATGTATCATCATCAACATGTATCATCATCATCATTTATCATCATTATCGTCATGTATCATCATCATGTGTCATCATCATGTGTCATCATCATGTGTCATCATCATGTATCATCATCATGTATCATCATCATGTATCATCATCATGTATCATCATCATGTGTCATCATCATGTATCATCATCATGTATCATCATCATGTATCATCATCAACATGTATCATCATCAACATGTATCATCATCAACATGTATCATCATCAACATGTATCATCATCATGTATCATCATCATCATCATCATGTATCATCATCATGTATTATCATCATGTATCATCATCATGTATCATCATCATCATGTATCATCATCATGTATCATCATCATGTATCATCATCATGTATCATCATCATGTATCATCATCATGTATCATCATGTACCATCATCATGTATCATGTATCTTCATCATCATTATGTATCATCATCATCATGCATCATCATCATCATCTATCATCATCATCATGTATCATCATCATGTATCATCATCATGTATCATCATGTATCATCATCATGTATCATGTATCATCATGTACCATCATCATGTATCATGTATCTTCATCATCATTATGTATCATCATCATCATGCATCATCATCATCATCTATCATCATCATCATGTATCATCATCATGTATCATCATCATGTATCATCATGTATCATCATCATGTATCATCATGTATCATCGTCATGTATCATGTATCTTCATCATCATTATGTATCATCATCATCATGCATCATCATCATCATCTATCATCATCATCATCTATCATCATCATCATCTATCATCATCACCAAAAAAGCAATCATACTGTAGCTATATTATGAAGTACAAGACAGTTAAAAATCACTTTTTTTATTATGGTTGCCCCCTCCCCTC
This sequence comes from Anthopleura sola, assembly GCA_023349425.1. Taxonomy (NCBI): domain Eukaryota; kingdom Metazoa; phylum Cnidaria; class Anthozoa; order Actiniaria; family Actiniidae; genus Anthopleura; species Anthopleura sola. The sequence goes on along the minus strand of JALHLI010000030.1, from coordinate 1,108,837 downwards.
CCCCCCCCCCCCCCCCCCCCCAATCCCTGGGTCCTCACTACGCCCTAGCCCTGGGTTTCCCTCTGATATCGACGTACCATTATGTTTAATATAACCTTACCTTGTTACAGTACAACGAGCCCAACCAAAAATTCCACATGAGGTTTTCCTTGTTTCCATGAAATGGGTAACTTCCGACATCGGAGGGTAAGGTTCACTTTCATAGTTTGTGTTTCGGCAAACATTTCCTCTATACATTAAAACAAATACAATATTAACATTAATAAATAATAATAAAATAAAAAATGGGATTTAGCAGGGGCATCTCTACAGAGTAGCTTGGTCCACTGAAATTCCAATTAGAATTCCAATTAGAATAACAATATACACAAGATCGAATATCATCTACTCATGTGCCCTGTACATGTCTCTTTATTATTTGGTCCTGATCGGCATAGATTTGGCACAGGCCAAACCGCTTAGCAATTTCCGTGATATTTAAGTTTAGTTTCTTTTTTTAATTTTAATTTTGAATTCAGTGTTATGTCTCTAGAAAGAGGGATCGAAGGTTTTTGTTCTACAAAACATCAAATGACCCTACTGCAAGGTTTTGGATTTCAGTGTTATGTCTCTTGAAAGAGGGATCGATGGTTTTTTTTTCTACAAAACATCAAATGAATATAAAAACAAGGCTGACCCTACTGCAATATTTTGGAGGTCTAATCTATCGAAAATGACTTTAAATTGAACTAAATTAACTTTGAATAAGTGATTCAAATGCCATTAACTTATCTACATGGTTGCTTGTGCTTCATAACATTCCTGGCCCCTGGCCCCTCAAGTTGTTCGTAAAACTGACTGGTTAACTTCATACCCTTCAAGGTAGTAGTCATTCGGGTTTTTGACTCTCTGGGAGCAGACCAAACCCAAAGAAAGTACCAGGATTAATACACGAAAACTCCAAGTCTTGAACATCGTTTCTTGACAAACCAACCTCAGATGAAATCTAAAGCTCTGTTTGCAAGTATTACATTATTCGTTCAAGTCTCAAAATGAGCATGGCTTTGTGGGTGACCCACCAGTATGAGTATAATCTTTTCTTTCAAGCTTCTAATGTTACTAATGTAAGATGTAACAAACACCCTTGTTCGTTTTCTAATATTGACATCAAAACAGGAACAACATTCCAAGACTAATTTAATCCTACTAAAGAAATGGCCATTAATCGGCTCTCCATTGCTTTTAGGATGTAACTTGATTCATTCAAACAGAGAAACCCCAGGCTAGTTCGCATTTATAAGTAAATAAGTCATGGTGTGATGCCATGCTTGGTACTCAATCACTGTAGTAACAAAGTATCTTCATCAAGCACACGAGTTTGTTTGCATTCATTGACAAAGCTATTACAGGCGAAACGTCTGTAAATATATACCGAACCAAATTGTGCTTCATAAAGTTACTTTGTTACTTTAAGGTAAATGCATTTACAAAACTAAACAAACAGTTCAAGAAAGTCATGGAAACTCCCCGGGGGGGGAGGGGGGTACTTCGGGTCGTTTCATACGTGGATGCTCCGCCCGGACTCTCGACCCCTTATCCTTTGATATACCAAATTTCAGCAAAATGTTACCCCTTTTATATACTTTTTTGCCTAAAAAAGGTACCCCTTTCATATACTTTTGAAGAAAAGCTACCCTTTTTATGCCAAAATTCACAAATTCCCACCCCCTTTTCTATACCTGCGGCCTGAAAAACGTACCCCTTTCGGGCGGAGCATCCCCGTATAGTCCATTATAAGGAGTACCCCCCCCCCCCCCCCCCGGGGGGAAACTCCCATCAGTCACACTGAGTAAATGAAGAGGCTGTTTTCCCGCTGTAGACCAATGTGTTCTAACTTGTCTGAACCCTGAATCAAAGTTCAAGTTGATTCAAAGGGAGTATCTTTTAGTGAAATTTAATGCAGATAAGATATCGAGTTTTCGTGTTGTCGGTCTTACAGGACCTAATTTGCGAATTGCTTGTTGTTGCATCTATATACAACACACATAGCTGCTCCCCTTCCTTCTCTGATCCCCACGCCCTTCCTAAGGGACAATGTTTAGACATTATAGGCGATGAAATGGCAACTCCTCTACAAAATGAATGGCGAACTTTGTAGGTGGTTTGGAAGTAATTGAGAGAGTTTGGCTACTGGCCATCATTGAGTTTGAGGATCATCTTGTCTTGATATAAGAAACAAGGAAGAACATTCCTTATGATTTTGACCTTTCACCTGATATCTCAACTGTATTATTATTAACTGTTCCTATACTTAGGACCCCACTGACTGATAATAAGAATTTTCACATCAGATCTCAGTTGCCACTGCTAATCCTCATCTGTTGAATAATTCTTCACAGTAAAGTAGCTTCAAGTTACAGAGATCATTGGGAGTTTTGATGGAACTTTTGTGCCATCATATTTTGCTACAGCACGAAACATGACACTTGCTTTAGAAATATAAAGATACAATCTCATTGCTTACAGACTATCACCGACCTAGGTTTTTAACACTGACAGTGCCGATTTTGTTAAGATTCCTGAAGATCTCGAGCCCAAACTGAATGTGTCAGTATGACCCAGTCTTGAAGTATCTTTCGGCCCATGATTGAGAATGTTAGTATAGCAATGTCTTGTGTGTTTGAATGCATAACAATTACAATTTTTTCCGATATTGCACCTCCATATTAATTACTTTCTATTTCTTTTTAATTTAGAAATGTGTCTGCATGGGAATTTTTTACTGAAAAAGGGGCAATATATTCCATCATGATACTTTATTGGATGACACTCAGTTTTTAATCATTTAAAAAATCTTTATTATCTTATAATTTTCTGTTTATAACATTTGTAGTTCAACCCTAATAATGTCCAGAAATATATTTTAAAAAATGCATCATAAACACCATAAACGAACATGCAGTTACAAAATGATCAAAATTTACCAACCCAAAATATCAATCTATCTGTTTAAGGACCATTTTAATATACCTGAATGATTGCTTTGACTAGATGAGGTTGTGATCAACTCTTAGATATCCCCACACCCCTATTCTATAATACATGACATGTTGATATTGCTTGTAAATTGCTTGATATATCTTGTTTTCCTTGATAAAATGTTTTCAAATTTCTTCCCGTTTTTTGATGAATTCAAGTTGCTATGGATACGGTATGTTTACTGCAAAATAATAGTGTATTAGATATCTAACTAGGAAAAGGTATGTGGAAACCCGAGTATGAACACAATACAAGATGATTATGTGCTTCTTGACTTGGATTCAAAATCACCATGTATGGCTGGTCTTGTCTTCTCTTCGGTTCTCTTATAGCGTAACATATGGCCGACACTTTTTACGGTCTGGTGCCAGGCGGTAGCCACGATTACAACGACAACGATGCCTGCCATAGGTGTTAATACATCTGTGCTCACATCCACCGTTGTTATCTGCACATTCGTTTAAATCTGAAATGGACCGAGCATTGATTACTTGTACATTTATTCTTCACTCCATCCATCCTTCCCTTCATTCCCAACCATCACCCAATCCATCCTTGCATCCCCTCTATTCGTCGGTCCGTCCGTCTGTCCATCCATCCTTATTTCCTTCTCTCCTTCCTTCCTTCCTTCCTTCCTTCCCTCTATCCATCCATACATCTATTTATTCATCCCATCCATCAATCCATATATCCATCTCATCCATCCATTTGTCCATACCAACCATCTTTCCACCCACCCACCATTTGTTAGCCCCTTTAATTTAGTGCATTACCCTCGCACGAGCCGGTCTTCTTCTCATACTTGAATCCTTTAAAGCATGTACATTCATAGCTTCCTGGTTTGTTGACGCACTTGTGTGGGCAGTTGTTAGTAATGCTGGACAGACATTCGTCTACATCTGTCAATAAAAGCAAACAGATAAATAGAAGTCATAGCACACAGTGTTTGTAATGTTTGTAAGTGACTAACCAGTGCAGGTGTTGGGCCCGTTCAACCGGTAGCCATTTGGACAGACGCATCTGAAGTCACCAATAGTATTCACACAAGTTGCATTGCACTTTGGAACGTTTTTAGCGCAGAGACAACGTGGCTGTGGTGCCTGGCATTCATTGATATCTATGAGAACAATATTGAAATGGAATTAGAATCATGGACATTTATAAGGGTGTGGCTAGAGTATCGACCCATACCTTTACATGTCGTGTTGTCCTCAACATTGATAGTGTATCCTCTTCTACAGCCACACTTATGTGAACCTGGCGTGTTGACACATTCTTGCTGACAGCCGCCATTGTTCCCGCCTTCACACTCGTTGACGTCTTCATAAAGAAAATCAAGCAAAGAATTGAAATAGTTCATTCCTAGAATGTCTTCCTACAGCTTACAGCAACTGAAAGAAGCCGAAAATTTGAAAAATTCTTCATAAAATTTTAGTACAGATCACTCTTAAACCAATTTTTTAGAATATCCTAGAATCGTATAGATATATCCAAGAATTTGCTTCAATACACAATCAATCACAGAAAACTTTAAGGATTTTTTTTTTTTTTTTTTTTTGGAAAACGTTTTTACAAACCACGCCTTACCTTGACCGCATGTGAAACCTCTCCAACCTGGATCACAGGCACAGGTATCTGCTGCAACACACTTTCCATGTTGACAACCATGGACGCAGATTGCTTGTGTAAAGAAGGAAAGCATGATATAAGGTAGATGTGCAGCTAGAAACGCCCTCTTCAATTCATCGTGATGCACAACTCAAGAAGTAGCAGTTTGTCTAATATCTAAACTTACGTTTTAAGCATTCTGTATCGTTTTCGTTGATCTTCTTCCATCCATAACAACAGCGTAAAGAATATCCATGGATCTTTTGGGGATATACTTTTTCAATGATTCCCTTTATCACTGTTCTAGAACCAACAAAAAGACATACTAAGTGTCTAGTCGTTCTAGCACGTTTGTACTAATTAGGGACCCTTTTCACTCACACACACACACTATCACTACATTCAATATTCTATGCACACAACGCTCACTCACATGTCGGTTTTTACGGAGGGAGAAAAACTAGGAAGACATGTCCAGGGCTTCACTCCCGTCATCAAAACAAAATCACTCTATATACTTAAACCTACTTACTTGTATTTGGTGCAATTCAGCTTTAACGCTTTATAGAACCCCGCAACTACTGGATCGGTATGATAACATGGGACGGTGTAACGTACTATCTTCATAACTTTTTCTGTAAAAGTGACGTTTTTGGTCTTCGAAGTTGAATTGTGGCAAATGTTGGAACTAAAAAAGAGGAAAAATTGAGCCCTGTTTCATCAATTGTTTCCAAAGGTAACTAAACTGTCAGCAAACATTGGGAAACAAGCGTAAAATCTACCTACTGCAGAAACATAATATGCTTCTCGGAAGCTAAATTTGTCGCGCGTAGCAATGTTTAAACTGGGAAACATTGAGGAAGCATGCGCGCGGTGAACATGATCATGATCAGGTCAAAACGTTGGCCATGATTAACAAAAAAGTCTGTGAAGGCAACATTGCTCGACAGGGAGTATCATACATGATATCATACATTAATCATATCTAGTCTTTAGAAGCATACGTTTTAGTCCTTACCCATTGATATTAAGACCATTTTCTTCGATAAAATCAGGAAACGCAACAGTCCTAAAATCACAGAACGCAGCTACCAAAATACAAACCCCAATTAGATGACTGAGACTCATTGTTCCGCAGCGATCCACAAGCTTCGGCCACTGTTGAGATGAGATCTCGACGCAGTCATATTTATCTGAGATATAGTTTCAATTTCATTTTAAAAATAGTTTGTTTTTAGTGATACAGCAACACTGTTCTGACCTAAGGCACTGAATTGATACTGGTATACATATCACAATGTGATGAGGCATGAAAGCTTAATAATGACCTGTACTTACCAAGGTTAAGAATCATCCTATTGTATTACTACTTTGTACCATCCTGCTGATAAGTACACTATCTTATACTGTAGCCAAGAAAGTATATTCTCAACTGTGGTTTCGAATATTTTAACAAAACTAAGAATTATATTTTTTCGTGTAACTTATTTGACGCAAAATGAATTGTAGACGGTATTCTACAGTCTTTACTAAATGATTAAACAGGTTTACCGCGCGCATGCTTCCTCGATGTTTCCCAGTTTAGCCACGGGCAAAACATTGCTACACGCGATAAATGTTTGCATACAAGAAGCAAAGTATGTTTGTGCAGTATTGCAGAAGCATCTCGTGTTATCGATTCTGACGCATGATTTTTCTAAATGTTCAAATTTCTGTTTTTCATTTGTGAGGAAAGAAAGTTTCATTAACACTTCTTATAATCTCGTTGATTTTTTTATTGAAAAAATTACTGTAAAAACACTAAAATATTTATTTTATTAATCAATTTCTAGATAAATAAGGGTCTGTTGACAATTTCTTGAAGTACTTATTAAGTGCCTGGCACGGATAGAACCTACGTGACAAAGTGCCTTTACAGTTTATCCAAAGAGTTTCTCCATATGTCTGTACAGGTCTTTCCGGGAGGAAGTAAATACCGATCGCTCACTAGGAGATCTGGAAGGTAATATGATTCATGCAACTGAATTCATGATCTGTCTTGTTCAGGACCACACACTTGAAGCCTTCCGATGATTGTTATGTACCAGCGGTTAATCGATAAACCGAAAAAGAATACAAAGATAAAAGAAGGGTAAAATAAACGGCTAAATGACAGAAAGAAGCAATATATCCGTAGACATAAACAGACAAGGACAGCGAGAATTGGGAAGGACAAAAAAGTCTTTTCCTTTATTTTTTTCTGTAATTCGCCATCATTCTAATAAACTCTAAGTGCAGAACACTGTAGTCTGCGTGCAACCTGACTTAAACTCTTAACCGGCAGGGTAAAGTCGGGATACACGCAGGCTATATGAACTCTGGCAATTCGATCAGCCGAGAGGAAGATGTCGCGAAGGGTTACACACGCAACTCCATCGCTTACACGCGAGGGTCTAGACTTGCTCCAAGCCGACCTCTCTGAGACTCTGACAGAGCTACGAGCATAGGAAGTAAAAAAGAAGAGAAGTGAACGTCGATAGCGCGTAGTTACCAGCGAGTGTAATCCTGGTCGGGCTGCCTGTGGTTTATTCAGCGTGCGTGAACTAATACGAAGACGAAGGACTTTGCGAAATTCTAGCAACGGTCAATTTGAGCCCACGATGTGCACGCGCACAAAAATCGCTTAAAACCGCATAACAACCTTCACAATTTTATTCAGGAACCATACACGTTTTGAACTTCAACAGGGCAAAAACCCAGAATTTTGCACGGGCCTCTATATTTTTCTTTGAATTTCCTAAAACAACAGGTAAAAATCAATCTTTTGAGAAAGTTTGAAAAAAACGTAATTATTAGAACTTATAAAAAAAAAGCGTTTTATGTGTTTTTGTTGTTATACTGTTTGAGTACGATTTTCGGTTGATTAAGCTAACAAGAAGCTGAATTTTTAGCTGATTTTTAAAACTTTCTTCAAATATATTTAGTTAGTCTTCGAAAATAATGTTTAAAGTACATTTCCTGAGAAAATTGCTTCAAGAGCTTTTTTTTAATTTTTGAGTTATGAATTTTTATGTGCAAAGCTTGATTTCCGCCATTTTTCTTTCGAAAATTTGTCAAGATGGTCATATTCAAAACAATTTATCTAGAAAACGAGCTCGGGACACCCATTTTTCTTTTCATTTTTGGAATCAGCGTTAAATTCTGTGTAAAATATCTTTCTAAGAACATTTTGTAATTATTCCTTGCTAAAGTAGTCAGTCACCTTAAGGAACTAATTTTCTTTCTTGAATAATCATATTCATAATCCTCGTATCAAGAGGTAACGATACCGCGACCAACCAACTCCACGTGTTGATTGCCATGGATTTCTTTCCTCTAAGAATGGAATGTGGGCAGCAAAATTCAAGCAAACGTCCATGATTCTCGGAAAGAAAATGTAAAAATTTCAGGAATTGATCAGCACGAACCGTGTATTAACACAAGTAACTGATGTCTTCACAAACATATAGGGAGCTTCCCTATAAAACTGAATAGTCTCATTCTGGTTAGCAGGAGCTGGTTGCCATGGATTTCTGTCCTCTTAAGGATGGAATGTGGAGAGCTATTGATCAGCAAAATTCCGGTGCCATGTTTCAAAATGTGGTTTAAAATTATTTTAAGAATAATATTTTCTTCATATACTAAAGATGTGTTCATCTTCCTTGGTTATTCTACTTATTTCTTTCTTTTATGTTCAACCAACTGATAGCAGGATTATTCCTGGATAGTTTTTACTACAGTTTGTTACCTTGGTGTCACGTGTAGGCCCACTGGCTCACGTGTTTGAAGTGATTATGGTCTTTCACAGAAGTGTACAAATACGCATTATTAGTATGCCAAACTTTCATTCAAACCTTCGACCTTCTTGGTATAACATTCCCTCGTACTACGATAGCTGATAACACCATGTACAAGACTGTCCTGATCTTCACACTTCTTGTGGTTCTCACTGTATTCACAACAGCTTCACCAGCAGGTAAGATTATGCAATTAAAAATATCAAAGAAAACTACGAAAATAACTGCAGGTTATTACAGACACCGTTGAAATATTCGTTTTCTACTCTTACAGTAACGTACCGCTCTAAGAGCGTAAAGACATCGATGTTTGAATATAATGAATAAAAGCTATGAGTGCTTTACAAATATTTATTATTGGTTGAAGAGAAAATTGAAAGAAGTGTGGTTGATTGAGCGTACTAAGAATTCCATCGCCAATAGGGACAATGTAATAGAAGAACACTCCTAAATAAGATTTTAAATAAACGCTAACATTTATTGTTTTATTTTAGGCTATTCTTAATTCGTATTTTAATAATTTTAGCAGATTCATTTTTACCAGCATTTTATCATGACGATGGACTTAGGGCTCTTTCCATTCAATACTGAAAAGTTCCGGGTTGAACTTTCGAGATTTTCATTGGTCATAGAACAATTCACGAACCAGTTAGATCATGTGGGTTTTCCCCAGTTCCATTGAATTTTAAAACAAAAATTCCGGAATTTTTCATCGAATGGGAAGTAAACGTTAACCATAAATGGAACGCACATTCCTCGAAATTTCCGGGAATGAGGAATACCTCGTCAAGTCGTATCCCTAAATTTCAAAAAAAAAATTTCCGTTTTTTTTTCTTAAATAGTTCCAGTCAATTTTAAACCGAAAAATTCCGAATTTTTTATCGAATGGAAAGCGCCATAAGTCCAAAAGCTTGATTTATAATTGTTTTTACTTTTGTTGGAGATACATGATAAAGTACATACCATTTGCACAGAACCGTCTCCTGTTTACACGGCTTGGCGTTTGAATTTCAGTTCGTCCAGATAGCACTGTTTCGTGAATGCTTTAGAGGCAAATACTTTGGTAGGAAAAAATAGAATTTAAGATATATTTCTTAAACCATTTTACTTCACTTCACAGGTCTGCAGGATGATGTATTAGAAACCAGATCAGACCGTGAGTAAACAACTATGATTTTGGGGAGGGAGGAAAGAGGAGGGAAGATCTCCGGTTTTCCGGCTCTTTCTTGGTGTTGCAGAGCACCTGAGACATGAACACAATAAAACAATAGCCAAGAACAAAGAACGAAACAATGCCCTGCAATACAAAGAACTCTAACCTTGAATACAATATATACTTTCTGCAACACCAAGAAAGACCCGGAAAGCCGGAGATCCCCGAGAAAAACCTTCGAATCTGAAGGGAGAGATTTAACATGGTTGACGAGGAATCGATCCGAGACCCCCGAAGTGAAGTGCGTCCACTACCACTACACCACCCTTGATTCCCAATAGACCATTTCCACAATGCATTCTCAGGTCATGCTATCGTCTATTTTCCATCTAGGTCCCTGCCCCTCTGACAAAGGGAGGTACTGTCATTCCATAGCAGAGGATTGTTGGTGGACTGACAATCCTAATAGTGAAGCTTGCAAGTACTCCCGAAAATGCGGCTGTTCATAAGAATTGCCGAAAGGTAGGAATAATGTTCCTTGTTTTAAGCTATCTAAACACAGGCCGAAATGCACCATGGACTATGGTGTCGAATGCATCAGTGGGTTTTCCTTTTTGGTTTTTCCACTTTTTGCTTGTTGGTTTGTTTTTGTTTTTTTTTTTGTTTTTTTTTGGAGGGGTCGCATTTTTGGGTTGCTTTTCAAGCTCTTCTCTTCAATTATTTTATTTTATTTTAGTTTAATTCTTTTTTATTCGTTTTCATTTTATAGATTCAGTGCTGAACAAATTCGACATTAAACCCTTAAATCTTAGATATAGATATGGATATATAATGATATAATCACGAAGATACTCCTTAGGTAGATGTAGTGTAAGACTTAAGGTTTAAACGAAAAATAAAAGTGTCATTTCATCATGTCTTGTAATTACTTGTTGGGCTGGTGAAAGATAACAAGATATCGATATACACCTCTTGTTGGACGTCGGAATGCAGCTCAACTTGGAGGAAAAAACAATAGGTTTCAATTCTCAGAAAATTAAAATTCTTTTGTTTTGTCCTCCAGATTGAGCTGCTTTGACTTCACGTGAAAGGGTCTATTTAACTAATCATTTCTCAGTGTGATCATGCATTTGGCCTGTCCCCTCCCCACTAAGTGTACTTTTTGGTTGTTTATCCTTGTTTTTCTCCGAATATTTTTCGTGATTTTTGCCTAAGATTAAATTCCGTGCATATTCAGCTCTCGCTTTTAGACTTCAAAAAATCATTTCTCGGCATCGTGTGCACAAGATGTTTTTTTATAAAACATCAAATTCAAGTAAATTTATTTGGGAATCGATTTCTGGGGGCAAACTCAAAGTCTGTGTGAAATTTTGGAGGCGCTGTTGCACACCTCACAATATACGGGAAGATGTAGGTACATTTTTCAAACGGCTCAAAACCTTTAAAAAAGACGCTTTCCTTCCAACCTTACATTACCAAAATATTCCTCGACTACCAAGCACTATAAAGTGACTTTATTCAAAATCATATAGCAAATTAAGGTGGTTCGTACCATGCTATTGATTTGTTTGACGGGCATGAATTCCAATCGCGTCTTTTTGCATCAAAACCTTGTTTGATTTCTGAGAAATTTAAAGTCATGAGTCTTCAAGCCTTGAACAATGTACCACTAATTGTTTTTGTCCAAATTGGGTAAAATATTTCGCGATATTGTCGATCTGAAAAAATGGCTTTTTGAGAAAAAATGCCTATAAATCCAGAAATTCAAGATGAACTTTTTTCATATTTGATTGAGCGAGTGTAACGCTTAGAGGAATACATACAGCAAGTTTCGCGCCAATCTAGTCCTTAGAAGCTGCTACACAATGTCAAGGTTTTGCGCTGACTGTTAGGACGTGTAGAAAGGACTGTATTGGCGATTGAAATTCATATCCGTTAAACAAATCAATAATAGGTGCGAGCCACCTTGAGAAGTCGTGAAGTGTATTTTCAACCCACTACCTCTATTCTTGGGCTACCTGTGCTTCATGCACAATAATTTACGGTTGCGCATCCCACATGGATCGCAGATCGTGTTTGGAATAAGTGATCATACGAGCGAAAGGCTATTTCGTATTTAATGTACGACTGCCTGGATTTCGAATAGGCTATGGAAAGCTGTGGAACTACTAACTTGGTGGTTCCATTTGCTTAACATCTTCCTCAATCCAGAAAAATGGCAGGTTATTATGAATATTGCCGTCTACAGACAGCAATGTTATAAATAATATTGTCTACCGACATAGTAATAAAGTAGAATTAGATCGAGTATCCTGTCGGCGATAATTCAAGACGTGTTGAATTGATATGTCTATACGATTTTCTTGTCTATTGGTTATTAGTATAAATACAAAGGTGATTATGCAAAATCGCGCGCTCTGATTGGTTTTCTATCTCGGATTATCAGCCGATAATCACCTTTTCGAACAAAATGGCTGTCAGCGTGACCGTCGCGCTTTTAAAAAGTAAAATATTTTCACTTTCAATGTTGTTTCCTTCTTTCTTTTTTGAAATAATCACCTTTGTATTTATACTAAAACAATTATTCACCTCAGGCTCAGTGATTATCGATGGATATTTACCTCGCAGCTCGAAGACTCGCCGCTCGGTAAATATTCATCGATAATCACTTCGCCTTCGGCGAATAACTGCTAAATAAGAGGAGGGCGGGGCTCATAACCCCGGCGTGCGGTCGGCGTCCTAGTAGGACCCCTCCTGGCTGATGACCACCATATTGACCCATTGCACTTCCTGGGTCATTGGTGAGATGGCAAATACAAAAAGACTATATATTTACGTTTTGTGAGCTCCATGGAATGCTGTTAAATATTCATTTTCGTATGTGAGTAGAGTTACTTGTTGGTTCTCTCCTGTGCTTTTCTCTGGGTTCTCCGGTTTTAAACCCCCTTCTCCCGCAACTATCACCTAAATTCCAATTGGAATACAAAAGAAGAATAGCCATTCTGTGGAATCCACTGTTAATTCGCATGTATTTCATTTATTGTTTATTTATTCTTTTAATAGTTCAGGGTCAAGGACATGCAGAAAAAGAAGGAAAGCGACATTACCGGGCAACATGTAGAATAATAAAAAGAAAGGGTTCTTTGGGGAAACACACGACACAATAGTTACGCATCCCACATGGAAATGCTTGGAATATATCTCTTGATGACCCGCATTTTAATTCCCAAGGGATTCGAGGCATTTTCAAATTTATTGCTTAATTCTTATGTTCGTACTTTGTATTTGATCGCGCAAGAAAATAATATTGTACAAATATTGTACATCCCACAAGGATGGCTGGGTTGATAGGATAGAGGAAGATGAATAAACTCCTATATAGGGTTGGCGGTAGGGGACGAGGAGGATAGGTATATGGGATTTGCCACTTTTTCAAAGAATCTATCTAATCTATCTATTCTAATTTTGAGATCCTTCCTTGCTGGATATCCAGATTTCGCAAGGATTTGATGGAGATGCTTGATGCACGGCGTCTCTACATGGGTGTACCATAATCTCTCTCCGTACAGAAAGTACGATAAAGGGTGAAATACAGAAACACTATCAAAGAGAAATGATGAAAAAGGTCGTTTTGTACAAAATTTGTACATCCCACATTAATAAGCTTGTGTAAAATATAGAAAAGAGAGGAATCAGCAAGGGGAGGTTGAGGTGGGAGGATGGATGCTAGGGTTTGTGTTAGGGTTAGGGTTAGCGTTAACCCTAACCCTAACCCTATAACCCTAACCCTAACATTCTTTTTGATTTTTTTTTTTTTATTCTTCATTTTTTATTTTATCATTTTTAAAAAAAACAATTTTTTTTAATTCTTTCAAAGGGGGTACTTTTGATCCGACCCTTAAGAGTCTAATTAAGAATCTTGGATATATACTAAGTGTTCATTTTATAGAATTTCTCTGTTTAGAAGTCGAGTTTCGTTTCATAATTTCACCCTCCATCATCCCCCTCCTCCTCCCCTTGCAAATGCCTTTCTTATCTAGATTTAATACACAAATATAAATGTGGGATGTACAATTTTTGTACAACACTACCTTTCTGTACAAAACATATAAGACAGATATTATGGTACACGCATGTAGTAGAGACGCCGTGCATCAAGCACCTCCATCGAATCCTTGCGAAATCTGGACAACCACCAAGGAAGGATCTCGAATTTTGATCTTGGAAAAAGTGCCAAAACTATATACCTATCCTCCTCGTCCCCTACCACCTCCCTGTAACGGAGCTTATCCATCTTCTTCTATTCAACCAACCCAACCATCCTTGTGGGATGTACAATATTTGTACAAGATTCTTTTCTTGCGCGATCAAATAAAAAGTGCGAACATAAGAATTAAGCAATAAATTTGAAAAATGTCTCGAATCCCTTGGGAATTAAAATGTGGGTCATCACGAGATATACTCCAAGCTTTTCCATGTGGGATTCTTGTTACCTTTTTAATTTTTTTAATGCGCATTGCTGGCGCGAGAGCCCAAGAATTTCAGAAACTGAATTTACTTGGTTTGCGCTGGGAATATTTTTGTTAAAAGTACATAGAAGACTGGACAAACCTGAAAGACAGTCATTAATATTTGAATATTTTTATGAAACCCCTTCTAAAAACGATAAATACTCGTTCGTAATTATGTAGAATTGTTTGCGCGGCTGATAGGAAATACGTCTGGATTAAAAAAAACCTAAATAATCTTTCACAATTTGTTTATTTTCTTCATCAGTTGACCTCTTACAAAAAGGTTTCAACATACCAAGGAATGGATGAATGTATCTCTTCGTACGTACAATCAGTACGATATTTTTTAATTAAAGTTCAAATATTCAATATATCAAAATATATTTGCTTGTTTTCAGTCAATCCCAAAGGCGTGAAATAACAAAAAACATGGCGACCATGTTGGAAAATATAACAAAGAAATAATTAAAAAATATTTTGTCAAATTCTCCTAACATGGTGTCTATGACATCATGTGCAAACGAAAACTAGACTACTAAATATAATTTTATAGTCCTATATTAATTCTAATAATTGCAGTTATGAATAATTTGTTTGAATGCACATAGTCTGATATTCATTTCTACTAATATTATAGGATGTATTATGTATCACTGAAATATATTTTAAATATACTTATTTGTAATTCATTTCCAATACATTTCCAAATAATATTTGACTCAAAAATAGAAAGCCATTGAGTAGTCATAGTTAAGGGATCGTTTTTTCATGTGGGATACAATAATCAATTCAAAGACTTAGCTTACCCTAAACACGCGCGTGCGCAATGAGCACAGCCTCGGACTTAAATTAACACATTATTGCTACATTTGCGTTTATATTTCGTTTTGCCTTGTGATTGAGTAGCGCGCTTTTCAAGATAAATCAACTAAATAACTGGGCGTATGATGAAAAACCACTTCAAAACAACAACACAACACGACAGTCACGATAAATACTCGTTCGTAATTATGTAGAATTGTTTCCGCGGCTGATAGGAAATACGTCGGGATTAAAAAAAAAAAAAAATAATCTTTTCTTCATCAATTGACCTCTTACAAAAAGATTTCAACATACCAAGGAATGGATGAATGTATCTCTTCGTACAGTCAGTACGATATTTTTAAATTAAAGTTCAAATATTTAATATATCAAAATATAAATTGCTTGTTTTCAGTCAGTCCCAAAGGCGTGAAATAACAAAAAACATGGCGACCATGTTGGAAAATATAACAAAAAAATAATTAAAAAATATTTTGTCAAATTCTCCTAACATGGCGTCTATGACATCATGTGCAAACGAAAACTAGACTACTAAATATAACTTTATAGTCCTATATTAATTACAAAAATTGCTCTTTTGAATTGAATATACACAGTCTGAAATTCGTTTTGTACTTATATTATAAGAGGTTATGTATCACTAAAATATATTTTGAATATACTTATTTGTAATTCATTTCCAATACATTCCCAAATAAAATTTGACTCATAAATGGAAAGCAATCGAGTAGTCATAGTTAAGGGATCGTTTTTTCATGTGGGATACAATAATCACTTCAAAGACTTAGCTTACCCTAAACACGCGCGTGCGTAATGAGCACAGCCTCGGACTTAAATTAACACATTATTGCTACATTTGCGTTTATATTTCGTTTTGCCTTGTGATTGAGTAGCGCGCTTTTCACGATAAATCAACTAAATGAAAAACCATTTCAAAACAACAACATAACACAACACAACACAACACTTTTGGAAAATAATCTTTATTCATTAGTTGTATCAAATTTCAGTATCATGCTCATACAAGGGGAATCGTGAAGCTGCGCAAACTGATTAGCTTTTGAAATATTAACTATATAAATATAATGATAAATATTAAATATACATTATGTTCCAGTGTCTTGACAGAAACAAGAGTTTTAGGGATTACATTAACAAACCAAAGACGAAATGAAAAGGATTTGAAGGACGAATCAGGCCATTTTGGAAAAACGAAAAAACGTTCAAAATTGTTAAAGTAAATGAAGAAATATCCCATAGTGACAAACTAAAACTCTCGTCATAAGTTATCTTATTCATTTGTGGGAGGGAATATTATGATTGATCATAAAAAAGAAGTGAAACTTTTGGCAGTAAATCAGTCAGCCGTCATTTGTCCCTTGAATTTTGCTTTTATTTCCAACTCTTATTTCAGTTCAAACCAAAATATTCCAATGATATTTTTTTAGTATACAAAGAAGACCTTTGAATATAGTGTAGATTAACTTGGCTGTATTTCCAATCTCAGACTAAGATGACAATATCAAAAGAAGAGCTATAAATAATAAGAAAATGAAAGAGGAATTTAATAGATGGCGAAAGAAAATATTTCGAGAATATTTGTTTATTATATATATACTATATATATTATATATATATATATGTTTATTATATTTATGATATATGTTACTATACTTGCACAAACTTTAATTTTATCCTCGTCCAAAATTATGAGGTACAAAACAACTTACTCGATACTGAATAATGTTGCAAACTTTGGCAAACGTTGCTTCTACGATCCAAAAAGGCTTTTTACAAATTAAAAAAATTAAGAAGATTCCAATCAACCTATATAGCAGCAGGAAAGCTATTTCAAACAAAGATGAATGGATGTTGTTTTGTGAGAGTTTTTTTTTTTGTTTTTTGTTTTTTTTTTTTTTGCAGCCCACTCAGCTGGGAGTCACACCCAGTCCTCAAAACTACTAATATCTTCTAAGAGATGAATCTCTAAAGAAAAATGTGTAGTATGTGTGCATTAATACACCACTGAGTTGCTTTGGGCTGCAAAAGAGAAAAAGTACAATGCAAAGAAAGATATAAAATCAAAAACCTAAAAAACTAGATTTTATTGAAAATGAACCTAGCGGTCTGTCTGTCTGTCTGTCTGTCTGTCTGTCTGTCTGTCTGTCTGTCTGTCTGTCTGTCACCAAAGGTCGAGTACCAAAGGGAAATATACGTGTAAAGCAACTGAAACTATATATAAAGCTAAGTATTGCGGAATTTGAATGGCTTACTTCCAATAACTGATTAAAAAAGAATTGACGCGCCACCATGTTCCATCTAAAACATCCACAGATCGACTCCATCCCTGAATAATAATAATAATAATCCTAAAGGAACGAGTAAAGTTGTACTGTCCGATACTACAGTATAATACATACACTAAGTTGGCTTTTAGCCGAACGGTTATTCGTAATAATCGCCATCAGAAACCAGTTCCCTGAAGGAATTCTTCCTAATATTTGGACCGAGTGGAAGAATTTAAACCACAATCAGTGATACTGGTTTCCATGGCAATTACTTCCCCGCTACGCCACGTGGAGGCTACCGTTCTTCGTAGCGGTTTTCCCGCTCTGTATAAACCACAGAGGGGTGTCCAATTGGGGTGTTGTGAAGCCGACAAAACACATGCCCTATATAAGGAATTTAGAGACAAGGTCTAGAACTGCCGAAATGACACTAAGTTTTCAGGGGATCAACGCAATTAGCTAGTACAAGCGGTACCAACTAACTGCGGTAAGGTAGGGGTTACTTCACAACCAACACACTCACTCGTCGCACGCAATCGCAAAGCTTTATTTCATTTCTTTATTTCATCTTTCTTTGAAACTGTCTACCTGTCTAACACCATTCAACCCCTTATAACCCAGAGAAGTACGAGAGAAACAACCAAGCCATGGGGAACTAACAACTACCTGATTATAACCATGCTAATCTGTCTAAAACCAACAAAAAACACATGCTGCCGAAACCAAATTCAACCAGAAAAACCTATGTATCAAAAAAGTATCGAATGCCGAAAATAGAAACCAAAAAGTATCTTAACCTATGTCTTAGTAAAAAATGAAGATATCGCAAAAAATACCCATTAAGTAAAACAGAGAAAAAGTATCGGAGAAAAAGTATCGGAGAAAAAGTATCGGAGAAAAAGTATCGGAGAAAAAATATCGGAGTAAAAATATCGGAGAAAAAATGTCAGAGTAGAAAAAAGATGAAAATAATCCATAATAAAACCCAGAAAAAGTGATAAGATGCCTTATGTGAGAAATGCCGGGCCGAAAAAAATCCTAAACCAAAATTAGAAGAAAGCCGAATCCAAGATAGTACATTAAAGTTTAAAGACTCACGGTTTGACCATATACAACGACCTGTACACTCGATGACCAGTCTTCATTTCCAAGGACAAACGTCTGCTTAGCACACTTTATCAGGAACCATAAAGGTGAATATATATTTTCCATGACGAAGACCTGATGTTGAACAAAGTCTAACAGCACAAAGGCGTGGTCTGAAGGCCCTATAATGAAATTACCTTTCTTTAGAATCACAAACTTGATTTCACTAACGTAATTATTATAACATAGAAAGGTTTGTAAATAAATAAATTAGCGAAAAAAATACTTACATGTCGAAAAATCCAGTCAAAAGTTCGCGAACAATATCCAAGTCTTTTGTACTGGGCTTTACCCTGAACAAAAATTGAAAACATTTTAAATTTAGTTGGAAAGGCGGCATTTGTCTCCTTTAATGAACTTGCTCAAAATGATTAACGAGGATAGTTTGTTTACTTACATTGGTTCAGTAGCAATCATGATAATCTGGAGAAGCTAGGGTACTCAGTTCAGTCAGGATCATCTGCCAAAATTCTAAAGAAAATAGGTACAAACAAACTGTTAGTTAAAAGAACATCAAGCTACTTCATTTGAGATTAAATGTGCAGCAAGAATATTATCTCTTTTAAAGGTGGAACACTTTCACTTACCAAAATGCATCGATGTAGTAAAAACTCCAGTTAGGACTCCTTGGTATTCTTCAACTGAAAAATAAACTACAAAAACCCAACCATAATATGATAACATGATTATGAGTTTTTTACTTTCACATGGGTTGGAATCCCATTTGTTCTCAACACAAAAACATGTACTTTCACATGGGTTGGAATCCCATTCGTTCTCCATAACAAAACATGTACTTTCACATGGGTTGGAATCCCATTCGTTCTCAACACAAAAAAGATGTACTTTCACATGGGTTGGAATCCCATTCGTTCTCCATAACAAAGATGTACTTTCACATGGGTTGGAATCCCATTCGTTCTCAACACAATAAAGATGTACTTTCACATGGGTTGGAATCCCATTCGTTCTCAACACACAAAAAAAAGTACTTTCACATGGGTTTGAATCCCATTCGTTCTTAATACAAAAAAGATGTTCTTTCAGATGGGTTTGAATACCATTCATTCTCAACATAAAAAAGATGTACTTTCACATGGGTTGGAATCCCATTCGTTCTCCATAACAAAGATGTACTTTCACATGGGTTTGAATCCCATTCGTTCTCAACACAAAAAATATGTCCTTTCACATGGGTTTGAATCCCATTCATTCTCAACACAAATAAAGATGTACTTTCACATGGGTTTGAATCCCATTCCTTCTCAACACAAATAAAGATGTACTTTCACATGGGTTGGAATCCCATTCGTTCTCAACACAAAAAAAGACGTACTTTCACATGGGTTTGAATCCCATTCGTTCTTAATACAAAAAAGATATTCTTTCAGATGGGTTTGAATACCATTCGTTCTCAACATAAAAAAGATATACTTTCACATGGGTTGGAATCCCATTCGTTCTCCATAACAAAGATGTACTTTCACATGGGTTGGAATCCCATTCGTTCTCCATAACAAAGATACACTTTCACATGGGTTTGAATCCATTCGTTCTCAACACAAAAAAGATGTACTTTCACATGGGTTTGAATCCCATTCGTTCTCAACAAAAAAATGATGTACTTTCACATGGGTTTGAATCCCATTCGTTATCAACAGATAAAGTGACCTTTCACATGGGTTTGAATCCCATTCGTTCTCAACAAAAAAATGATGTACTTTCACATGGGTTTGAATCCCATTCGTTCTCAACACAGATAAAAGATGTACTTTCACATGGGTTTGAATCCCATTCGTTCTCAACAAAAAAAATGATGTACTTTCACATGGGTTTGAATCCCATTCGTTCTCAAAAGATAAAGATGTACTTTCACATGGGTTTGAATCCCATTCGTTCTCAACACAGATAAAAGATGTACTTTCACATGGGTTTGAATCCCATTCGTTCTCAACAAACAAATGATGTACTTTCACAAGGGTTTGAATCCCATTCGTTCTCAACAGATAAAGATGTACTTTCACATGGGTTTGAATCCCATTCGTTCTCAACAAAAAAGATGTACTTTCACATGGGTTTGAATCCCTTTCGTTCTCAACAGATAAAGATGTACTTTCACATGGGTTTGAATCCTATTCGTTCTCAACACAAATAAAGATGTACTTTAACATGGGTTTGAATCCCATTCGTTCTCAACAGATAAAGATGTACTTTCACATGGGTTTGAATCCCATTCGTTCTCAACACAGATAAAGATGTACTTTCACATGGGTTGGAATCCCATTCGTTCTCAACAAAAAAATGATGTACTTTCACATGGGTTTAAATCCAATTCGTTCTCAACACAGATAAAGATGTACTTTCACATGGGTTTGAATCCCATTCGTTCTCAAAAGATAAAGATGTACTTTCACATGGGTTTGAATCCCATTCGTTCTCAACACAGATAAAAGATGTACTTTCACATGGGTTTGAATCCCATTCGTTCTCAACAAACAAATGATGTACTTTCACAAGGGTTTGAATCCCATTCGTTCTCAACAGATAAAGATGTACTTTCACATGGGTTTGAATCCCATTCGTTCTCAACAAAAAAAAGATGTACTTTCACATGGGTTTGAATCCCATTCGTTCTCAACACAGATAAAGATGTACTTTCACATGGGTTTGAATCCCATTCGTTCTCAACAAAAAAATGATGTACTTTCACATGGGTTTGAATCCAATTCGTTCTCAACACAATAAAGTTGTACTTTCACATGGGTTTGAATCCAATTCGTTCTCAACACAGATAAAGATGTACTTTCACCTGGGTTTGAATCCCATTCGTTCTCAATAAAATAAACATGTACTTTCACATGGGTTTGAATCCCATTCGTTCTCAACACAAAAAAGATGTACTTTCACATGGGTTTGAATCCCATTCGTTCTCAACAGATAAAGATGTACTTTCACATGGGTTTGAATCCCATTCGTTCTCAACAGATAAAGATGTACTTTCACATGGGTTTGAATCCCATTCGTTCTCAACACAGATAAAGATGTACTTTCACCTGGGTTTGAATCCCATTCGTTCTCAATACAATAAACATGTACTTTCACATGGGTTTGAATCCCATTCGTTCTCAACACAATAAAGATGTACTTTCACATGGGTTTGAATCCCATTCGTTCTCAACACAAAAAAGATGTACTTTCACATGGGTTTGAATCCCATTCGTTCTCAACAGATAAAGATGTACTTTCACATGAGTTTGAATCCCATTCGTTCTCAACAGATAAAGATGTACTTTCACATAGGTTTGAATCCCATTCGTTCTCAACAGATAAAGATGTACTTTCACATGGGTTTGAATCCCATTCGTTCTCCATAACAAAGATATACTTTCACATGGGTTTGAATCCCATTCGTTCTCAACACAAAAAAGATGTACTTTAACATGGGTTTGAATCCCATTTGTTCTCAACAGATAAAAATGTTCTTTCACATGGGTTGGAATCCCTTTCGTTCTCAACAGATAAAGATGTACTTTCACATGGGTTTGAATCCCATTCGTTCTCAACAGATAAAGATGTACTTTCACATGGGTTTGAATCCCATTCGTTCTCAACAGATAAAGATGTACTTTCACATGGGTTTGAATCCCTTTCGTTCTCAACAGATAAAGATGTACTTTCACATGGGTTTGAATCCTATTCGTTCTCAACACAAATAAAGATGTACTTTCACATGGGTTTGAATCCCATTCGATCTCAACAGAAAAAAATGTACTTTCACATGGGTTTGAATCCCATTCGTTCTCAACACAAAAAAGATGTACTTTCACATGGGTTTCAATCCCATTCGTTCTCAACACAATAAAGATGTACTTTTACATGGGTTTGAATCCCATTCGTTTTCAACAAAAAAAGATGTACTTTTACAGGGGTTGGAATCCCATTCGTTCTTCAGAAAAAAAAGATGTACTTTCACATGGGTTGGAATTGCATTCGTTTTCAACATAAAAAAGAAATACTTTCAATTGGGTTGGAATCCCATTCGTTCTCCATAACAAAAATGTACTTTCACATGGGTTGGAATCCCATTCGTTCTCCATACCAAAGATGTACTTTCACATGGGTTGGAATCCCATTCGTTCTAAACACAGAAAAAGATGTACTTTAACATGGGTTGGAATCCCATTCGTTCTCAACACACATAAAGATGTACTTTCACATGGGTTTGAATCCCATTCGTTCTCCATAACAAATATATACTTTGACATGGGTTTGAATCCCATTCGTTCTCCACACAGATAAAGATGTACTTTCACATGGATTGGAATCCCATTCGTTCCCAACAGATAAAGATGTACTTTCACGTGAGTTTGAATCCCATTCATTTTCAACAAAAAAAAGATGTTCTTTACAAGGGTTAGAAAATCCCATTCGTTCTCAACAGATAAAGATGTACTTTCACATGGGTTGGAATCCCATTCGTTCTCCATAACAAAGATGTACTTTCAGATGGGTTTGAATCCCATTCGTTCTCAACACAAAAAAGATGAACTTTCACATGGGTTTGAATCCCATTCGTTCTCCATAACAAAGATGCACATTAACATGCGTTTGAATCCATTGAATACACAGTTCTCAAATGATTACATGAATCGGAGTTTAGTTAAACTACATTTATATACCATATATCTACCGTCCGCAAATAATATCTCGAATCGGAGTTAAGAGAAACTACGTTAATATACCATATATCTACCGTGCGCAAATAATATCTCGAATCGGAGTTAAGATAAACTACGTTAATATACCATATATCTACCGTCCGCAAATAATATCTCGAATCGGAGTTAAGAGAAACTACGTTAATATACCATATATCTACCGTGCGCAAATAATATCTCGAATCGGAGTTAAGATAAACTACGTTAATATACCATATATCTACCGTCCGCAAATAATATCATGAATCGAAGTTAAGAGAAACTACGTTAATATACCATATATCTACCGTGCGCAAATAATATCTCGAATCGGAGTTAAGATAAACTACGTTAATATACCATATATCTACCGTTCGCAAATAATATCATGAATCGGAGTTAAGATAAACTACGTTAATATACCATATATCTACCGTGCGTAAATAATATCATGAATCGGAGTTAAGATAAACTACGTTAATATACCATATATCTACCGTTCGCAAATAATATCATGAATCGGAGTTAAGATAAACTACGTTAATATACCATATATCTACCGTGCGCAAATAATATCTCGAATCGGAGTTAAGATAAACTACGTTAATATACCATATATCTACCGTCCGCAAATAATATCATGAATCGGAGTTAAGATAAACTACGTTAATATACCATATATCTACCGTTCGCAAATAATATCTCGAATCGGAGTTAAGAGAAACTACGTTAATATACCATATATCTACCGTGCGCAAATAATATCTCGAATCGGAGTTAAGATAAACTACGTTAATATACCATATATCTACCGTGCGCAAATAATATGTCGAATCGGAGTTAAGATAAACTACGTTAATATACCATATATCTACCGTGCGCAAATAATATCTCGAATCGGAGTTAAGATAAACTACGTTAATATACCATATATCTACCGTGCGCAAATAATATGTCGAATCGGAGTTAAGATAAACTACGTTAATATACCATATATCTACCGTGCGCAAATAATATCATGAATCGGAGTTAAGATAAACTACGTTAATATACCATATATCTACCGTTCGCAAATAATATCATGAATCGGAGTTAAGATAAACTACGTTAATATACCATATATCTACCGTTCGCAAATAATATCATGAATCGGAGTTAAGATAAACTACGTTAATATACCATATATCTACCGTGCGCAAATAATATCATGAATCGGAGTTAAGATAAACTACGTTAATATACCATATATCTACCGTGCGCAAATAATATGTCGAATCGGAGTTAAGATAAACTACGTTAATATACCATATATCTACCGTGCGCAAATAATATGTCGAATCGGAGTTAAGATAAACTACGTTAATATACCATATATCTACCGTGCGCAAATAATATGTCGAATCGGAGTTAAGATAAACTACGTTAATATACCATATATCTACCGTGCGCAAATAATATCATGAATCGGAGTTAAGATAAACTACGTTAATATACCATATATCTACCGTTCGCAAATAATATCATGAATCGGAGTTAAGATAAACTACGTTAATATACCATATATCTACCGTTCGCAAATAATATCATGAATCGGAGTTAAGATAAACTACGTTAATATACCATATATCTACCGTGCGCAAATAATATCTCGAATCGGAGTTAAGATAAACTACGTTAATATACCATATATCTACCGTGCGCAAATAATATCATGAATCGGAGTTAAGATAAACTACGTTAATATACCATATATCTACCGTGCGCAAATAATATCTCGAATCGGAGTTAAGATAAACTACGTTAATATACCATATATCTACCGTCCGCAAATAATATCATGAATCGGAGTTAAGATAAACTACGTTAATATACCATATATCTACCGTTCGCAAATAATATCATGAATCGGAGTTAAGATAAACTACGTTAATATACCATATATCTACCGTGCGCAAATAATATCTCGAATCGGAGTTAAGAGAAACTACGTTAATATACCATATATCTACCGTTCGCAAATAATATCTCGAATCGGAGTTAAGATAAACTACGTTAATATACCATATATTTACCGTGCGCAAATAATATCATGAATCGGAGTTAAGATAAACTACGTTAATATACCATATATCTACCGTGCGCAAATAATATCATGAATCGGAGTTAAGATAAACTATGTTAATATACCATATATCTACCGTGCGCAAATAATATCATGAATCGGAGTTAAGATAAACTACGTTAATATACCATATATCTACCGTGCACAAATAATATCTCGAATCGAAGTTAAGATAAAATACGTTTATATACCATATATCTACCGTGCGCAAATAATATCATGAATCGAAGTTAAGATAAAATATGTTAATATACCATATATCTACCGTGCACAAATAATATCTCGAATCGAAGTTAAGATAAAATACGTTTATATACCATATATCTACCGTTCCCAAATAATATCTCGAATCGGAGTTAAGATAAAATATGTTAATATACCATATATCTACCGTGCACAAATAATATCTCGAATCGAAGTTAAGATAAAATATGTTAATATACCATATATCTACAGTGCGTAAATAATACCATGAATCTAAGTTAAGATAAACTACGTTAATATACCATATAACTGCTGTTTGCAAATGATATTATGAATCGAAGTTGAGATAAACTATTTGAATGTACCATTTATCGTAATTACGCATGTTATATAGTGAAACGAAGTTCAAATGAACTACTGAATTAGGTATCGAAGTTGTAATTATGTTTACACAAGTTTGCCAGAGCCCTGTTTGCCGGCTTTACCCGTTACCACCTCTCACGGGCGTGGACGTAGGGTTGGACTTTGAGAGGCGTCGTATAGCTATCGTAGCCAATAATATAAAACTGAGTTACATTAAATTACTCAAATATCCCATATATCTACCGTTCGCAAATAATATCCTGAACGTTAGACGGTTCCCGAGCGCTAAACAATTCACTTCAAAATGCATGGCTTTTAGCCGAACGGTTATTCGTAATAATCGCCATCAGAAACCAGTTCCCTGAAGGAATTCTTCCTAATACTTGGACCGAGTGGAAGAATTTGAGCCACAATCAGTGATACTGGTTTCCATGGCAATTACTTCCCCGCTACGCCACGTGGAGGCTACCGTTCTTCGTAGCGGTTTTCCCGCTCTGTATAAACCACAGAGGGGTGTCCAATTGGGGTGTTGTGAAGCCGACAAAACACATGCCCTATATAAGGAATTTAGAGACAAGGTCTAGAACTGCCGAAATGACACTAAGTTTTCAGGGGATCAACGCAATTAGCTAGTACAAGCGGTACCAACTAACTGCGGTAAGGTAGGGGTTACTTCACAACCAACACACTCACTCGTCGCACGCAATCGCAAAGCTTTATTTCATTTCTTTATTTCATCTTTCTTTGAAACTGTCTACCTGTCTAACACCATTCAACCCCTTATAACCCAGAGAAGTACGAGAGAAACAACCAAGCCATGGGAAACTAACAACTACCTGATTATAACCATGCTAATCTGTCTAAAATCAACAAAAAAACACATGCTGCCGAAACCAAATTCAACCAGAAAAACCTATGTATCGAAAAAGTATCGAATGCCGAAAATAGAAACCAGAAAGTATCTTAACCTATGTCTTAGTAAAAAATGAAGATATCGCAAAAAATACCCATTAAGTAAAACAGAGAAAAAGTATCGGAGAAAAAATATCGGAGTAAAAATATCGGAGAAAAAATGTCGGAGTAGAAAAAAGGTGAAAATAATCCATAATAAAACCCAGAAAAAGTAATAAGATGCCTTATGTGAGAAATGCCGGGCCGAAAAAAATCCTAAACCAAAATTAGAAGAAAGCCGAATCCAAGATAGTACATTAAAGTTTAAAGACTCACGGTTTGACCATATACAACGACCTGTACACTCGATGACCAGTCTTCATTTCCAAGGACAAACGTCTACTTAGCACACTTTATCAGGAACCATAAAGGTGAATATATATTTTCCATGACGAAGAGCTGATGTTGAACAAAGTCTAACAGCACCAAGGCGTGGTCTGAAGGCCCTATAATGAAATTACCTTTCTTTAGAATCACAAACTTGATTTCACTAACGTAATTATTATAACATAGAAAGGTTTGTAAATAAATAAATTAGCGAAAAAAATACTTACATGTCGAAAAATCCAGCCAGTCAAAAGTTCCCGACCAATGTCCAAGTCTTTTGTACTGGGCTTTACCCTGAACAAAAATCGAAAACATTTTAAATTTAGTTGGAGAGGCGGCATTTGTCTCCTTTAATGAACTTGCTCAAAATGATTAACGAGGATAGTTTGTTTACTTACATTGGTTCAGTAGCAATCATGATAATCTGGAGAAGCTAGGGTACTCAGTTCAGTCAGGATCATCTGCCAAAATCCCAAAGAAAATAGTTATAAACACATTCTTAGTTAAAAGAACATCAAGCTACTTTGAGATTAATTGTGCAGCAAGAATGTTATCTCTTTTTTAAAGTGGAATGCGTTTCCCTACCTTAATGAATCACTGTAGTAAAAACTCCAGATAGGACTCCATGGTATTCTTCAACTGAAAAATGAACTACGAAAACGCAACCACAATATGAGAAAATGAACATGGGTTTGAATCCCATTCGTTCTCCACACAGATAAAGATGTACTTTCACATGGGTTTGAATCCCATTCGTTCTCAACACAAAAAAGATGTACTTTCACATGGGTTTGAATCCCATTCGTTCTCAACACAAAAAAGATGTACTTTCACATGGGTTTGAATCCCATTCGTTCTCAACAGATAAAGATGTACTTTCACATAGGTTTGACTCCCATTCGTTCTCAACACAAAAAAGATGTACTTTCACATGGGTTTGAATCCCATTCGTTCTCAACAGATAAAGATGTACTTTCACATGGGTTTGAATCCCATTCGTTCTCAACACAGATGAAGATATAATTTCACATGGGTTTGAATCCCATTCGTTCTCAACACAGATGAAGATGTACTTTCACATGGGTTTGAATCCCATTCGTTCTCAACAGATAAAGATGTACTTTCACATGGTTTTGAATTCCATTCATTCTCAACACAAATATAGATGTACTTTCACATGGGTTTGAATCCCATTCGTTCTCAACAGATAAAGATGTACTTTCACATGGGTTTGAATCCCATTCGTTCTAAACAGATAAAAATGTACTTTCACATGGGTTTGAATCCCATTCGTTCTCAACACAAATATAGATGTACTTTCACATGGGTTTGAATCCCATTCGTTCTCAACACAAATAAAGATGTACTTTCACATGGGTTTGAATCCCATTCGTTCTCAACACAGATAAAGATGTACTTTCACATGGGTTTGAATCCCATTCGTTCTCAACACAAATAAAGATGTACTTTCACATGGGTTTGAATCCCATTCGTTCTCAACAGATAAAGATGTACTTTCACATAGGTTTGACTCCCATTCGTTCTCAACACAAAAAAGATGTACTTTCACATGGGTTGGAATCCCATTCGTTCTCAACAGATAAAGATGTACTTTCACATGGGTATGAATCCCATTCGTTCTCAACAGATAAAAATGTACTTTCACATGGGTTTGAATCCCATTCGTTCTCAACACAGATAAAGATGTACTTTCACATGGGTTTGAATCCCATTCGTTCTCAACACAAATAAAGATGTACTTTCACATGGGATTGAATCCCATTCGTTCTCAAATAAATAAAGATGTACTTTCACATTGGTTTGAATCCCATTCGTTCTCAACACAAAAAAGATGTACTTTCACATGGGTTTGAATCCCATTCGTTCTCAACAGATAAAGATGTACTTTCACATGGGTTTGAATCCCATTCGTTCTCAACAGATAAAAATGTACTTTCACATGGGTTTGAATCCCATTCGTTCTCAACACAAATATAGATGTACTTTCACATGGGTTTGAATCCCATTCGTTCTCAACACAAATAAAGATGTACTTTCACATGGGTTTGAATCCCATTCGTTCTCAACACAGATAAAGATGTACTTTCACATGGGTTTGAATCCCATTCGTTCTCAACACAAATAAAGATGTACTTTCACATGGGTTTGAATCCCATTCGTTCTCAACAAATAAAGATGTACTTTCACATGGGTTTGAATCCCATTCGTTCTCAACACAAATAAAGATGTACTTTCACATGGGTTTGAATCCCATTCGTTCTCAACACAAATAAAGATGTACTTTCACATGGGATTGAATCCCATTCGTTCTCAAATAAATAAAGATGTACTTTCACATTGGTTTGAATCCCATTCGTTCTCAACACAAAAAAGATGTACTTTCACATGGGTTTGAATCCCATTCGTTCTCAACAGATAAAGATGTACTTTCACATGGGTTTGAATCCCATTCGTTCTCAACAGATAAAAATGTACTTTCACATGGGTTTGAATCCCATTCGTTCTCAACACAAATATAGATGTACTTTCACATGGGTTTGAATCCCATTCGTTCTCAACACAAATAAAGATGTACTTTCACATGGGTTTGAATCCCATTCGTTCTCAACACAAATAAAGATGTACTTTCACATGGGTTTGAATCCCATTCGTTCTCAACACAAATAAAGATGTACTTTCACATGGGTTTGAATCCCATTCGTTCTCAACAAATAAAGATGTACTTTCACATGGGTTTGAATCCCATTCGTTCTCAACACAAATAAAGATGTACTTTCACATGGGTTTGAATCCCATTCGTTCTCAACAGATAAAGATGAACTTTCACATGGGTTTGAATCCCATTCGTTCTCAACAAAAAAAGATGTACTTTCACATGGGTGTGAATCCCATTCGTTCTCAACAGATAAAGATGTACTTTCACAAGGGTTTGAATCCCACTCGTTCTCAACACAAAAAAGACGTACTTTCACATGGGTTTGAATCCCATTCGTTCTCAACACAATAACGATGTACTTTCACATGGGTTTGAATCCCATTCGTTCTCAACACAGATGAAGATGTACTTTCACATGGGTTTGAATCCCATTCGTTCTCAACACAGATGAAGATGTACTTTCACATCGGTTTGAATCCCATTCGTTCTCAACACAATAAAGATGTACTTTCACATGGGTTTGAATCCCATTCGTTCTCAACAGATGAAGATGTACTTTCACAAGGGTTTGAATCCCATTCGTTCTCAACACAAAAAAGATGTACTTTCACATGGGTTTGAATCCCATTCGTTCTCAACACAATAAAGATGTACTTTCACATGGGTTTGAATCCCATTCGTTCTCAACACAGATGAAGATGTACTTTCACATGGGTTTGAATCCCATTCGTTCTCAACACAATAAAGATGTACTTTCACATGGGTTTGAATCCCATTCGTTCTCAACAGATAAAGATGTACTTAACATGGGTTTGAATCCCATTCGTTCTCAACACAATAAAAATGTACTTTCACATGGGTTTGAATCCCATTCGTTCTCAACAGATAAAGATGTACTTTCACAAGGGTTTGAATCCCATTCGTTCTCAACACAAATAAAGATGTACTTTCACATGGGTTTGAATCTCATTCGTTCTCAACAAAGAAAGATGTACTTTCAGATGGGTTTGAATCCCATTCGTTCTCAACACAAATAAAGATGTACTTTCACATGGGTTTGAATCCCATTCGTTCTCAACAGATAAAGATGAACTTTCACATGGGTTTGAATCCCATTCGTTCTCAACAAAAAAAGATGTACTTTCACATGGGTTTGAATCCCATTCGTTCTCAACAGATAAAGATGTTCTTTCACATGGGTTGGAATCCCATTCGTTCTCAACAGATAAAGATGTACTTTCAGATGGGTTTGAATCCCATTCGTTCTCAACACAAATAAAGATGTACTTTCACATGGGTTTGAATCCCATTCGTTTTCAACAGATAAAGATGAACTTTCACATGGGTTTGAATCCCATTCGTTCTCAACAAAAAAAGATGTACTTTCACATGGGTTTGAATCCCATTCGTTCTCAACAAAGAAAGATGTACTTTCACATGGGTTTGAATCCCATTCGTTCTCAACACAAATAAAGATGTACTTTCACATGGGTTTGAATCCCATTCGTTCTCAACAGATAAAGATGAACTTTCACATGGGTTTGAATCCCATTCGTTCTCAACAAAAAAAGATGTACTTTCACATGGGTTTGAATCCCATTCGTTCTCAACACAAATAAAGATGTACTTTCACATGGGTTTGAATCCCATTCGTTCTCAACAGATAAAGATGAACTTTCACATGGGTTTGAATCCCATTCGTTCTCAACAAAAAAAGATGTACTTTCACATGGGTTTGAATCCCATTCGTTCTCAACAGATAAAGATGTTCTTTCACATGGGTTGGAATCCCATTCGTTCTCAACAGATAAAGATGTACTTTCAGATGGGTTGGAATCCCATTCGTTCTCAACACAATAAAGATGTACGTTCACATGGGTTGGAATCCCATTCGTTCTCAACACAATAAATATGTACTTTCACATGGGTTTGAATCCCATTCGTTCTCAACACAGATGAAGATGTACTTTCACATGGGTTTGAATCCCATTTGTTCTCAACACAATAAAGATGTACTTTCACATGGGTTTGAATCCCATTCGTTCTCAACAGATAAAGATGTACGTTCACATGGGTTGGAATCCCATTCGTTCTCAACACAATAAAGATGTACTTTCACATGGGTTTGAATCCCATTCGTTCTCAACAGATAAAGATGTACGTTCACATGGGTTTGAATCCCATTCGTTCTCAACACAATAAAGATGTACTTTCACATGGGTTTGAATCCCATTCGTTCTCAACAGATAAAGATGTACGTTCACATGGGTTTGAATCCCATTCGTTCTCCATAACAAAGATGTACTTTCACATGGGTTTGAACCCCATTCGTTCTCCATAAAAAAGATGTACTTTCACATGGGTTTGAATCCCATTCGTTCTCCATAACAAAGATATACTTTCACAAGGGTTTGAATCCCATTCGTTCTCAACAGATAAAGATGTTCTTTCACATGGGTTGGAATCCCATTCGTTCTCCATAACAAAGATGTACTTTCAGATGGGTTTGAATCCCATTCGTTCTCAAAACGAAAAAGATGCAGTTTCACATGGGTTTGAATCCCATTCGTTCTCCATAAAAAAGATACACATTAACATGCGTTTGAATCCATTGGATACACAGTTCCCAAATGATTACATGAATCGGAGTTAAGATAAAATATGTTAATATACCATATATCTACCGTCCGCAAATAATATCTCGAATCGGAGTTAAGATAAAATATGTTAATATACCATATATCTACCGTCCGCAAATAATATCTCGAATCGGAGTTAAGGTAAACTACGTTAATATACCATATATTTACCGTGCGCAAATAATATCATGAATCGGAGTTAAGATAAACTACGTTAATATACCATATATCTACCGTGCGCAAATAATATCATGAATCGGAGTTAAGATAAACTATGTTAATATACCATATATCTACCGTGCGCAAATAATATCTCGAATTGCAGTTAAGATAATTAAACTACGTTAATATACCATATATCTACCGTGCGCAAATAATATCTCGAATCGGAGTTAAGATAAAATATGTTAATATACCATATATCTACCGTCCGCAAATAATATCTCGAATCGGAGTTAAGATAAAATATGTTAATATACCATATATCTACCGTCCGCAAATAATATCTCGAATCGGAGTTAAGGTAAACTACGTTAATATACCATATATTTACCGTGCGCAAATAATATCATGAATCGGAGTTAAGATAAACTACGTTAATATACCATATATCTACCGTGCGCAAATAATATCATGAATCGGAGTTAAGATAAACTATGTTAATATACCATATATCTACCGTGCGCAAATAATATCTCGAATTGCAGTTAAGATAATTAAACTACGTTAATATACCATATATCTACCGTGCGCAAATAATATCTCGAATCGGAGTTAAGATAAAATATGTTAATATACCATATATCTACCGTGCGCAAATAATATCTCGAATCGGAGTTAAGATAAAATATGTTAATATACCATATATCTACCGTGCGCAAATAATATCATGAATCGGAGTTAAGATAAAATACGTTAATATACCATATAACTACCGTGCGCAAATAATATCATGAATCGGAGTTAAGATAAAATACGTTAATATACCATATAACTACCGTGCGCAAATAATATCATGAATCGGAGTTAAGATAAAATACGTTAATATACCATATATCTACCGTGCGCAAATAATATCATGAATCGGAGTTAAGAGAAACTACGTTAATATACCATATAACTACCGTTCGCAAATAATATCATGAATCGGAGTTAAGATAAACTACGTTAATATACCATATAACTACCGTGCGCAAATAATATCATGAATCGGAGTTAAGATAAAATACGTTAATATACCATATATCTACCGTGCGCAAATAATATCATGAATCAGAGTTAAGAGAAACTACGTTAATATACCATATAACTACCGTTCGCAAATAATATCATGAATCGAAGTTAAGATAAACTACGTTAATATACCATATATCTACCGTGCGCAAATAATATCTCGAATCGGAGTTAAGATAAACTACGTTAATATACCATATATCTACCGTGCTTAAATAATATCATGAATCGGAGTTAAGATAAACTACGTTAATATACCATATAACTACCGTGCGCAAATAATATCTCGAATCGGAGTTAAGATAAAATACGTTAATATACCATATATCTACCGTGCACAAATAATATCATGAATCGGAGTTAAGATAAACTACGTTAATATACCATATAACTACCGTGCGCAAATAATATCTCGAATCGGAGTTAAGATAAACTACGTTAATATACCATATATCTACCGTGCACAAATAATATCATGAATCGGAGTTAAGATAAAATATGTTAATATACCATATATCTACCGTGCGCAAATAATATCTCGAATCGGAGTTAAGATAAACTACGTTAATATACCATATATCTACCGTGCGCAAATAATATCTCGAATCGGAGTTAAGATAAACTACGTTAATATACCATATATCTACCGTTCGCAAATGATATCATGAATCGGAGTTAAGATAAACTACGTTAATATACCATATATCTACCGTGCGCAAATAATATCTCGAATCGGAGTTAAGATAAACTACGTTAATATACCATATATCTACCGTGCGCAAATAATATCTCGAATCGGAGTTAAGATAAACTACGTTAATATACCATATATCTACCGTGCGCAAATAATATCTCGAATCGGAGTTAAGATAAACTACGTTAATATACCATATATCTACCGTCCGCAAATAATATCATGAATCGGAGTTAAGATAAACTACGTTAATATACCATATATCTACCGTGCGCAAATAATATCTCGAATCGGAGTTAAGATAAACTACGTTAATATACCATATATCTACCGTGCGCAAATAATATCTCGAATCGGAGTTAAGATAAACTACGTTAATATACCATATATCTACCGTTCGCAAATAATATCATGAATCGGAGTTAAGATAAACTACGTTAATATACCATATATCTACCGTGCGCAAATAATATCATGAATCGGAGTTAAGATAAACTACGTTAATATACCATATATCTACCGTGCGCAAATAATATCATGAATCGGAGTTAAGATAAACTACGTTAATATACCATATATCTACAGTGCGTAAATAATACCATGAATCGGAGTTAAGATAAACTACGTTATTATACCATATATCTACCGTGCGCAAATAATATCATGAATCGGAGTTAAGATAAACTACGTTAATATACCATATATCTACCGTTCGCAAATAATATCATGAATCGGAGTTAAGATAAACTACGTTAATATACCATATATCTACCGTGCGCAAATAATATCATGAATCGGAGTTAAGATAAACTACGTTAATATACCATATATCTACCGTGCGCAAATAATATCATGAATCGGACTTAAGATAAACTACGTTAATATACCATATATCTACAGTGCGTAAATAATACCATGAATCGGAGTTAAGATAAACTACGTTATTATACCATATATCTACCGTGCGCAAATAATATCATGAATCGGAGTTTAGATAAACTACGTTAATATACCATATATCTACCGTCCGCAAATAATATCATGAATCGTAGGTGAGATAAACTATTTGAATGTACCATTTATCGTAATTACGGATATTATATAGTGAAACGAAGTTCAAATGAACTACTGAATTAGATATTGAAGTAGCAATTATGTTTACACAAGTTTGCCAGAGCCCTGTTTGCCGGCTTTACCCGTTATCACCTCTCACGGGCGTGGACGTAGGGTTGGACTTTGAGAGGCGTCGTATAGCTATCGTAGCCAATAATATAAAACTGAGTTACATTAAATTACTCAAATATCCCATATATTTACCGTTCGCAAATAATATCCTGAACGTTAGACGGTTCCCGAGCGCTAAACAATTCACTTCAAAATGCATGGCTTTTAGCCGAACGGTTATTCGTAATAATCGCCATCAGAAACCAGTTCCCTGAAGGAATTCTTCCTAATACTTGGACCGAGTGGAAGAATTTGAGCCACAATCAGTGATACTGGTTTCCATGGCAATTACTTCCCCGCTACGCCACGTGGAGGCTACCGTTCTTCGTAGCGGTTTTCCCGCTCTGTATAAACCACAGAGGGGTGTCCAATTGGGGTGTTGTGAAGCCGACAAAACACATGCCCTATATAAGGAATTTAGAGACAAGGTCTAGAACTGCCGAAATGACACTAAGTTTTCAGGGGATCAACGCAATTAGCTAGTACAAGCGGTACCAACTAACTGCGGTAAGGTAGGGGTTACTTCACAACCAACACACTCACTCGTCGCACGCAATCGCAAAGCTTTATTTCATTTCTTTATTTCATCTTTCTTTGAAACTGTCTACCTGTCTAACACCATTCAACCCCTTATAACCCAGAGAAGTACGAGAGAAACAACCAAGCCATGGGGAACTAACAACTACCTGATTATAACCATGCTAATCTGTCTAAAACCAACAAAAAAACACATGCTGCCGAAACCAAATTCAACCAGAAAAACCTATGTATCAAAAAAGTATCGAATGCCGAAAATAGAAACCAAAAAGTATCTTAACCTATGTCTTAGTAAAAAATGAAGATATCGGAAATAATACCCATTAAGTAAAACAGAGAAAAAGTATCGGAGAAAAATTATCGGAGAAAAAGTATCGGAGAAAAAGTATCGGAGAAAAAATGTCGGAGAAAAAAATGTCGGAGTAGAAAAAAGATGAAAATAATCCATAATAAAACCCAGAAAAAGTGATAAGATGCCTTATGTGAGAAATGCCGGGCCGAAAAAAATCCTAAACCAAAATTAGAAGAAAGCCGAATCCAAGATAGTACATTAAAGTTTAAAGACTCACGGTTTGACCATATACAACGACCTGTACACTCGATGACCAGTCTTCATTTCCAAGGACAAACGTCTACTTAGCACACTTTATCAGGAACCATAAAGGTGAATATATCTTTTCCATGACGAAGAGCCGATGTTGAACAAAGTCTAACAGCACCAAGGCGTGGTCTGAAGGCCCTATAATGAAATTACCTTTCTTTAGAATCACAAACTTGATTTCACTAACGTAATTATTATAACATAGAAAGGTTTGTAAATAAATAAATTAGCGAAAAAAATACTTACATGTCGAAAAATCCAGCCAGTCAAAAGTTCCCGACCAATGTCCAAGTCTTTTGTACTGGGCTTTACCCTGAACAAAAATTGAAAACATTTTAAATTTAGTTGGAAAGGCGGCATTTGTCTCCTTTAATGAACTTGCTCAAAATGATTAACGAGGATAGTTGTTTACTTACATTGGTTCAGTAGCAGTCATGATAATCTGGAGAAGCTAGGGCACTCAGTTCAGTGAGGATCATCTGCCAAAATCCTAAAGAAAATAGGTACAAACAAACTGTTAGTTAATAGAACATCAAGCTACTTTGAGATTAAATGTAAAGCAAGAATGTTATCTCTTTTTAAGGTAGAATACTTTCACTTACCAAAATGAATCGATGTAGTAAAATCTCCAGTTAGGACTCCTTGCTATTCTTCAACTGAAAAATAAACTACGAAAACCCAACCACAATATGAAAACATGATTATGAGTTTTTTACTTTCACATGGGTTGGAATCCCATTTGTTCTCAACAAAAGTAGATGTACTTTCACATGGGTTTGAATCCCATTCGTTCTCAATACAAAAAAGATGTACTTTAACATGGGTTTGAATCCCATTCGTTCTCAATACAAAAAAGATGTACTTTCACATGGGTTTGAATCCCATTCGTTCTCCATAACAAAGATGTACTTTAACATGGGTTTGAATCCCATTCGTTCTAAACACACAAAAAATGTACTTTCACATGGGTTTGAATCCCATTCGTTCTCAACACAATAAAGATGTAAGTTCACATGGGTTTGAATCCCATTCCTTCTCAACAAAAAAAGATGTACTTTAACATGGGTTTGAATCCCATTCGTTCTCAACACAATAAAGATGTACGTTCACATGGGTTTGAATCCCATTCGTTCTCAACAGATAAAGATGTACTTTAACATGGGTTTTAATCCCATTCGTTCTCAACACAATAAAGATGTACTTTCACATGGGTTTAAATCCCATTCGTTCTCCACAAAAAAAGATGTACTTTAACATGGGTTTGAATCCCATTCGTTCTCGATAACAAAAATGTACTTTCACATGGGTTGGAATCCCATTCGTTCTCAACACAATAAAGATGTACGTTCACATGGGTTTGAATCCCATTCGTTCTCAACAGATAAAGATGTACTTTAACATGGGTTTGAATCCCATTCGTTCTCAACACAATAAAGATGTACTTTCACATGGGTTTGAATCCCATTCGTTCTCAACAAAAAAAGATGTACTTTAACATGGGTTTGAATCCCATTCGTTCTCGATAACAAAAATGTACTTTCACATGGGTTGGAATCCCATTCGTTCTCAACACAATAAAGATGTACGTTCACATGGGTTTGAATCCCATTCGTTCTCAACAGATAAAGATGTACTTTAACATGGGTTTTAATCCCATTCGTTCTCAACACAATAAAGATGTACTTTCACATGGGTTTAAATCCCATTCGTTCTCCACAAAAAAAGATGTACTTTAACATGGGTTTGAATCCCATTCGTTCTCGATAACAAAAATGTACTTTCACATGGGTTGGAATCCCATTCGTTCTCAACACAATAAAGATGTACGTTCACATGGGTTTGAATCCCATTCGTTCTCAACAGATAAAGATGTACTTTAACATGGGTTTGAATCCCATTCGTTCTCAACACAATAAAGATGTACTTTCACATGGGTTTGAATCCCATTCGTTCTCAACAAAAAAAGATGTACTTTAACATGGGTTTGAATCCCATTCGTTCTCGATAACAAAAATGTACTTTCACATGGGTTGGAATCCCATTCGTTCTCGACAAAAAAAGATGTACGTTCACATGGGTTTGAATCCCATTCGTTCTCAACACAATAAAGATGTACGTTCACATGGGTTTGAATCCCATTCGTTCTCAACACAATAAAGATGTACTTTCACATGGGTTTGAATCCCATTCGTTCTCAACAGATAAAGATGTACTTTAACATGGGTTTGAATCCCATTCGTTCTCAACACAATAAAGATGTACTTTCACATGGGTTTGAATCCCATTCGTTCTCAACAAAAAAAGATGTACTTTAACATGGGTTTGAATCCCATTCGTTCTCGATAACAAAAATGTACTTTCACATGGGTTGGAATCCCATTCGTTCTCGACAAAAAAAGATGTACGTTCACATGGGTTTGAATCCCATTCGTTCTCGATAACAAAAATGTACTTTCACATGGGTTTGAATCCCATTCGTTCTCAACAAAAAAAAAATGTACGTTCACATGGGTTTGAATCCCATTCGTTCTCCATAACAAAGATGTACTTTCACATGGGTTGGAATCCCATTTGTTCTCAATAACAAAGATGTACTTTCACATGGGTTTGAATGCCATTCGTTCTCAATAACAAAGATGTACTTTCACATGGGTTGGAATTCCATTCGTTCTCCATAACAAAGATGTACTTTCACATGGGTTTGAATCCGATTCGTTCTCAATAACAAAGATATACTTTCACATGGGTTGGAATCCCATTTGTTCTCAATAACAAAGATGTACTTTCACATGGGTTTGAATGCCATTCGTTCTCAATAACAAAGATGTACTTTCACATGGGTTGGAATTCCATTCGTTCTCCATAACAAAGATGTACTTTCACATGGGTTTGAATCCCATTCGTTCTCAATAACAAAGATATACTTTCACATGGGTTGGAATCCCATTCGTTCTCAACAGATGAAGATGTATTTTCACATGGGTTTGAATCCCATTGGTTCTCCATAACAAAGATGTACTTTCACATGGGTTTGAATCCCATTCGTTCTCCATAACAAAGATGTACTTTCACATGGGTTGGAATCCCATTCGTTCTCCATAACAAAGATATACTTTCACAAGGGTTGGAATCCCATTCGTTCTCAACATAAAAAAGATATACTTTCACATGGGTTGGAATCCCATTCGTTCTCCATAACAAAGATATACTTTCACAAGGGTTGGAATCCCATTCGTTCTCAACAGATAAAGATATACTTTCACATGGGTTTGAATCCCATTCGTTCTGAACAGATAAAGATATACTTTCACATGGGTTTGAATCCCATTCGTTCTCAACAGATAAAGATGTACTTTCACATGGGTTTGAATCCCATTCGTTCTCAACAGATAAAGATGTACTTTCACATGGGTTTGAATCCCATTCGTTCTCAGCACAATATAGATGTACTTTCACATGGGTTTGAATCCCATTCGTTCTCAATAACAAAGATATACTTTCACATGGGTTGGAATCCCATTTGTTCTCAATAACAAAGATGTACTTTCACATGGGTTTGAATGCCATTCGTTCTCAATAACAAAGATGTACTTTCACATGGGTTGGAATTCCATTCGTTTTCCATAACAAAGATGTACTTTCACATGGGTTTGAATCCCATTCGTTCTCAATAACAAAGATATACTTTCACATGGGTTGGAATCCCATTCGTTCTCAACAGATGAAGATGTATTTTTACATGGGTTTGAATCCCATTCGTTCTCAATAACAAAGATGTACTTTCACATGGGTTTGAATCCCATTCGTTCTCAACAGATAAAGATGTACTTTCACATGGGTTTAAATCCCATTCGTTCTCAACAAAAAAGATGTACTTTCACATGGGTTTGAATCCCATTGGTTCTCCATAACAAAGATGTACTTTCACGTGTGTTGGAATACCATTCGTTCTCAACACAATAAAGATGTACTCTCACATGGGTTTGAATCCCATTAGATCTCAATAACAAAGATGTATTTTCACATGGGTTTAAATCCCATTCGTTCTCAATAACAAAGATGTACTTTCACATGGGTTGGAATCCCATTCGTTCTCCATAACAAAGATACACTTTCACAAGGGTTGGAATCCCATTCGTTCTCAACATAAAAAATATATACTTTCACATGGATTTGAATCCCTTTCGTTCTCAACAGATAAAGATGTACTTTAACATGGGTTTGAATCCCATTCGTTCTCAACAGATAAAGATGTACTTTCACATGGGTTTGAATCCCATTCGTTCTCAATAACAAAGATGTACTTTCACATGGGTTGGAATTCCATTCATTCTCCATAACAAAGATGTACTTTCACATGGGTTGGAATCCCATTCGTTCTCAATAACAAAGATATACTTTCACATGGGTTGGAATCCCATTCGTTCTCAACAGATCAAGATGTATTTTCACATGGGTTTGAATCCCATTCGTTCTCAATAACAAAGATGTACTTTCACATGGGTTTGAATCCCATTCGTTCTCAACAAAAAAATATGTACTTTAACATGGGTTTGAATCCCATTCGTTCTCAACAGATAAAGATGTACGTTCACATGGGTTGGAATCCCATTGGTTCTCCATAACAAAGATGTACTTTCACATGGGTTTGAATCCCATTCGTTCT
Organism: Anthopleura sola; assembly: GCA_023349425.1. NCBI lineage: Eukaryota > Metazoa > Cnidaria > Anthozoa > Actiniaria > Actiniidae > Anthopleura > Anthopleura sola. Next base: position 1,067,541 of record JALHLI010000030.1, on the reverse strand, counting down.
CCATAACAAAGATGTACTTTCACATGGGTTTGAATCCCATTCGTTCTCAGCACAATATAGATGTACTTTCACATGGGTTTGAATCCCATTCGTTCTCAACAGATAAAGAGGTACTTTCACATGGGATTGAATCCCATTCGTTCTCAAATAAATAAAGATGTACTTTCACATTGGTTTGAATCCCATTCGTTCTCAACACAAAAAAAGATGTACTTTCACATGGGTTTGAATCCCATTCGATCTAAACTCAAAAAAAGATATACTTTCACATGGGTTGGAATCCCATTTGTTCTCAATAACAAAGATGTACTTTCACATGGGTTTGAATGCCATTCGTTCTCAATAACAAAGATGTACTTTCACATGGGTTGGAATTCCATTCGTTCTCCATAACAAAGATGTACTTTCACATGGGTTTGAATCCCATTCGTTCTCAATAACAAAGATATACTTTCACATGGGTTGGAATCCCATTCGTTCTCAACAGATGAAGATGTATTTTTACATGGGTTTGAATCCCATTCGTTCTCAATAACAAAGATGTACTTTCACATGGGTTTGAATCCCATTCGTTCTCAACAGATAAAGATGTACTTTCACATGGGTTTAAATCCCATTCGTTCTCAACAAAAAAGATGTACTTTCACATGGGTTTGAATCCCATTGGTTCTCCATAACAAAGATGTACTTTCACGTGTGTTGGAATACCATTCGTTCTCAACACAATAAAGATGTACTCTCACATGGGTTTGAATCCCATTAGATCTCAATAACAAAGATGTATTTTCACATGGGTTTAAATCCCATTCGTTCTCAATAACAAAGATGTACTTTCACATGGGTTGGAATCCCATTCGTTCTCCATAACAAAGATACACTTTCACAAGGGTTGGAATCCCATTCGTTCTCAACATAAAAAATATATACTTTCACATGGATTTGAATCCCTTTCGTTCTCAACAGATAAAGATGTACTTTAACATGGGTTTGAATCCCATTCGTTCTCAACAGATAAAGATGTACTTTCACATGGGTTTGAATCCCATTCGTTCTCAATAACAAAGATGTACTTTCACATGGGTTGGAATTCCATTCATTCTCCATAACAAAGATGTACTTTCACATGGGTTGGAATCCCATTCGTTCTCAATAACAAAGATATACTTTCACATGGGTTGGAATCCCATTCGTTCTCAACAGATCAAGATGTATTTTCACATGGGTTTGAATCCCATTCGTTCTCAATAACAAAGATGTACTTTCACATGGGTTTGAATCCCATTCGTTCTCAACAAAAAAATATGTACTTTAACATGGGTTTGAATCCCATTCGTTCTCAACAGATAAAGATGTACGTTCACATGGGTTGGAATCCCATTGGTTCTCCATAACAAAGATGTACTTTCACATGGGTTTGAATCCCATTCGTTCTCCATAACAAAGATGTACTTTCACATGGGTTTGAATCCCATTCGTTCTCAGCACAATATAGATGTACTTTCACATGGGTTTGAATCCCATTCGTTCTCAACAGATAAAGAGGTACTTTCACATGGGATTGAATCCCATTCGTTCTCAAATAAATAAAGATGTACTTTCACATTGGTTTGAATCCCATTCGTTCTCAACACAAAAAAAGATGTACTTTCACATGGGTTTGAATCCCATTCGATCTAAACTCAAAAAAAGATGTACTTTCACATGGGTTTGAATCCCATTCGTTCTCCATAACAAAGATATACTTTCACAAGGGTTTGAATCCCATTCGTTCTCAACACAAAAAAGATGTACTTTCACATGGGTTGGAATCCCATTCGTTCTCCATAACAAAGATGTACTTTCAGGTGGGTTTGAATCCCATTCGTTCTCAAAACGAAAAAGATGCAGTTTCACATGGGTTTGAATCCCATTCGTTCTCCATAAAAAAAGATACACATTAACATGCGTTTGAATCCATTGGAGGCACAGTTCCCAAATGATTACATGAATCGGAGTTAAGATAAACTACGTTAATATACCATATATCTACCGTTCGCAAATAATATCTCGAATTGCAGTTAAGAGAAACTACGTTAATATACCATATATCTACCGTGCGCAAATAATATCATGAATCGGAGTTAAGAGAAACTACGTTAATATACCATATATCTACCGTTCGCAAATATCATTATGAATCGGAGTTAAGAGAAACTACGTTAATATACCATATATCTACCGTGCGCAAATAATATCTCGAATCGGAGTTAAGATAAACTACGTTAATATACCATATATCTACCGTTCGCAATTATCATTATGAATCGGAGTTAAGAGAAACTACGTTAATATACCATATATCTACCGTGCGCAAATAATATCTCGAATCGGAGTTAAGATAAACTACGTTAATATACCATATATCTACCGTTCGCAAATATCATTATGAATCGGAGTTAAGAGAAACTACGTTAATATACCATATATCTACCGTGCGCAAATAATATCTCGAATCGGAGTTAAGATAAACTACGTTAATGTACCATATATTAACCGTCCGCAAATAATATCTCGAATCGGAGTTAAGATAAACTACGTTTATATACCATATATTTACCGTGCGCAAATAATATCATGAATCGGAGTTAAGATAAACTACGTTAATACACCATATATCTACCGTTCGCAAATATCATTATGAATCGGAGTTAAGAGAAACTACGTTAATATACCATATATCTACCGTGAGCAAATAATATCTCGAATCGGAGTTAAGATAAACTACGTTAATACACCATATATCTACCGTTCGCAAATATCATTATGAATCGGAGTTAAGAGAAACTACGTTAATATACCATATATTTACCGTGCGCAAATAATATCATGAATCGGAGTTAAGATAAACTACGTTAATATACCATATATCTACCGTGCGCAAATAATATCATGAATCGGAGTTAAGATAAACTACGTTAATGTACGATATATCTACCGTCCGCAAATAATATCATGAATCGGAGTTAAGATAAACTACGTTAATATACCATATATCTACCGTGCGCAAATAATATCATGAATCGAAGTTAAGATAAACTACGTTAATATACCATATATCTACCGTGCGCAAATAATATCATGAATCGAAGTTAAGATAAACTACGTTAATATACCATATATCTACCGTGCGCAAATAATATCATGAATCGGAGTTAAGATAAACTACGTTAATATACCATATATCTACCGTGCGCAAATAATATCATGAATCGGAGTTAAGATAAACTACGTTAATATACCATATATCTACCGTTCGCAAATAATATCATGAATCGGAGTTAAGATAAACTACGTTAATATACCATATATCTACCGTTCGCAAATAATATCATGAATTGAAGTTAAGATAAACTACGTTAATATACCATATATCTACCGTGCGCAAATAATATCATGAATCGGAGTTAAGAGAAACTACGTTAATACACCATATATCTACCGTGCGCAAATAATATCATGAATCGGAGTTAAGATAAACTACGTTAATATACCATATATCTACCGTGCGCAAATAATATCATGAATCGGAGTTAAGAGAAACTACGTTAATACACCATATATCTACCGTGCGCAAATAATATCATGAATCGGAGTTAAGATAAACTACGTTAATATACCATATATCTACCGTGCGCAAATAATATCATGAATCGGAGTTAAGATAAACTACGTTAATATACCATATATCTACCGTTCGCAAATAATATCATGAATCGGAGTTAAGATAAACTACGTTAATATACCATATATCTACCGTTCGCAAATAATATCATGAATCGGAGTTAAGATAAACTACGTTAATATACCATATATCTACCGTGCGCAAATAATATCATGAATCGGAGTTAAGATAAACTACGTTAATATACCATATATCTACCGTTCGCAAATAATATCATGAATCGGAGTTAAGATAAACTATGTTAATATACCATATATCTACCGTGCGCAAATAATATCTCGAATCGGAGTTAAGATAAACTACGTTTATATACCATATATCTACCGTTCGCAAATAATATCTCGAATCGGAGTTAAGATAAACTACGTTAATATACCATATATCTACCGTGCGCAAATAATATCTCGAATCGGAGTTAAGATAAACTACGTTTATATACCATATATCTACCGTGCGCAAATAATATCATGAATCGGAGTTAAGATAAACTATGTTAATATACCATATATCTACCGTGCGCAAATAATATCTCGAATCGGAGTTAAGATAAACTACGTTTATATACCATATAACTACCGTTCGCAAATAATATCTCGAATCGGAGTTAAGAGAAACTACGTTAATACACCATATATCTACCGTGCGCAAATAATATCATGAATCGGAGTTAAGATAAACTACGTTAATATACCATATATCTACCGTTCGCAAATAATATCTCGAATCGGAGTTAAGATAAAGTACGTTTATATACCATATATCTACCGTTCGCAAATAATATCTCGAATCGGAGTTAAGATAAACTACGTTTATATACCATATATCTACCGTTCGCAAATAATATCTCGAATCGGAGTTAAGGTAAACTACGTTAATATACCATATAACTACTGTTCGCAAATAATATAATGGATCGAAGTTGAGATAAACTATTTGAATGTACCATTTATCGTAATTACGCATATTATATAGTGAAACGAAGTTCAAATGAACTACTGAATTAGGTATCGAAGTTGCAATTATGTTTACACAAATTTGCCAGAGCCCTGTTTGCCGGCTTTACCCGTTACCACCTCTCACGGGCGTGGACGTAGGGTTGGACTTTGAGAGGCGTCGTATAGCTATCGTAGCCAATAATATAAAACCGAGTTACATTAAATTACTCAAATATCTCATATATCTACCGTTCGCAAATAATATCATCAGTCACACTTCGTAAATATACCACATACCACGTTCACACTTTCTTCTTGTATAGCTTTATGGATGTTTTCACCCCATATTTAAACGATCAAAAACGATCACATTCGATCTAGAATGATGCAAAAGCCTTCGTTCTTCTGCGTCCACTCTGAAACGATAGGCCTCAGTTTTCCAATGTTTTCTCTCAGGAAATCGTTTTCAAGTGCATGTATACTTTTTTATTGGTTTTTAGTGAGGACGCAAGACATAAACGCATCGTAAAGTATGCGTCGAACTTAGAATATATATCATGAGAACGAAATAAGATTGCCAACGCAATAAACTTAAACTAAATCAAAAAGCGAAGTAATTTCTAGGAATTTTTACCATGGCTGGAAATTTTAAATTAGCAAAACTGTGAAATTTGAAGTAAGCAAGTTCAAGACTTGCGCGAAGATATGTTCATTGGAATCTCATGCCTCCAGCAAAGGTTTTGATAAACAATTTAGATTTTTGAAAATCAATATCTTTGACGTTAATTACTTAGGTAATCTTTATGAATTCTAGTTTAGTAACATTAAATGATAAAAATCTACAGCTGTTTGAAATTAGAAAGATTTGTATGGAAACAACAACCAAGAGGTCATCAGACTCGTTTTCATGTTTTTTGGTACACTTCATAATAATATTTTTACCTTACCTCAATCCTACTATTGAACTTTCTCTTGCATCAGATGGAATCCTGAAAAGACGGTAAAAGTTAGTTGTTTTGTTTGATAAAATGTGATATTTCTAGCAAAAAAATTAAAACTCAAAACGCAAGACGCGTTTGTGGTAGTGCTTTCGCAAGGCGGCAAACGTGACTCACAAATACCTCGATTTTTAATGATATAGAATTTCTCAATTTTTTTTCAAATGAATGAAAGGTTTTAGTTCCTAACTCCAGCTTAGACCATAGAAGTTTAAAAACAGGAAAATGAAAGGTTAAATGTGGTTTTAGAAAATATTTTGTTTTTTCATTCACAAAGTCGTTCGACACACTGCACATGCTTGAATTGCAAGTCTTTGTAACTCGCTTTTGAAGAACTAAAAGTTTTGAAAATTAACCTTAAGTGCATAACTCTTCTTCCTCTTACGCATTTCTAGGAAAATTGTGTTTCTTTGAGCTATTTTTAAGTAATAATTCAGCTGTTTTTAGAAAAGATTTTGTTTTTCATTCACGAAGTTCAACACACAACATGAACATGCTTCATGCAGAATTTTTCAATCCTTGATGAAAAAAATACTAAAATGATTCATAAATAACTCAGAAATAGTTAGAATTTCATTAGCACGGTTTTAGATAAAAAAAAGTATTGTATTTTGTCCGTCTTTTGCATTAAAAGTTAGAATCTAAGATGCTGAATTACAAACGTGGTCCAAAGTTACAACTGCATGAATTGCAAGTTTTTACTCGCTTTTGAAGAACTAAAAGTTTTGAAAATTAATCTTAAGTGTATAACTCTTCTTCCTTTTACGTATTTCTAGGAAAATTGTGTTTCTTTGAGCTATTTTTAAGTAATAATTCAGCTAGTTGCTTTTGAAAAGATTTTGTTTTTCATTCACAAAGTCGTTCAACACACAACATGAACATAATTCATGCAGAATTTTTCAATCCTTGATGAAAAAAATACTAAAATAATTCATAGATAACTTAGAAATAGTTAGAATTTCATTAAGAACAGTTTCAGAAAAAAAAGTATTGTATTTTGTACGTCTTTTGTGTCAAAAGTTACAATCTAAGATGTTGAATTAGAAACGTGGTCCAAAACGTAATACAACTAAATTACAAGTTTTAACTCGCTTTTGAAGAACTAATAGTTTTGAAAATTAACCACCTGCATAACTCTTCTTCCTCTTACGTATTTCTAGGAAAATTCTGTTTCTTTGAGTTATTTAAGGTACGAATTCAGCTGTTTTAATGAATACATAAAAACCATCAACTTACCTCGTGGAAGTCTTGCAGTCGTCTGAATATTGCCAGCGCTGGGTCAAAAAGCCCGCTCAATACGAGGTCCTACCAATCAGCCAATAGGATTACTTTTTTTGTGTTAATCAACCAATAGAAAAGCGAGATTTTATTGTCCACGGGATTTGACGGAATACTCACGAGAAGCGGGAAAAGATGTGAGCATTCATTGTAATGATTAAAAAAACAAAAACATTATTGGATGGTGATTATTTTCTAGTGTTTTTTTTTAACAGACTTTTTATGAATAAAGTAGAGTAAGAAGAGAAGTAGGAAATACATAAAATGGAATTGAATTGAATAGAATATTCATAATCCATCACTTTCCATACGTCGAATTATTCGTGAAACATCAAGCATTCAATCCAGACTGTGAGGTTATTTTGAAGGACTGTTCAATTTAAACCTTACCGCCTCGAGTGAATGTTTGGTGTTTCACGAATAAACTGATGCATGGAAAGTGGTGAATGAATAAGGATGGCATTGGATTGGAATAGAATGGAACAGGATGTAATGGAATAGAACGAAATGGAATGGGAAAGAATAAAATACACTCAAAATAATTTTCAAAGTTTTTTAATGGTGCCATTTATTTCGAGGTTTTAAAACACCAAAGAACTGATCATGACGAAAAACATTCATATAATGATTTCTATATCTTTCTTTCATTTTTGTCTTCGTTCTTTCTTTCAGTGTCTTTCTTTCTACCTTTCAATATCATATATCATTTTTGCAAAAAACCTTATCAGGGTTCGTGATAAAAACATAGAACATAGAAGCTGTGACCGAAATGGTACATGGGAACTTTCTTGAGTTTTACACTGTAAGTAAAAGAGATTTAGAAAACGTACTTAAAATAAAAACTAACGCGTAAATCCGATAAAACTGAAATCGAAACGGCTCTCGAACGCTGCAGGTTCCCTGAATACGTTTTCTGCATTTTCTACCAACTTTGTAGTTCAAAAGAATAAATTATAGCATAATTATGTCATTTGACAATGAATTTGCTATTGAATGAATATAAAATATATCTAATGATTTCGAGGGTTTTTTCCGGGCTCTCTGTTTTTTCCTCCCACCTCAAAAATCAACTTCTAAATTCCAATTGGAATTCCAATTCCAATAATAAATAATAAAATCATTAATGGAGCCTAGGTGGGGGGGGGGGGGGGGGGGGGGTACGCTTGAGGTGTTTTGACTGTAAGTTTTTTCGTATCTCAATTGCAGTTTATATTTAAAATCAGTCTTTAATATTAATGCATTACGTGCAGGTAATTGTTCTTCATCCTGTTTTACCTGTCACCTACAAAATAGAATCATTAACGTCCGATCGGTGTTTGTGCGCAGACATCATTATTAATAAATGTTACCTAACCAGGAAGTGACAGGTACCGTGCGCTTTTAACGCAAATCCTCTCACGCACATAGTGCTGTCCATATGAGTAGATTGCTTTTATTTTTTGTTTCTCTTCTGTGCTTCGAGGGTTTTTCTCCAGGTTCTTCTAGTTTCCACCCTCCGCTAAAATCGACCTCTAAATTCAAAATCGATTAAATGAGAAATGAACGTACATAATTTTCAGTTTCCGGCTACCTGTATTAAGTGTTTTCCTCGAAAACAAGGATGAGTTGTTTATCACTTTATTTCGTTATTCAAATAGAACGTTGTTAAAAGTTGTTCAAATAAATAGAGTGGTTTTCATTAACCTGTGAAACAAAGTGTGCTTATTAAAGTGTAATAGTCAGATCAATAGAAAACAAAAGAATGAGAGTGAAGTAGTGCATAATACACCAAAGTTTATTCCACTGGTTTATGAGAATCACTCTAAATATTCTTCTTTTTACTTTGCATCGACAAAGCGGTAATATTTTGTATCAATTTTGAATTAAGGAATAAGAAAATTAAGCCCTGTTTAGTGAGAGGAAAAGACTACTTGGTTATAGAATCTTGCAACTAAAAGCTGGTTCTATTAACCTTCAATACTTCAACAGATCAGAACTCCCCTCGACTGATGGCAAACAAATTCATGGTTCCGACTCGATTACCGCTGCAGCAGTTTTCCCAGTGGAATTAAAATCTTGTCCACCAAACAACTAAACAGTGTCTGTCTAAAAGAGTACTTCAGGGATGACGAGACATTTTTTTTATTGTCACAGGACAGTAAACAATTTATAATAAATTTTCCGCGATCAGAATTTTAAATTCTGAGATATTCTAGTTAGTTTCTTGAACTTATTGGACATAGCAACGGTAACTAAGGGAGTTTGAATCCCGAATTCACGTTTGCACTTTTAATAGGTAATATCGATATCTCTGAAAAAAGGGTGCCAATTTGAATTTAAAAGATATGAGATTTATCGAAGTGTTCAAGGAATTCAACTGGCTCCCTATTGATGAAAGAGCTAACTATTTTAGAGCCATTTTAGTATTTCAGTAAAAGTCTCAACAATCTAGCTCCTCAATATCTTGCAGACAAATTTAAGAATACTCCTAAGCTTAACACTAGACTGCGAAAACAAATAAGTTTTTAACGATTCCACTTTTAACGATTCCACTAAAAAGAATTTTGGGCAACGCACATTCACCTACATAGTCACTGGTGTTTGGAATTATTTACCAATTGACATTCGTAATTCTAACTCTTTGACAAGTTTTAAATGTAGTTATCGTAAATTTACAGAGTCTAGATTATATAATGATTCCTTTTTCTTAGATAACTAACGTATCTCATCTGTAAATAATTTTATTCTTTTTACATAAATTTTAATTTATTTCACTCGGTTTAATTTTTTCCTTCCTTATAGATAAGATTTATTTATTATATTGTAATAAGTTGATCATCAACTTGTGCCAATGTCAGAATCGTGACTCCAAACGTACCTCAATATGATACACAACCAATTGCAAAACCTGATAAAAATTGTTTCTACAAAACCTACCTCTATATCTAACATGTGCTTTGTTTACTGTGTCATTATAATATATTTGTTTTAACCCTTTTAATCAAGACAATTCTTCAAACATATGGTACAGTTTTCTTCATTTTTGAAATTATTAAAAAAAATCGTTTTGGCGGGAAAGTAAAAACGCGCGTATTGTCAGCTTTGAGGCTTTGAGTAAATACGTGGTTTTAAAAACTGAAGACATTTACATTTTCTTTCTGGTTTTGAAAAGTTTCGTGGTGTTTTTAATAAAGAGTTAGACGCTTAATAACCATGCAGATAGCCATGTTCCAGTATCAATAATTATCAATTATTAATGACTTATATCTAACTTCTCCCGCTCTTTGCGTAATTGCTTGTCATAAAAAATAATTGATCAGTATACAAGGGCTCCGATATTCTTTCTTTGAATCATAACTGAATCGATTCTCGAGAGTGAAGAGCAATTGTAAGAACGATGAGGAATTTTTTTGAGTTATCGGTTGTTGTCTTGTTTTTACAAGTCGACCGCAGCACGAGCACGGAACAGAATAGCCCTGATCTTAGTCAACCAGACAAAGGACTCCTTTTCGACAACTTTCCCGGCCATGTACTTCAGCTACCGAATAATATAAGAGTTGATAAAAGAACAACAATAGTTGCTAGCAAGATGGACTGTGTGTTCGCTTGTATCGGAGTGCCTTGGTGTCGTTCGGTCAACTTCAAGACCACACCAGAGAAAAAACAGTCCCACACCTGTGAACTCCTGTCGTCTGACAAACACACTCATCAAAAGTATTTGGAACCAAACGAAGCATTCACTCATCTGAGCATTAAGGTAAGACCCGTTTTATGTTGACACCATACATGTTAGTTGGTTTCCATAGTGATCGAATAAAAGTTTTCAAAAACATAACTCACTTAACTCCCGTTCTAAGCCTGAATTTTTTTTCCAGGTTCCAGCAGCATTCAGGCCGTATTTACTATCACGTTCACTTTTAACTACCTTCATAAAAAATAGTTCAAATTAGGCTTTTGATGAGAGGCTTTTTATGGTTTGCGCTAAAAATGTGGGCCAAAAACACCGCGGTTTTTCTGAAACTTACAATTCAAAAAAATTACCACAATAAGATTATTATTGAATGTAAAAAAAAAAAAAAAGAATTTAAAGCAATTCAACAACAACAACAACAATAAATTTACTTTTAAAATTTTCCAAAATGTAACTTAAATTATGGAAAAGATGTGCTCGCCGTATTCTTCGGTCTGAACTGTCAATAAGAAAGTCGCTCTCTACTCGTGTTCAACAAGCTGGTATGGTACCCCATTGACAAAGTATGTCTTGCAAGCTAAGACGACTAACGTTAACGGTGAAAATTCAGGATAAGCAAGCTCTGAAATATAAAATCAAGAACTCTATGAAAAAAGAGATGGATGAAAAACAAGAATTCGTTTATAGTTTTAATTTTTAGTTTACTCAAAGACAAACACAAGATTCCTTATTTGATTGTGTATTTAACATACTCGACACAAGCAATGATTATTGAACTCGGTTATCACAAAATATTATGAGTTGTTACTGGCGAGCAAGCAATTATTTGCAGATGCCGAAGACATAATTTGAATGCAGTCATTCGGCCAATCAAAATGACGGAAAAATAATTTGGATAATTTGATAACCAAAAATGTTTCCTTTCATCATCTTTATTAAGTTGGTAAAGCCTAAGGGCATCCTTTTCCTATACCTCGGTGAAAAACAGGTTTTGCAACGATTGAATTCTCTCCGAAAGTCACCAGTTTCAGATCTTCCAGGTTGTACGATTTGTCATTTATATTTAAAACTGAAAATATCACTGAAGGTTTTTAGATATATATTTGATATAGATATAAAGTTTATATTTAAGGAATAAAAAACAGTTTTCCGTGTATTATACTCTGGTAAAGACACGCGGGATGTGGAGAGAACACGAGAGAAGAGTAGGTTTCCAGCTTCTCAAGTGTTCTCTCCACATCCCAAGTGTCTTTACCAGAGTATAATACACGGAAAACTGTTTTTATTGCTTATATAAAATAACTAACTTTTCGAGAAAGAAAAAAATGACGTGAGCATGTATTATGCTCTCATAAAACATGGCTTTTTGACCAATCAGAGCGGGCGTAATATCAAAGTTATTTTATAAATACATTTCAAAAAAGGTTGGTAAAGGTTTTGTTGCATGTTACATGTTAAATGTTGCATGCTGCATGTTGTATGTCGTTTACCAAGCTTGAAATGTATTGTATTAATAAATAAATGATGTCAGCACAGAAGAAAATATGCCGAAAAAACGCGCAGAAAAAGTTCGTAGAATTCCATACAATTTTGACCTTTAGCTGACAGGATTGACATCGTCCAAAGTGCAATTCAGGCTTGCGTGCCACATGCAATATGCGCGAAACATGCCGCAACAAAAAACCTTTACCAACATTTTCTGAAATAGCTTCATATAACTATTTCTGTGCAGGACCCGTGTGAAGACAACCTTTGCCTTCATGATGGTAAATGTGTCCGTAGTAACAAGAACAGACAAGACTATCACTGCCAATGTGGTAAGGGATCCACTGGAGAAATGTGTCAAAACGGTGAGCATTAATCATAAACAATTTTCAAAAGGTATTGATCTTTAAGTTGCAACAATTTATATATATCTTTCTAGCTAGTTTATATTGGAAAGTTATTTAAGGAGGCTGACCTGGGTTTTTTAGAAGCTCACCCATCTGTTTCTAAACGGCTGTAACTTCCGTTCTAGACATCTGTTAGACTAACCACTTTCATGAACGACTATTAATTCAATGCATTTTGACCAGATATGGGTTTTGGGGAGATCGGAACTATTGCGGCCACGCCCTAGTGACATCACTAAAATTCTTTACGGAATATTTACTCGCTATCTAGACTTGGTCACAAAAAACGAACTTGTGTACACAAAATTTTCAGGCTACACCTACAGACTGGAAAAGTCTCAAGAAAATCTATGAGAGAGTTTTGGATAGATCAGCAGCTAAAAATAATTAAATTATTGTTTGTTTTGCTTTGGCCGCCAAAAAACGCGGGATAAAAGTTAAAATCACATGATATTTTTACAGCTTTAAACTACGAATTACCAATAAGCGAATCCCTTTATTCTATAATTTCTGATCTAACAATTTGTGATACACTATAAATTCAAATTTTATTCTAAATGCGACTTTGTAAAGGGTAGTTTCAAAACTCGTCGAGGATTTTTTCTTCTTACTTCTTCTATGAAATATTTAGTTGTTTATCAAACTGCTGCCTGGATTTTGTGTGCATTGAAATCTTCTAAATGCAGCAAATAACAGCCAACGCGCAGGAATTTTTTCCCCTTATAAGCCAAAGTTCTGAATCTAAATTGTATTGTTCCAGTTTTACATAATCAGTACCAGCAGGTCACGGCACGCGCTACGGTTCATTCCCGTCGTCCTGGTAACAAATGTTACATCACGTGATTTACAGGTTTTATTATTATTTTTTTATTATCTTAAACTCCATTCAAAGGTTACCGACATTTGAAATATTCACTTCAAAGTACTTCACGTGATGTAGCTTTTGTTACCAGGACGACGGCAATGAACCGTAATGCAAGATTGGATAGAGGGAGGGGGGAACACTTTGGAGGTATACAAAGTTATAAGATGAGAAATAAGGTAATTTTTTGAAATTGTGGTTTTGTAACAACTAATTTTGTGCAAGATTGTAGATTTCGCATTTCATTTGTTTTACTCATCTTTTATCTTATTAGATATCAACGAGTGTCTTGGCTCCCCTGGTTGCCATAGTAATGCACATTGCGTTAACACTCCTGGTTCATTCAAGTGTATCTGCAACAGTGGGTATAGTGGTGATGGTCGCACATGTGTAGGTATGTTAGAAATCTCTTGCCCTGTTCTCTCCTCTCCTCTCCTCTCCTCTCCTCTTTTTTTTCCAACTCTTCAGCTCTAGTTACAATTAATTTCAATGTAACGTTTATCAACAGATATCAACGAGTGTCTTTGCTCACCTGGTTGCCATAGTAACGCAAGTTGCGTCAACACCCCGGGTTCATACACGTGTATATGTATAAAAGGGTATACTGGTGATGGTCGCACATGTGTAGGTAAGTTGAAAGTCTCCTGTCCCGTACTGTTGTTTTTCCAACTTCTAAGAGCTCTAGTTACAATTAATTTTATTGCAACGTTTATCAACAGATATCAACGAGTGTCTTGGCTCACCTGGTTGCCATAGTAATGCACATTGCGTCAACGATCCTGGTTCATTCAAGTGTATATGCAACAGTGGGTATGGTGGAGATGGTCGCACATGTGTAGGTATGTTAGAAATCTCTTGTCATTTCCTGCCCTGTCTTCTCCTCTCCTCTCCTCTTTTTTTCCAACTCTTCAGCTCTAGTTACAATTAATTTCATTATACGTTTATCAACAGATATCAACGAGTGTCTTGGCTCCCCTGGTTGCCATAGTAATTCACGTTGCGTCAACACTCCTGGTTCATTCAAGTGTATCTGCAACAGTGGGTATGGTGGTGATGGTCGCACATGTGTAGGTAAGTTGAAAGTCTGTTTCTTCTAATTAAGTTTTTCAAATTTAATTTTTTTAAACCCAATCTTTCTATCCATCCAAACGTTATTTTCTGACTGTTTATATTTACAGCTATCGCAATTTCTGTCAACAAAAACTGTAACGGTCCTTGTCACCAGTCTACCATTCCTCACAGCGGTGAAATAATGTCACCAGGTTACCCAGGATCGTACACTCATAACCTTAACTGTTACTGGACTATCACGTCCAACACCAAAATAGGCCTTTATTTTAAAACCTTTTTGACTGAATCACTGGCCCATGACCCCGTCACAATCTATGATGGCAGCTCCTCTTCCTCGCCAGTACTTGGTAAATTTGGTGGAAATGTGAAACCTCCGAACTATTTCACCAGTTCTTCCCATTCTTTATACGTGACCTTCACTACAGACACATCAGTCGTCAGAACAGGATTTGCTATCAAGTATGAAGGTAAGATAATGAATGGCAGTATCATCATCATCATCATCATGTATCATCATCATGTATCATCATCATGTATCATCATCATGTATCATCATCATGTATCATCATGTATCATCATCATGTATCATCATCATGTATCATCATCATGTATCATCATCATGTATCATCATCATGTATCATCATCATCATGTATCATCATCATGTATCATCATCATGTATCATCATGTATCATCATCATGTATCATCATCATCATTATTTTAAAAAGGTACCTTTATCGTAACCTTTACGTACGGTGGTATGACTTATTAATTTATAAGGCCCTCACTGATTCCATGATCGAATTAGATTTTGAGTAGGGAGGAAAATCATCTTAATCATCTCGATCGACTAATCAACCATTTCATTGATTCAACCAATAACTGATATCAACATCAACTAAATTCAAGTCTCCTTTCAAATTACGATCGAATCGAAATGTGAATGAGAGAATTACGTACCCGTGCCTTTGGAGGGCCAGAAAAACGATCTCTGGGCGCGTAGCATTAACTGGTAACAATCAATTGACTCCTAATCTTTCGTCACTAGCACTTGTCCAAGGATCTCTTCGTCTCAATGGCACATCAAGCAGGATAGGAAGAGTAGAAGTATTCTACAAGGATCAATGGGGGACAATATGTGATGACGGATGGGATATCAATGATGCTAATGTGGTTTGCAAACAGCTTGGATTCCCAGGAGCAAAGACTGCTTACTCAAGTGCAACCCATGGAGCAGGTTCTGGTCAAATATGGGCTGATGATCTGGCTTGTACCGGTTCAGAATCAAATATCCAGGAATGTCAGAGCCGTCCTTGGGGTTCTCATAATTGCGGCCATCATGAAGACGCGTCTGTAGAATGCAATAAAAGAGTGAGGCTAGTTAACGGTGGTGCTGCTAACAAAGGTCGCGTCGAGGTCTACCACTGGGGACAGTGGGGTACGGTCTGCGATGATCTCTGGGATATGAACGATGCCAATGTGGTATGCCGTGAGCTAGGGTACTCAAGCGCCTCATCTGCTCCCGGTTCGAATTCCGCAGCATATGGTCAGGGAACAGGACCGATATGGATTTCTGAAACAGCATGTCTTGGCAATGAAGACTCTTTGTTGACTTGTGGATATCGTGGATGGATTAGTGGGAACGCAGGTTGTGGTCATCACGAAGATGCTGGTGTTGTTTGCACCTAAAACACCGTCCTACAAAACCTTCGGACATGGCGGCCACGATTTTCATCTACGCTCTTCTAATTTGGTCATCTCTTCAAATTAACTTGCCTCCCACCCTGCTATAGTTAAAACTAATCGTTTCAAAAACTTTGTCACTGTAAAATACCAGCATTTCTGCCTTAATTAATCCTGCTGTTTGTAAGTTTGTAAGTTTTGTAAATTAATTTATAAAACTCATGAATAATTAATGAGGAAAACACAATAGAAATCATTGTCCGTGGAGGAGGTTATATATCTGATACAAAATCGTCCTGATTTGCATAAACTTTGACTCCAATTTTCTCAGCCAAATTCAATTTTATCTTTAAAATTTTAGTAGAACATGAATGTATACACCTAGACGTTTCATAAGTAATATACAATATTCATGTCCGTGTTGTATCAGATATACAATCACTCACCTTCGACTCGTGGTTGTATATCTGATACAACACGGCCACTCATATTGTATATATTACTTGTAATTTAGTCTATATCTGTGTATAGAATTTTCTAGTGATACATTTAATTTCACGTTATTCAATATGCTTATTGGTGTGGCGCATCAGCCTGTAATTCAGAATGTTCTGCAAAAGGCTCGAAGAAACCTGAAATTATTATTATTAAACAACGTATGGACTGATCTAAGTAAGTACAACATACAACAGTGTACATATATAACAGTGTAATCTTGTACAACATACAACAGTGTAATCTTGTACAACATATAACAGTGTAATCTTGTACAACATACAACAGTGTAATCTTGTACAACATATAACAGTGTAATTTTGTACAACATATAACAGTGCAATCTTGTACAACATATAACAGTGCAATCTTGTACAACATATAACAGTGTAATCTTGTACAACATATAACAGTGTAATCTTGTACAACATATAACAGTGTAATCTTGTACAACATATAACAGTGCAATCTTGTACAACATATAACAGTGTAATCTTGTACAACATATAACAGTGCAATCTTGTACAACATATAACAGTGTAATCTTGTACAACATATAACAGTGCAATCTTGTACAACATATAACAGTGTAATCTTGTACAACATATAACAGTGCAATCTTGTACAACATATAACAGTGTAATCTTGTACAACATATAACAGTGTAATCTTGTACAACATACAACAGTGTAATCTTGTACAACATATAACAGTGTAATTTTGTACAACATATAACAGTGCAATCTTGTACAACATATAACAGTGCAATCTTGTACAACATATAACAGTGTAATCTTGTACAACATATAACAGTGTAATCTTGTACAACATATAACAGTGTAATCTTGTACAACATATAACAGTGCAATCTTGTACAACATATAGCAGTGTAATCTTGTACAACATATAACAGTGCAATCTTGTACAACATATAACAGTGTAATCTTGTACAACATATAACAGTGTAATCTTGTACAACATATAACAGTGTAATCTTGTACAACATATAACAGTGTAATCTTGTACAACATATAACAGTGTAATCTTGTACAACATATAACAGTGTAATCTTGTACAACATATAACAGTGTAATTTTGTACAACATATAACAGTGTAATCTTGTACAACATATATAACAGTGTAATCTTATACAACATATAACAGTGCAATCTTGTACAACATATACCAGTGTAATCTTGTACAACATATAACAGTGCAATCTTGTACAACATATACCAGTGTAATCTTGTACAACATATAACAGTGTAATCTTATACAACATATAACAGTGCAATCTTGTACAACATATACCAGTGTAATCTTGTACAACATATAACAGTGTAATCTTATACAACATATAACAGTGCAATCTTGTACAACATATACCAGTGTAATCTTGTACAACATATATAACAGTGTAATCTTATACAACATATAACAGTGCAATCTTGTACAACATATACCAGTGTAATCTTGTACAACATATAACAGTGTAATCTTGTACAACATATACCAGTGTAATCTTGTACAACATATATAACAGTGTAATCTTATACAACATATAACAGTGCAATCTTGTACAACATATACCAGTGTAATCTTGTACAACATATAACAGTGTAATCTTGTAACGTATTCAAAATTGTTATGCTTCATGGAATAAAAAGTCAAGTAACCACCATAAAGGCTTCTGGTTTATTAGCAATATAATATAACTAATATAACTTTTTCACGATTTTCTTTTTCTAGTTTCATAGTTGTCGAGTTATGCTCAAGTAACCAGTTTTAGTCTCGTTTTATTCTTGCCAGGCAGACAAAGACTACAAAATGACTGCAAAAACTATACTATTTATTTCTTAAAACAAGGCATCACTAATAATAGATTCCTTGCGCTAATTTTCAATTTGGGAAAAATAAAAGATCGAGGCTGTTAAATTTAAGGGCAAAATAGTATTATAGCATTTGTATTATTTAGTACATCGTTTTGGCCTCAAAATACAAAATGTCACTGAAAGGCATTTTTCTTTTTTTATCGTTTTTATGGTCTCCCTGTTGCCTCTAGCGTTTATTATAAATACTGTAGAAGAACCACCTATAGTTTAAACTTTCTTCTCCACTACTTTAGAAATATTATCTTATTCTTCACATACTTATAACTGATACACGTCCGTGGTGAAGGTATGGTGTCACAGACAAGCGGCTCTGACTGGGTTCCATATTGGATATGATTGGTTGAACTGCAGATGATTGACAGCAGAACATAGTCTTGAGAGTTCGCTTGAATTCAGGAAACCTTGAGGAATAGACGAGAGGGTTAATCAAACTATTGCTGTAGTGAAGAAGCTTGAAAAAGTTCACGTATTTGATTGGAAATGATCGACAATCAACGCAGAAAAACATGATGATATTTAGAATATGAAACGGCATCCACGTAAAGATAAAAATAATGGTGATAATTGCCAAAGTCACAGCAAGTTTGTGCTCTGTCTTATGGTCGTTGATTGTTGTTCTGTTCACTTGTCGTGGCTGTTTGATGTTTACTTTGATCCAAACAGCGATATAGGCGACGCAGATTATTATGAGCGACACAGTGAGAGAAATCATGACGCAACTGAAAAATCCTTCCAGTGAAATGACTTGAAGATCAAAGAGGACCCTCAGTAAAGTCTGTATTACCGTCAGTCCCCATATTATCGTTATCATCACAAAGTACATTTTTCTTTTGGCTCTTCTGTGGTGATGTGGAAAAAACACGGAGTATACCCTCTCAAGTGCGATCACAGCCAAACCAAAAACACTTCCAAACCCAGTCAGTACATCAATACAAATAAACGACATATAGAATCCCTGGTTCTTTTGAAGAGCGTAGTTTGTTCCAGGCCATGTTAATGCCATATACATAGGAAGCGTTACTGAACCTACTATCAAGTCTGCAAAAGAGAGATTTAATAACAAAATGGTGGTGCGAAGACGTCGAAGGCGTAGGTTACCAATAAACAGATAGATTGACAAGCTGTTACCCAAGATGACAAAAACAGCGATGATACCGTAAGCTGAAGACCAAAGCGACTCTTCTAGAAGCGACATCATACCTCAGTCTTGTTAAAACTTCACTTGGGATATCTATATATTCTATGTATGTACTGAAAATCAAAGCAGTAAGTTAGATCTGTGTGAGTAACTGAAAATATTTAATCTAAATTTAAAACGAATGGATGGGAGATCAAAATGGGCTTATCTGTCGCTCGAAGACGGGGCAAAGCTTTCGGATAGACAGGAATGGGTTGCAATATATGACAATGGACTTGCAAGCAAAAAATTAATCGTTACTATCAACATGAAAATTAAAACAAATCGTAGAAAAAAACATCTAAAACACTTATGCATCTATCTGAATTAGCAAAAACCAGAAAGAAAGAAATTTGAACAGCTTTATGAGTATAGAATATTATGACATGTCTTGGTAAGTCAATACATTGTCTATAAAATGGCACCAACGTTTCATTCTCCCATTCGTGTGGAATTATCTCTGATTAAACTGATACTGGAGTTTTCAATGAAAATACCAAATATACTCTTCTGTACAATAAGGTTTGAATTGTCAAATACTTTTCTTTCTAGTTGCCCCCCAAAACGCAAAGTATCATGGGAGATGTGAAAGTTGTGAATGGGCCGTGGTTTGGCTGCTAGCCTGAGTGCATCCGGAACGTAACCAGAGCTCAAATCGGGCTGTACGCAGACTATAGTTTGGCCTGAAAGGATGTCATGTATATTTGTAGTTCATAATCAAAAGGAACACTTGCTTGAACGTTGACATGACAAGGTCACTCGAGTTTTTTCCATTTCCATTTCAAAACTGACCACTAATGCAAATACATCGATATCCGACATTGTCGGAAGCCCAGGACATATAATCTCCACCTCTCAAATCTCGCTATCGGGGAAGCTAACCCTCGGAACATTATCGTCCCCTATATATGTTTTGCCGAGGCTCAGTATATGTTGACGATCGTATTCACTTCACCTCGCCATCTCAGTTGATTTAACATATCACATAACTAGTTATAGAGACCTTGCATTAATTCCCAACCTGGGGGTCAAAACAGAAGAATTCCCTCTCTTTAAGATCGAAATCTATTAATTTAGATCTGGATTAAGTGCAAGGCGTCTATTATATCTACCCTAAGGGAATAAATGATTGAATCAAAATAAAATAATCAAGTTTACGATGGTGATTTATGATTACGTTTTGCTGACATTTTTCTTAATTAAAAATTCTAGTTCTCAATGTTCCTAGGTTTCCTGTCGCCCGCCGCAATCTTGCTTGAGTTTCCTTGAATTTTGGATGTCTATTTTTCCAATGCCGGATTTTTTAAATGTATTTTTTAAAATCAAAGAATTTTACCTTGCTTTGCGCATTTCTTATGTGGTTGTGGTTCTCAGTTGTGTATGTAAAACCATCACAGAATCATGAGCAGCCAGTAGTATATATCATGGTTATGGTATACCCATAAGTTACTTAGTCGTGGGCTGAGAGCATAAAGCATTCACAAGTGGCTTGTACAGCGTTAAGAGATCTAGAACAGGAAATTCTTTAGAATGAGAAATGAACTACTTTACGTCACTAACAGCCAGAAGGGAATTTGATGCATTAGGGCCGGACGACTCTAACGAGTTGCCGAAAACTCTAGAATTTGACAAACCATATTTGTCAAGCTTATAGTATTTAACTGAGCTAATTTATCTTCCCAAAAGAGTAGTACTACAATAAAGTAAGCCTCTTGCAGAATTTCCAGAACTATATGCACTAAGTATTGAAAATTATCATTGATAACTATGCATAATTCCACTGAAAAATTTAGATGAAAATATTGTAATCCAGCGGAGTTGTCGCCTTCCCCGAAAGGAATTATGGGTCACTATTTTCGGTTAGCATTTTTCGAGCATTTTCGGAGTATATAATGTAGACTTTTCTTGATGTTGATTGAAAAAAAGTTCCCGTCATGAGTTCGACTAGCGTTTATGATTAATTTAAAAAAGGAAGAACTCGTAGTTCATAAATTCTCTTGGCAGAATAATGGGAAATGCTAATCAAGATACGATCCCGAATCCTCAATTCTAATTGGTTGACTTTGAGTTTGTTCTGAAGGTCAACTCGGCTGGTTGTAATCAGGAAAACACTCGAAGAGGTTTGTGGGACTTGTAGACTGATTCCATAACTCGTAGTTTTCGCTCGTTTTATCCAGAATCGACAAAGAGCGAAAATACCGACTTATGGAATCAATCTATGTCTTGTAGTCTAAACAGTTCTATCAGCTACATTTGTGTGAATCATATTCCAGAAATAAAGATCTGGATCTTTTTATCTTGACGTGACCCTTTTTAGATCCGTAAGATAGCGTAGTCTTGAGGTTATACGGTAATAACATAAACGAAAAATACCCGAATATATGGTCTGTGTGAAATGCAGATCTTAATAGTTCAAATGCTTTAAATTTGCTTTTATCAAGATTTTGAGAATGATTCCATGGTACGATTACCTGGGTAATAGAGGGATAAAAAACTACCATAGATAATTGGCGGGGTAACCATTAATCGAAGCTAGATTTTGAAGACGATTATACCAGTAATCTAAGGAAGATTGCTATCTCAGACGCAAGCTTGATTTTAAAGGATTTCAAGTGTTTTAACATGGTGAGCATTGGATGGAGGCGAATGACTCACATACACACTTCTGTTAAGATGCACAGACATGGAATACACTTACTGAATTCGATGTAAAGCACGTAGGCAAGGTTTGAGAATGAAAATGAGAAAAGAAAGAAAGAAAGAAAGAGAGAGAGAGAGAGAATGAATGAATGAATGAATGAATCACTTTTATTTATACACGGTAGTTCCATAAGTTATAAACTTCTTTACATGAAAGCCGTGATAAAAGAGTCTGTGTATACATACAATAAGTACAACTTTAATTATGAAATAAAAATTTCAAATTATATAATAAAAACATTCAAAGTTAATTGACAATTTGTTTGCCCAATAATAACTTTTTAAAAATCTCTTTAGATTTTGATGACTTTACATTATGAGGTAGCGAATTCCAGTTTTTAGCACCCCTATATGAAAATGACCCTTTATAGAACTCAGTCTTTGGGACACGAGCAATCTCGACATTAAGTTCTTGATCTCTAAGTCGAGATTTATAAGGGTTACTTTCAGAACATTTTGGGAAAAGATCACTAATGTACTTAGGAACAGCATGGTTAACTGAATTGTACATTAGCAAACTCAAGTGTTTATCTCTTCTAGATGCCAGATTGTCCCAATTTAGATAACGCAATATATCTTTGGATCTGGTATCATAACCTTGAAATGTTATTATTCGGCCAGCACGATTTTGTAACTTTTGTAGTTTGTTGGCGAGACCACTATTTAAATTGCCCCACACCACATCACAGTAGTCGAAAACAGGCTGTATAAGAGCGTTATATATCATTTTAAGAACCTCCAAGGGTACAAAATCACGAGCCTGTTTTAGACCATTTATGGAACGGTTTACTTTGGAACATAGATTTTGGATATGGTCATCCCATTTAAGGTTTTCATCAAGGTCAACTCCGAGATATTTAGTATATCCGACCCTTTTTATTTGTTTATCGCCAATGTGAATTGGGATAATCTTCCCTAAATTGGAGAGCCGGAAATCTGAGAGAGAGAGAGAGAGAGAGAGAGAGAGAGAGAGAGAGAGAGAGAGAGAGAGAGAGAGAGAGAGAGAGAGAGAGAGAGAGAGAGAGAGAGAGAAGAATCCAAAGGCTCTTTAAAGCTTGGGGAATGCCGACTGACAGGAAAACCCAGGGCAGGAAAACTCCATATCAAAGCAAACCGCTTTTCTATCTTTCGTTTTCAGTAAATATAGTGTTTGACATAATTTGAAGTTTGTGCTTGGCCTCCGGAAACTCTTTAGAAGACAATTCTTTCTCATAAGATATAAACAAGACAAAAATAGAAGGGTTTCATGAAGTGTACACGTGTAGGTTTGTGTTGGCACGCGGAGACGGCTTGATGGTGCCTAAGGGCAGCTGTGTTAGTGCAAGTTATCAGGTATGATGGCAATTGGTAGTTTGCATGTTTAGTGCATGTGACATTTTAAATATTAATTTAAGACCAACAAAAATATAATAAATCGAGAGAGCATGTTAAAGATACAAGGGTTTGAAGGAAATTACTTAAACAGAACCCAAGTTAGCGATGGCCAAAGATTGCAAATTTTACCGTCTCCGATAAAGAAATT
Source organism: Anthopleura sola (assembly GCA_023349425.1). Lineage (NCBI taxonomy): Eukaryota > Metazoa > Cnidaria > Anthozoa > Actiniaria > Actiniidae > Anthopleura > Anthopleura sola. The sequence goes on along the minus strand of JALHLI010000030.1, from coordinate 1,043,645 downwards.
CGGCCATACAAAATGTTGAAACTTACTTCAATAACCTACTTCTTTAAGATATACATATGATATATGTATTTATCATATATTTTAAGTCGAGGAAAGGAAACCTTTCCTCATGCACCGAGTTGAAAGATTGAGAGCCTGGGTCGATTGCTGCTATGATATCATCTCATGAATGAAAGGACTACTTCAACGATACAGTGGTTATTTTGAATCGCAAGGCCTTGTGGGACGTTCGGGGCGAAACAAAACAAAGATGGCGGATAATATATAGAGTTTCGTTTATTTGTCTTTCTTTCATGTCCATCTTCTTCATTCATCTCTTGTCAAATTGTCTTGTATTGTCAAGTACTTACTTACTGCCCAAGGGCAGCAACAAAGGATGAAAGATAGGTACCATTAAGGTAACAGAGGTTTTTTATTTGCCTCCCTATCGAGATGGCCGCCGTATCGTCGAAACAGTCCATTATCGCCTCGGGTTCGATATTCAAAAACAACAAAGGCTAGAAAAAGACTCCTCTACGCCGCATTATAATACCAGGATAACCCTGTCCACACTGACTTGGCCATTTGAATGGCTGTTATGCATTACTAAATAATCTATTGTTATAACCTATGATGGCTCTATAACATGCTAAAACATGAGCCAACCTTATATTTGAACTCAAACTATAACCTTATCTATAACTAATCAGAGTAGAATTGGTTATAAAACTATCAAGCTTACCCTTCAATTCAGCTGATGGTGACTGCATGTGCTAGTGATAACTGATAGAACAGTGGGTTATAGTTCGTTTCGTTCAGCGTGAGCGGATTGACTGTAAAATTCAACTCGCTTTTCTGCTGTCACTATGTTCAACTGCGGTAAATTGAAATACGTGGGCGAACCCGGAGGAAGTGACGTAGATATGAAACTCGGAGATCTATCTCGAACTAGTATTTCATTGAACGCAAGTACTTCAAGAACTCAATATATACGTTTTCTGATAGAGGATTTTCACGATTTTTCCTCAGCTTAGACATTTGTCTCGATCCTACATCGATCTAAAGCGAATCTCATTTTCATCTTATTGATAAGAAATAAAAGGACTTATTTCGCAAATAAAGTCATGTCAAAAGCTAAAATAATATTGAACTACAGTAAGGATCTAAATACTCTTAATTTCAGTTTAATGAAGAGGTGTTTGCAGACAATAGTTCTCCAGCTTTCAGGGCTATACTTACTATGTCAATATTTTTCTATGCTTCTCGTTTTCTGTCAGAATGTGTTGGGAATTTTTGGTGTTAAGAAAATAGTCATCATTGCTCCTCTTTATTTAAGAGAAATCGAGGTTTTCTTATTAAAAACTGGAGGAAATTTCAACCTTGAAGCCATTGAAAATCTTATTAAAATTGTTTTTCATCGTTGGTGGAATGTCTACTGTAAATGGATAAACTGCAGCAAAAACTCACGTAAAGTTCAGGCGAAGAAAATTAAGTATTGAATTTGTCAAAAATTGAATGACATTGCTTCCGTTACCGTGGCATCTTTTCTATTGCACAAGTCATTTACCTCTTTCCATACACACCTGCACTCGTTTCTCGCCAATAGGGACTAGGCTTTTCCCCAAAATAGTAAACAAAACAAGAATTGATATTAATTTTTTGTGATAACGTGATGTGGAGTGAACTTGTGCCCCCCTCCAGTTTTTCGAGGCTTGCTACGGCCCTCGTCGTCGTGTCTGCTGATCACAGGGGGGCGTGTTCTGCAGGTGGCTCACAGCCTTCCCCCAAGCTGCACGATGTATGGAAAGTGGTGAATACAAATTATGAGAGGATGTTTTAGCAAGAATATTGATACTAATGGCCTGGTTCGTGAAGTTTTAGATGTAAGAATCGGCTGCATGGAATCGAAGAAGTGAAAATAAAAAGAACTGGATGACGCATTTTTCAAGACCCATTCGGCTTATTTTGGAACAAGAAATTGGCAACTCACAAATTCTGTGCCATCTCGATCGATCCCCCTCCCTTCCTCTTCCAATCTGCACGATAAATATTCAGTAACCCCCTTACCAAAATCTTGTGAACTTCCCCCTCCCCCCACCAAATATTTATTTAAAATCCTCCAACTCCCCTACCTCCCACTCCTAAACTTAAAAATATGATGGCCAATCCCTTGTAAATGTCTTAAGGGCTTTTTGTCCGTTTTATCTTGAGCAAGACAAAAGAAAAGCTGACTGAATTCACTAGGATCGATGTACAAGATAACATGTGATGAAGAATTGTTAACCGCAGCGCTACGTCTGCTGAGCAACGTCTCCTGATAACAATACCATGGAAGACTACAATGCAAAGTTTTTTAAAACATGCAGGGGCTCAAGCAGTTGATAGTCTTGAATTTAAAGTGGCTATAACAAAAACCCATGTCCTTTCAAAATCTATCTATGATTAGCACAATACGTAGTATCTAGAACCTATTCTAAGCTAGTGGTCACCTTCGGGGAATTGCCAAAATGTGCCTAAAATAGTGGGATTACAAATTACTGCAAAAATCTCATTAAAACTTTCGGAAAACTGGCCGTCAAATAGACCCCCTTCCAGCACTTCAATATATAGGTTTCCAATTATCAGGAGATTGAAATTATTTTTTACGGTTATTTCTGATACGAGTGAATCGTATTGTGTTTAAATATGTGGGAATTAACTCGGGCAAAGTATGACCGAGTTAACTCGAACAATAACAGGTATTCGGACCCAAGCTAGGGGGAGTAGTAAATGTGTGTTTGTGTGTTGGGGGCTGTGGTAGGGGTCGTTTTTTGTTTTGTGTGTGTGTAAAGAGAGGTAAAAAAATACATAGAGAGAGTGTATGAGATAGACGCTAATCTGTATAAAAATGCAAAAATATATTCAAGCACGTGAATGCACAAGAATACATTCAAGCAAAAACAGGTATTCAGACCCAAGCTAAAGAATAAAGGAGGGTTGTAGGGGAGGGGGAGAGAGGGTGTTTAAGAGATGTGTAGTTTTTTGACGACTGTATAACGAATGGTATGATACATACAGAGTGGGGAAAAGATTAATTGTGAGTGAAGGCAACGTTTCGAAACATGAGCTCATTTTTAAATATGTGGGAATTAACTCGGGCAAAGTATGACCGAGTTAACTCGAACAATAACAGGTATTCGGACCCAAGCTAGGGGGAGTAGTAAATGTGTGTTTGTGTGTTGGGGGCTGTGGTAGGGGTTGTTTTTTGTTTTGTGTGTGTGTAAAGAGAGAGAAAACATATATAGAGAGAGTGTATGAGATAGACGCTAATCTGTATAAAAATGCAAAAATATATTCAAGCACGTGAATGCACAAGAATATATTCAAGCAAAAACAGGTATTCAGACCCAAGCTAAAGAATAAAGGAGGGTTGTAGGGGAGGGGGAGAGAGGGTGTTTAAGAGATGTGTAGTTTTTTGACGACTGTATAACGAATGGTATGATACATACAGAGTGGGGAAAAGATTAATTGTGAGTGAAGGCAACGTTTCGAAACATGAGCTCATTTTTCGCGGTGGCGTGGGGAAGGTGAACTATAAATAAACGATGGTTCTGGGGTGGTCGTTCGTTCTACCAAGTGTTTCTCATCAGGGGTTGAGACACAAGGTAGAGGTCAGTGTCCGACCTACACGTTTCAAAACCCATGGCACCAAAGGCTCAACCCTACGTGCAACGAAACGACCAGGGACACACCACGTTGACCTGTGTTGTACGTTGAAGATATATAGCGTTCGGTAGCGTGTGTGGTGAGTTCAACTGACATAAAGAACGGTGTAGGATACGGAATTAAAGTTAGAAAGGTGAAAGACTTACTTAAGTTGACTTGAGTGGTTTGAAAAGCTTGTTTACGGCTTGCAATGTGGTCTTTGCTTGCATATTCGAAGATGAATAGATCGTATAGAGGAAGTGAAAGAATGTAGGGAATGTATGTGGTGTAATACGAGTAACATGGCATTGGGTGTCCTGTGTAATTGTTTGGAAAGATGATATTGGAAAGAGAGAGTGTGTGTGTGTGGTGTGGGAGGGGGGGGGAGGTGGTTGTTTGTACTGCGAGACAAGAGGGAAGAGATGTGTGTGAGAGGGATTTTTGTTTGTAGTTTAGGGCGGAGGTTGGAGGGATGAGAGATGGTTAGTGTATGTGAACCATCATCTACATAGGGTTGGGAGATGGAAGGGGTTTGTTTGCTGTGTGGGACCAGAATGAAAAGTTAAGAGATAGTTAGTGTGTGTGTAAACCATCATCTACATGAGTTGGGGGAGGAGCAAAGAATTTGTTTACTGTGAGGAACAGGAGGGGAGAAATGAGAGATGGTTTGTGTGTGTGTAAACCATCATCTACATGGATTGGGGGAGGAGAAAAGAATTTGTTTGCTGTGAGGGACAGGAGGGGAGAGATGAGAGATGGTTTGTGTGTGTGTAAACCATCATCTACATGGATTGGGGGAGGAGAAAAGAATTTGTTTGCTGTGAGGGACAGGAGGGTAGAGGTAAGAGATGGTTAGTGTGTGTGTAAACCATCATCTACATGGATTGGGGGAGGAGAAAAAAATTTGTTTACTGTGAAGGACAGGAGGGGAAAGATGAGAGATGGTTAGTGTGTGTGTAAACCATCATCTACATGAATTGGGGGAGGAGAAAAAAAAAAAAAAAAAAAAAAAAAAAAAAAAAAAAAAAAAAAAAAAAAAAAAAATTTGTTTGCTGTGAGGGACAGGAGGGGAGAGGTAAGAGATGGTTAGTGTGTGTGTAAACCATCATCTACATGAATTGGGGGAGGAGAAAAGAATTTGTTTGCTGTGCCGAGGGACAGGAGGGGAGAGATGAGAGATGGTTAGTGTGTGTGTAAACCATCATCTACATGGGTTGGGGGAGGAGAAAAGAATTTGTTTGCTGTGAGGGACAGGAGGGAGAGATAAGAGATGGTTAGTGTGTGTGTGTGTGTATAAACCATCATCTTCACTAGTAGATGGAAGGGGTTTGTTTGCTGTGTAGGACAAGAGGGGAGAAATAAGAGATGATAAGTGTGTGTGTAGACCATCAGATTCTTCTACATAGGGTTCGGGGGATGTTTGTTTGTTGTTTGGGGCAAGAGGAAAGAGGTAAGAGATGATCTGTGTTTGTGTAAGCATGTACATATGAAGGATCTGTATGAGAGATGAAAGGGTTAGGTTATCAGGAGAATGTGTGTGTAATAGATGGGTAGCTTGAGGATCAAAGATGCAAACCTTTCCCTGCGGTAATAATCATGTTTAAATATGTGGGAATTAACTCGGGCAAAGTATGACCGAGTTAACTCGAACAATAACAGGTATTCGGACCCAAGCTAGGGGGAGTAGTAAATGTGTGTTTGTGTGTTGGGGGCTGTGGTAGGGGTCGTTTTTTGTTTTGTGTGTGTGTAAAGAGAGGTAAAAAAATACATAGAGAGAGTGTATGAGATAGACGCTAATCTGTATAAAAATGCAAAAATATATTCAAGCACGTGAATGCACAAGAATACATTCAAGCAAAAACAGGTATTCAGACCCAAGCTAAAGAATAAAGGAGGGTTGTAGGGGAGGGGGAGAGAGGGTGTTTAAGAGATGTGTAGTTTTTTGACGACTGTATAACGAATGGTATGATACATACAGAGTGGGGAAAAGATTAATTGTGAGTGAAGGCAACGTTTCGAAACATGAGCTCATTTTTAAATATGTGGGAATTAACTCGGGCAAAGTATGACCGAGTTAACTCGAACAATAACAGGTATTCGGACCCAAGCTAGGGGGAGTAGTAAATGTGTGTTTGTGTGTTGGGGGCTGTGGTAGGGGTTGTTTTTTGTTTTGTGTGTGTGTAAAGAGAGAGAAAACATATATAGAGAGAGTGTATGAGATAGACGCTAATCTGTATAAAAATGCAAAAATATATTCAAGCACGTGAATGCACAAGAATATATTCAAGCAAAAACAGGTATTCAGACCCAAGCTAAAGAATAAAGGAGGGTTGTAGGGGAGGGGGAGAGAGGGTGTTTAAGAGATGTGTAGTTTTTTGACGACTGTATAACGAATGGTATGATACATACAGAGTGGGGAAAAGATTAATTGTGAGTGAAGGCAACGTTTCGAAACATGAGCTCATTTTTCGCGGTGGCGTGGGGAAGGTGAACTATAAATAAACGATGGTTCTGGGGTGGTCGTTCGTTCTACCAAGTGTTTCTCATCAGGGGTTGAGACACAAGGTAGAGGTCAGTGTCCGACCTACACGTTTCAAAACCCATGGCACCAAAGGCTCAACCCTACGTGCAACGAAACGACCAGGGACACACCACGTTGACCTGTGTTGTACGTTGAAGATATATAGCGTTCGGTAGCGTGTGTGGTGAGTTCAACTGACATAAAGAACGGTGTAGGATACGGAATTAAAGTTAGAAAGGTGAAAGACTTACTTAAGTTGACTTGAGTGGTTTGAAAAGCTTGTTTACGGCTTGCAATGTGGTCTTTGCTTGCATATTCGAAGATGAATAGATCGTATAGAGGAAGTGAAAGAATGTAGGGAATGTATGTGGTGTAATACGAGTAACATGGCATTGGGTGTCCTGTGTAATTGTTTGGAAAGATGATATTGGAAAGAGAGAGTGTGTGTGTGTGGTGTGGGAGGGGGGGGGAGGTGGTTGTTTGTACTGCGAGACAAGAGGGAAGAGATGTGTGTGAGAGGGATTTTTGTTTGTAGTTTAGGGCGGAGGTTGGAGGGATGAGAGATGGTTAGTGTATGTGAACCATCATCTACATAGGGTTGGGAGATGGAAGGGGTTTGTTTGCTGTGTGGGACCAGAATGAAAAGTTAAGAGATAGTTAGTGTGTGTGTAAACCATCATCTACATGAGTTGGGGGAGGAGCAAAGAATTTGTTTACTGTGAGGAACAGGAGGGGAGAAATGAGAGATGGTTTGTGTGTGTGTAAACCATCATCTACATGGATTGGGGGAGGAGAAAAGAATTTGTTTGCTGTGAGGGACAGGAGGGGAGAGATGAGAGATGGTTTGTGTGTGTGTAAACCATCATCTACATGGATTGGGGGAGGAGAAAAGAATTTGTTTGCTGTGAGGGACAGGAGGGTAGAGGTAAGAGATGGTTAGTGTGTGTGTAAACCATCATCTACATGGATTGGGGGAGGAGAAAAAAATTTGTTTACTGTGAAGGACAGGAGGGGAAAGATGAGAGATGGTTAGTGTGTGTGTAAACCATCATCTACATGAATTGGGGGAGGAGAAAAAAAAAAAAAAAAAAAAAAAAAAAAAAAAAAAAAAAAAAAAAAAAAATTTGTTTGCTGTGAGGGACAGGAGGGGAGAGGTAAGAGATGGTTAGTGTGTGTGTAAACCATCATCTACATGAATTGGGGGAGGAGAAAAGAATTTGTTTGCTGTGCCGAGGGACAGGAGGGGAGAGATGAGAGATGGTTAGTGTGTGTGTAAACCATCATCTACATGGGTTGGGGGAGGAGAAAAGAATTTGTTTGCTGTGAGGGACAGGAGGGAGAGATAAGAGATGGTTAGTGTGTGTGTGTGTGTATAAACCATCATCTTCACTAGTAGATGGAAGGGGTTTGTTTGCTGTGTAGGACAAGAGGGGAGAAATAAGAGATGATAAGTGTGTGTGTAGACCATCAGATTCTTCTACATAGGGTTCGGGGGATGTTTGTTTGTTGTTTGGGGCAAGAGGAAAGAGGTAAGAGATGATCTGTGTTTGTGTAAGCATGTACATATGAAGGATCTGTATGAGAGATGAAAGGGTTAGGTTATCAGGAGAATGTGTGTGTAATAGATGGGTAGCTTGAGGATCAAAGATGCAAACCTTTCCCTGCGGTAATAATCATGTTTAAATATGTGGGAATTAACTCGGGCAAAGTATGACCGAGTTAACTCGAACAATAACAGGTATTCGGACCCAAGCTAGGGGGAGTAGTAAATGTGTGTTTGTGTGTTGGGGGCTGTGGTAGGGGTCGTTTTTTGTTTTGTGTGTGTGTAAAGAGAGGTAAAAAAATACATAGAGAGAGTGTATGAGATAGACGCTAATCTGTATAAAAATGCAAAAATATATTCAAGCACGTGAATGCACAAGAATACATTCAAGCAAAAACAGGTATTCAGACCCAAGCTAAAGAATAAAGGAGGGTTGTAGGGGAGGGGGAGAGAGGGTGTTTAAGAGATGTGTAGTTTTTTGACGACTGTATAACGAATGGTATGATACATACAGAGTGGGGAAAAGATTAATTGTGAGTGAAGGCAACGTTTCGAAACATGAGCTCATTTTTAAATATGTGGGAATTAACTCGGGCAAAGTATGACCGAGTTAACTCGAACAATAACAGGTATTCGGACCCAAGCTAGGGGGAGTAGTAAATGTGTGTTTGTGTGTTGGGGGCTGTGGTAGGGGTTGTTTTTTGTTTTGTGTGTGTGTAAAGAGAGAGAAAACATATATAGAGAGAGTGTATGAGATAGACGCTAATCTGTATAAAAATGCAAAAATATATTCAAGCACGTGAATGCACAAGAATATATTCAAGCAAAAACAGGTATTCAGACCCAAGCTAAAGAATAAAGGAGGGTTGTAGGGGAGGGGGAGAGAGGGTGTTTAAGAGATGTGTAGTTTTTTGACGACTGTATAACGAATGGTATGATACATACAGAGTGGGGAAAAGATTAATTGTGAGTGAAGGCAACGTTTCGAAACATGAGCTCATTTTTCGCGGTGGCGTGGGGAAGGTGAACTATAAATAAACGATGGTTCTGGGGTGGTCGTTCGTTCTACCAAGTGTTTCTCATCAGGGGTTGAGACACAAGGTAGAGGTCAGTGTCCGACCTACACGTTTCAAAACCCATGGCACCAAAGGCTCAACCCTACGTGCAACGAAACGACCAGGGACACACCACGTTGACCTGTGTTGTACGTTGAAGATATATAGCGTTCGGTAGCGTGTGTGGTGAGTTCAACTGACATAAAGAACGGTGTAGGATACGGAATTAAAGTTAGAAAGGTGAAAGACTTACTTAAGTTGACTTGAGTGGTTTGAAAAGCTTGTTTACGGCTTGCAATGTGGTCTTTGCTTGCATATTCGAAGATGAATAGATCGTATAGAGGAAGTGAAAGAATGTAGGGAATGTATGTGGTGTAATACGAGTAACATGGCATTGGGTGTCCTGTGTAATTGTTTGGAAAGATGATATTGGAAAGAGAGAGTGTGTGTGTGTGGTGTGGGAGGGGGGGGGAGGTGGTTGTTTGTACTGCGAGACAAGAGGGAAGAGATGTGTGTGAGAGGGATTTTTGTTTGTAGTTTAGGGCGGAGGTTGGAGGGATGAGAGATGGTTAGTGTATGTGAACCATCATCTACATAGGGTTGGGAGATGGAAGGGGTTTGTTTGCTGTGTGGGACCAGAATGAAAAGTTAAGAGATAGTTAGTGTGTGTGTAAACCATCATCTACATGAGTTGGGGGAGGAGCAAAGAATTTGTTTACTGTGAGGAACAGGAGGGGAGAAATGAGAGATGGTTTGTGTGTGTGTAAACCATCATCTACATGGATTGGGGGAGGAGAAAAGAATTTGTTTGCTGTGAGGGACAGGAGGGGAGAGATGAGAGATGGTTTGTGTGTGTGTAAACCATCATCTACATGGATTGGGGGAGGAGAAAAGAATTTGTTTGCTGTGAGGGACAGGAGGGTAGAGGTAAGAGATGGTTAGTGTGTGTGTAAACCATCATCTACATGGATTGGGGGAGGAGAAAAAAATTTGTTTACTGTGAAGGACAGGAGGGGAAAGATGAGAGATGGTTAGTGTGTGTGTAAACCATCATCTACATGAATTGGGGGAGGAGAAAAAAAAAAAAAAAAAAAAAAAAAAAAAAAAAAAAAAAAAAAAAAAATTTGTTTGCTGTGAGGGACAGGAGGGGAGAGGTAAGAGATGGTTAGTGTGTGTGTAAACCATCATCTACATGAATTGGGGGAGGAGAAAAGAATTTGTTTGCTGTGCCGAGGGACAGGAGGGGAGAGATGAGAGATGGTTAGTGTGTGTGTAAACCATCATCTACATGGGTTGGGGGAGGAGAAAAGAATTTGTTTGCTGTGAGGGACAGGAGGGAGAGATAAGAGATGGTTAGTGTGTGTGTGTGTGTATAAACCATCATCTTCACTAGTAGATGGAAGGGGTTTGTTTGCTGTGTAGGACAAGAGGGGAGAAATAAGAGATGATAAGTGTGTGTGTAGACCATCAGATTCTTCTACATAGGGTTCGGGGGATGTTTGTTTGTTGTTTGGGGCAAGAGGAAAGAGGTAAGAGATGATCTGTGTTTGTGTAAGCATGTACATATGAAGGATCTGTATGAGAGATGAAAGGGTTAGGTTATCAGGAGAATGTGTGTGTAATAGATGGGTAGCTTGAGGATCAAAGATGCAAACCTTTCCCTGCGGTAATAATCATGTTTAAATATGTGGGAATTAACTCGGGCAAAGTATGACCGAGTTAACTCGAACAATAACAGGTATTCGGACCCAAGCTAGGGGGAGTAGTAAATGTGTGTTTGTGTGTTGGGGGCTGTGGTAGGGGTCGTTTTTTGTTTTGTGTGTGTGTAAAGAGAGGTAAAAAAATACATAGAGAGAGTGTATGAGATAGACGCTAATCTGTATAAAAATGCAAAAATATATTCAAGCACGTGAATGCACAAGAATACATTCAAGCAAAAACAGGTATTCAGACCCAAGCTAAAGAATAAAGGAGGGTTGTAGGGGAGGGGGAGAGAGGGTGTTTAAGAGATGTGTAGTTTTTTGACGACTGTATAACGAATGGTATGATACATACAGAGTGGGGAAAAGATTAATTGTGAGTGAAGGCAACGTTTCGAAACATGAGCTCATTTTTAAATATGTGGGAATTAACTCGGGCAAAGTATGACCGAGTTAACTCGAACAATAACAGGTATTCGGACCCAAGCTAGGGGGAGTAGTAAATGTGTGTTTGTGTGTTGGGGGCTGTGGTAGGGGTTGTTTTTTGTTTTGTGTGTGTGTAAAGAGAGAGAAAACATATATAGAGAGAGTGTATGAGATAGACGCTAATCTGTATAAAAATGCAAAAATATATTCAAGCACGTGAATGCACAAGAATATATTCAAGCAAAAACAGGTATTCAGACCCAAGCTAAAGAATAAAGGAGGGTTGTAGGGGAGGGGGAGAGAGGGTGTTTAAGAGATGTGTAGTTTTTTGACGACTGTATAACGAATGGTATGATACATACAGAGTGGGGAAAAGATTAATTGTGAGTGAAGGCAACGTTTCGAAACATGAGCTCATTTTTCGCGGTGGCGTGGGGAAGGTGAACTATAAATAAACGATGGTTCTGGGGTGGTCGTTCGTTCTACCAAGTGTTTCTCATCAGGGGTTGAGACACAAGGTAGAGGTCAGTGTCCGACCTACACGTTTCAAAACCCATGGCACCAAAGGCTCAACCCTACGTGCAACGAAACGACCAGGGACACACCACGTTGACCTGTGTTGTACGTTGAAGATATATAGCGTTCGGTAGCGTGTGTGGTGAGTTCAACTGACATAAAGAACGGTGTAGGATACGGAATTAAAGTTAGAAAGGTGAAAGACTTACTTAAGTTGACTTGAGTGGTTTGAAAAGCTTGTTTACGGCTTGCAATGTGGTCTTTGCTTGCATATTCGAAGATGAATAGATCGTATAGAGGAAGTGAAAGAATGTAGGGAATGTATGTGGTGTAATACGAGTAACATGGCATTGGGTGTCCTGTGTAATTGTTTGGAAAGATGATATTGGAAAGAGAGAGTGTGTGTGTGTGGTGTGGGAGGGGGGGGGAGGTGGTTGTTTGTACTGCGAGACAAGAGGGAAGAGATGTGTGTGAGAGGGATTTTTGTTTGTAGTTTAGGGCGGAGGTTGGAGGGATGAGAGATGGTTAGTGTATGTGAACCATCATCTACATAGGGTTGGGAGATGGAAGGGGTTTGTTTGCTGTGTGGGACCAGAATGAAAAGTTAAGAGATAGTTAGTGTGTGTGTAAACCATCATCTACATGAGTTGGGGGAGGAGCAAAGAATTTGTTTACTGTGAGGAACAGGAGGGGAGAAATGAGAGATGGTTTGTGTGTGTGTAAACCATCATCTACATGGATTGGGGGAGGAGAAAAGAATTTGTTTGCTGTGAGGGACAGGAGGGGAGAGATGAGAGATGGTTTGTGTGTGTGTAAACCATCATCTACATGGATTGGGGGAGGAGAAAAGAATTTGTTTGCTGTGAGGGACAGGAGGGTAGAGGTAAGAGATGGTTAGTGTGTGTGTAAACCATCATCTACATGGATTGGGGGAGGAGAAAAAAATTTGTTTACTGTGAAGGACAGGAGGGGAAAGATGAGAGATGGTTAGTGTGTGTGTAAACCATCATCTACATGAATTGGGGGAGGAGAAAAAAAAAAAAAAAAAAAAAAAAAAAAAAAAAAAAAAAAAAAAAAAAAATTTGTTTGCTGTGAGGGACAGGAGGGGAGAGGTAAGAGATGGTTAGTGTGTGTGTAAACCATCATCTACATGAATTGGGGGAGGAGAAAAGAATTTGTTTGCTGTGCCGAGGGACAGGAGGGGAGAGATGAGAGATGGTTAGTGTGTGTGTAAACCATCATCTACATGGGTTGGGGGAGGAGAAAAGAATTTGTTTGCTGTGAGGGACAGGAGGGAGAGATAAGAGATGGTTAGTGTGTGTGTGTGTGTATAAACCATCATCTTCACTAGTAGATGGAAGGGGTTTGTTTGCTGTGTAGGACAAGAGGGGAGAAATAAGAGATGATAAGTGTGTGTGTAGACCATCAGATTCTTCTACATAGGGTTCGGGGGATGTTTGTTTGTTGTTTGGGGCAAGAGGAAAGAGGTAAGAGATGATCTGTGTTTGTGTAAGCATGTACATATGAAGGATCTGTATGAGAGATGAAAGGGTTAGGTTATCAGGAGAATGTGTGTGTAATAGATGGGTAGCTTGAGGATCAAAGATGCAAACCTTTCCCTGCGGTAATAATCATGTTTAAATATGTGGGAATTAACTCGGGCAAAGTATGACCGAGTTAACTCGAACAATAACAGGTATTCGGACCCAAGCTAGGGGGAGTAGTAAATGTGTGTTTGTGTGTTGGGGGCTGTGGTAGGGGTCGTTTTTTGTTTTGTGTGTGTGTAAAGAGAGGTAAAAAAATACATAGAGAGAGTGTATGAGATAGACGCTAATCTGTATAAAAATGCAAAAATATATTCAAGCACGTGAATGCACAAGAATACATTCAAGCAAAAACAGGTATTCAGACCCAAGCTAAAGAATAAAGGAGGGTTGTAGGGGAGGGGGAGAGAGGGTGTTTAAGAGATGTGTAGTTTTTTGACGACTGTATAACGAATGGTATGATACATACAGAGTGGGGAAAAGATTAATTGTGAGTGAAGGCAACGTTTCGAAACATGAGCTCATTTTTAAATATGTGGGAATTAACTCGGGCAAAGTATGACCGAGTTAACTCGAACAATAACAGGTATTCGGACCCAAGCTAGGGGGAGTAGTAAATGTGTGTTTGTGTGTTGGGGGCTGTGGTAGGGGTTGTTTTTTGTTTTGTGTGTGTGTAAAGAGAGAGAAAACATATATAGAGAGAGTGTATGAGATAGACGCTAATCTGTATAAAAATGCAAAAATATATTCAAGCACGTGAATGCACAAGAATATATTCAAGCAAAAACAGGTATTCAGACCCAAGCTAAAGAATAAAGGAGGGTTGTAGGGGAGGGGGAGAGAGGGTGTTTAAGAGATGTGTAGTTTTTTGACGACTGTATAACGAATGGTATGATACATACAGAGTGGGGAAAAGATTAATTGTGAGTGAAGGCAACGTTTCGAAACATGAGCTCATTTTTCGCGGTGGCGTGGGGAAGGTGAACTATAAATAAACGATGGTTCTGGGGTGGTCGTTCGTTCTACCAAGTGTTTCTCATCAGGGGTTGAGACACAAGGTAGAGGTCAGTGTCCGACCTACACGTTTCAAAACCCATGGCACCAAAGGCTCAACCCTACGTGCAACGAAACGACCAGGGACACACCACGTTGACCTGTGTTGTACGTTGAAGATATATAGCGTTCGGTAGCGTGTGTGGTGAGTTCAACTGACATAAAGAACGGTGTAGGATACGGAATTAAAGTTAGAAAGGTGAAAGACTTACTTAAGTTGACTTGAGTGGTTTGAAAAGCTTGTTTACGGCTTGCAATGTGGTCTTTGCTTGCATATTCGAAGATGAATAGATCGTATAGAGGAAGTGAAAGAATGTAGGGAATGTATGTGGTGTAATACGAGTAACATGGCATTGGGTGTCCTGTGTAATTGTTTGGAAAGATGATATTGGAAAGAGAGAGTGTGTGTGTGTGGTGTGGGAGGGGGGGGGAGGTGGTTGTTTGTACTGCGAGACAAGAGGGAAGAGATGTGTGTGAGAGGGATTTTTGTTTGTAGTTTAGGGCGGAGGTTGGAGGGATGAGAGATGGTTAGTGTATGTGAACCATCATCTACATAGGGTTGGGAGATGGAAGGGGTTTGTTTGCTGTGTGGGACCAGAATGAAAAGTTAAGAGATAGTTAGTGTGTGTGTAAACCATCATCTACATGAGTTGGGGGAGGAGCAAAGAATTTGTTTACTGTGAGGAACAGGAGGGGAGAAATGAGAGATGGTTTGTGTGTGTGTAAACCATCATCTACATGGATTGGGGGAGGAGAAAAGAATTTGTTTGCTGTGAGGGACAGGAGGGGAGAGATGAGAGATGGTTTGTGTGTGTGTAAACCATCATCTACATGGATTGGGGGAGGAGAAAAGAATTTGTTTGCTGTGAGGGACAGGAGGGTAGAGGTAAGAGATGGTTAGTGTGTGTGTAAACCATCATCTACATGGATTGGGGGAGGAGAAAAAAATTTGTTTACTGTGAAGGACAGGAGGGGAAAGATGAGAGATGGTTAGTGTGTGTGTAAACCATCATCTACATGAATTGGGGGAGGAGAAAAAAAAAAAAAAAAAAAAAAAAAAAAAAAAAAAAAAAAAAAAAAAAAAAAATTTGTTTGCTGTGAGGGACAGGAGGGGAGAGGTAAGAGATGGTTAGTGTGTGTGTAAACCATCATCTACATGAATTGGGGGAGGAGAAAAGAATTTGTTTGCTGTGCCGAGGGACAGGAGGGGAGAGATGAGAGATGGTTAGTGTGTGTGTAAACCATCATCTACATGGGTTGGGGGAGGAGAAAAGAATTTGTTTGCTGTGAGGGACAGGAGGGAGAGATAAGAGATGGTTAGTGTGTGTGTGTGTGTATAAACCATCATCTTCACTAGTAGATGGAAGGGGTTTGTTTGCTGTGTAGGACAAGAGGGGAGAAATAAGAGATGATAAGTGTGTGTGTAGACCATCAGATTCTTCTACATAGGGTTCGGGGGATGTTTGTTTGTTGTTTGGGGCAAGAGGAAAGAGGTAAGAGATGATCTGTGTTTGTGTAAGCATGTACATATGAAGGATCTGTATGAGAGATGAAAGGGTTAGGTTATCAGGAGAATGTGTGTGTAATAGATGGGTAGCTTGAGGATCAAAGATGCAAACCTTTCCCTGCGGTAATAATCATGTTTAAATATGTGGGAATTAACTCGGGCAAAGTATGACCGAGTTAACTCGAACAATAACAGGTATTCGGACCCAAGCTAGGGGGAGTAGTAAATGTGTGTTTGTGTGTTGGGGGCTGTGGTAGGGGTCGTTTTTTGTTTTGTGTGTGTGTAAAGAGAGGTAAAAAAATACATAGAGAGAGTGTATGAGATAGACGCTAATCTGTATAAAAATGCAAAAATATATTCAAGCACGTGAATGCACAAGAATACATTCAAGCAAAAACAGGTATTCAGACCCAAGCTAAAGAATAAAGGAGGGTTGTAGGGGAGGGGGAGAGAGGGTGTTTAAGAGATGTGTAGTTTTTTGACGACTGTATAACGAATGGTATGATACATACAGAGTGGGGAAAAGATTAATTGTGAGTGAAGGCAACGTTTCGAAACATGAGCTCATTTTTAAATATGTGGGAATTAACTCGGGCAAAGTATGACCGAGTTAACTCGAACAATAACAGGTATTCGGACCCAAGCTAGGGGGAGTAGTAAATGTGTGTTTGTGTGTTGGGGGCTGTGGTAGGGGTTGTTTTTTGTTTTGTGTGTGTGTAAAGAGAGAGAAAACATATATAGAGAGAGTGTATGAGATAGACGCTAATCTGTATAAAAATGCAAAAATATATTCAAGCACGTGAATGCACAAGAATATATTCAAGCAAAAACAGGTATTCAGACCCAAGCTAAAGAATAAAGGAGGGTTGTAGGGGAGGGGGAGAGAGGGTGTTTAAGAGATGTGTAGTTTTTTGACGACTGTATAACGAATGGTATGATACATACAGAGTGGGGAAAAGATTAATTGTGAGTGAAGGCAACGTTTCGAAACATGAGCTCATTTTTCGCGGTGGCGTGGGGAAGGTGAACTATAAATAAACGATGGTTCTGGGGTGGTCGTTCGTTCTACCAAGTGTTTCTCATCAGGGGTTGAGACACAAGGTAGAGGTCAGTGTCCGACCTACACGTTTCAAAACCCATGGCACCAAAGGCTCAACCCTACGTGCAACGAAACGACCAGGGACACACCACGTTGACCTGTGTTGTACGTTGAAGATATATAGCGTTCGGTAGCGTGTGTGGTGAGTTCAACTGACATAAAGAACGGTGTAGGATACGGAATTAAAGTTAGAAAGGTGAAAGACTTACTTAAGTTGACTTGAGTGGTTTGAAAAGCTTGTTTACGGCTTGCAATGTGGTCTTTGCTTGCATATTCGAAGATGAATAGATCGTATAGAGGAAGTGAAAGAATGTAGGGAATGTATGTGGTGTAATACGAGTAACATGGCATTGGGTGTCCTGTGTAATTGTTTGGAAAGATGATATTGGAAAGAGAGAGTGTGTGTGTGTGGTGTGGGAGGGGGGGGGAGGTGGTTGTTTGTACTGCGAGACAAGAGGGAAGAGATGTGTGTGAGAGGGATTTTTGTTTGTAGTTTAGGGCGGAGGTTGGAGGGATGAGAGATGGTTAGTGTATGTGAACCATCATCTACATAGGGTTGGGAGATGGAAGGGGTTTGTTTGCTGTGTGGGACCAGAATGAAAAGTTAAGAGATAGTTAGTGTGTGTGTAAACCATCATCTACATGAGTTGGGGGAGGAGCAAAGAATTTGTTTACTGTGAGGAACAGGAGGGGAGAAATGAGAGATGGTTTGTGTGTGTGTAAACCATCATCTACATGGATTGGGGGAGGAGAAAAGAATTTGTTTGCTGTGAGGGACAGGAGGGGAGAGATGAGAGATGGTTTGTGTGTGTGTAAACCATCATCTACATGGATTGGGGGAGGAGAAAAGAATTTGTTTGCTGTGAGGGACAGGAGGGTAGAGGTAAGAGATGGTTAGTGTGTGTGTAAACCATCATCTACATGGATTGGGGGAGGAGAAAAAAATTTGTTTACTGTGAAGGACAGGAGGGGAAAGATGAGAGATGGTTAGTGTGTGTGTAAACCATCATCTACATGAATTGGGGGAGGAGAAAAAAAAAAAAAAAAAAAAAAAAAAAAAAAAAAAAAAAAAAAAAAAAAAAAAAAAATTTGTTTGCTGTGAGGGACAGGAGGGGAGAGGTAAGAGATGGTTAGTGTGTGTGTAAACCATCATCTACATGAATTGGGGGAGGAGAAAAGAATTTGTTTGCTGTGCCGAGGGACAGGAGGGGAGAGATGAGAGATGGTTAGTGTGTGTGTAAACCATCATCTACATGGGTTGGGGGAGGAGAAAAGAATTTGTTTGCTGTGAGGGACAGGAGGGAGAGATAAGAGATGGTTAGTGTGTGTGTGTGTGTATAAACCATCATCTTCACTAGTAGATGGAAGGGGTTTGTTTGCTGTGTAGGACAAGAGGGGAGAAATAAGAGATGATAAGTGTGTGTGTAGACCATCAGATTCTTCTACATAGGGTTCGGGGGATGTTTGTTTGTTGTTTGGGGCAAGAGGAAAGAGGTAAGAGATGATCTGTGTTTGTGTAAGCATGTACATATGAAGGATCTGTATGAGAGATGAAAGGGTTAGGTTATCAGGAGAATGTGTGTGTAATAGATGGGTAGCTTGAGGATCAAAGATGCAAACCTTTCCCTGCGGTAATAATCATGTTTAAATATGTGGGAATTAACTCGGGCAAAGTATGACCGAGTTAACTCGAACAATAACAGGTATTCGGACCCAAGCTAGGGGGAGTAGTAAATGTGTGTTTGTGTGTTGGGGGCTGTGGTAGGGGTCGTTTTTTGTTTTGTGTGTGTGTAAAGAGAGGTAAAAAAATACATAGAGAGAGTGTATGAGATAGACGCTAATCTGTATAAAAATGCAAAAATATATTCAAGCACGTGAATGCACAAGAATACATTCAAGCAAAAACAGGTATTCAGACCCAAGCTAAAGAATAAAGGAGGGTTGTAGGGGAGGGGGAGAGAGGGTGTTTAAGAGATGTGTAGTTTTTTGACGACTGTATAACGAATGGTATGATACATACAGAGTGGGGAAAAGATTAATTGTGAGTGAAGGCAACGTTTCGAAACATGAGCTCATTTTTAAATATGTGGGAATTAACTCGGGCAAAGTATGACCGAGTTAACTCGAACAATAACAGGTATTCGGACCCAAGCTAGGGGGAGTAGTAAATGTGTGTTTGTGTGTTGGGGGCTGTGGTAGGGGTTGTTTTTTGTTTTGTGTGTGTGTAAAGAGAGAGAAAACATATATAGAGAGAGTGTATGAGATAGACGCTAATCTGTATAAAAATGCAAAAATATATTCAAGCACGTGAATGCACAAGAATATATTCAAGCAAAAACAGGTATTCAGACCCAAGCTAAAGAATAAAGGAGGGTTGTAGGGGAGGGGGAGAGAGGGTGTTTAAGAGATGTGTAGTTTTTTGACGACTGTATAACGAATGGTATGATACATACAGAGTGGGGAAAAGATTAATTGTGAGTGAAGGCAACGTTTCGAAACATGAGCTCATTTTTCGCGGTGGCGTGGGGAAGGTGAACTATAAATAAACGATGGTTCTGGGGTGGTCGTTCGTTCTACCAAGTGTTTCTCATCAGGGGTTGAGACACAAGGTAGAGGTCAGTGTCCGACCTACACGTTTCAAAACCCATGGCACCAAAGGCTCAACCCTACGTGCAACGAAACGACCAGGGACACACCACGTTGACCTGTGTTGTACGTTGAAGATATATAGCGTTCGGTAGCGTGTGTGGTGAGTTCAACTGACATAAAGAACGGTGTAGGATACGGAATTAAAGTTAGAAAGGTGAAAGACTTACTTAAGTTGACTTGAGTGGTTTGAAAAGCTTGTTTACGGCTTGCAATGTGGTCTTTGCTTGCATATTCGAAGATGAATAGATCGTATAGAGGAAGTGAAAGAATGTAGGGAATGTATGTGGTGTAATACGAGTAACATGGCATTGGGTGTCCTGTGTAATTGTTTGGAAAGATGATATTGGAAAGAGAGAGTGTGTGTGTGTGGTGTGGGAGGGGGGGGGAGGTGGTTGTTTGTACTGCGAGACAAGAGGGAAGAGATGTGTGTGAGAGGGATTTTTGTTTGTAGTTTAGGGCGGAGGTTGGAGGGATGAGAGATGGTTAGTGTATGTGAACCATCATCTACATAGGGTTGGGAGATGGAAGGGGTTTGTTTGCTGTGTGGGACCAGAATGAAAAGTTAAGAGATAGTTAGTGTGTGTGTAAACCATCATCTACATGAGTTGGGGGAGGAGCAAAGAATTTGTTTACTGTGAGGAACAGGAGGGGAGAAATGAGAGATGGTTTGTGTGTGTGTAAACCATCATCTACATGGATTGGGGGAGGAGAAAAGAATTTGTTTGCTGTGAGGGACAGGAGGGGAGAGATGAGAGATGGTTTGTGTGTGTGTAAACCATCATCTACATGGATTGGGGGAGGAGAAAAGAATTTGTTTGCTGTGAGGGACAGGAGGGTAGAGGTAAGAGATGGTTAGTGTGTGTGTAAACCATCATCTACATGGATTGGGGGAGGAGAAAAAAATTTGTTTACTGTGAAGGACAGGAGGGGAAAGATGAGAGATGGTTAGTGTGTGTGTAAACCATCATCTACATGAATTGGGGGAGGAGAAAAAAAAAAAAAAAAAAAAAAAAAAAAAAAAAAAAAAAAAAAAAAAAAAAAAAAAATTTGTTTGCTGTGAGGGACAGGAGGGGAGAGGTAAGAGATGGTTAGTGTGTGTGTAAACCATCATCTACATGAATTGGGGGAGGAGAAAAGAATTTGTTTGCTGTGCCGAGGGACAGGAGGGGAGAGATGAGAGATGGTTAGTGTGTGTGTAAACCATCATCTACATGGGTTGGGGGAGGAGAAAAGAATTTGTTTGCTGTGAGGGACAGGAGGGAGAGATAAGAGATGGTTAGTGTGTGTGTGTGTGTATAAACCATCATCTTCACTAGTAGATGGAAGGGGTTTGTTTGCTGTGTAGGACAAGAGGGGAGAAATAAGAGATGATAAGTGTGTGTGTAGACCATCAGATTCTTCTACATAGGGTTCGGGGGATGTTTGTTTGTTGTTTGGGGCAAGAGGAAAGAGGTAAGAGATGATCTGTGTTTGTGTAAGCATGTACATATGAAGGATCTGTATGAGAGATGAAAGGGTTAGGTTATCAGGAGAATGTGTGTGTAATAGATGGGTAGCTTGAGGATCAAAGATGCAAACCTTTCCCTGCGGTAATAATCATGTTTAAATATGTGGGAATTAACTCGGGCAAAGTATGACCGAGTTAACTCGAACAATAACAGGTATTCGGACCCAAGCTAGGGGGAGTAGTAAATGTGTGTTTGTGTGTTGGGGGCTGTGGTAGGGGTCGTTTTTTGTTTTGTGTGTGTGTAAAGAGAGGTAAAAAAATACATAGAGAGAGTGTATGAGATAGACGCTAATCTGTATAAAAATGCAAAAATATATTCAAGCACGTGAATGCACAAGAATACATTCAAGCAAAAACAGGTATTCAGACCCAAGCTAAAGAATAAAGGAGGGTTGTAGGGGAGGGGGAGAGAGGGTGTTTAAGAGATGTGTAGTTTTTTGACGACTGTATAACGAATGGTATGATACATACAGAGTGGGGAAAAGATTAATTGTGAGTGAAGGCAACGTTTCGAAACATGAGCTCATTTTTAAATATGTGGGAATTAACTCGGGCAAAGTATGACCGAGTTAACTCGAACAATAACAGGTATTCGGACCCAAGCTAGGGGGAGTAGTAAATGTGTGTTTGTGTGTTGGGGGCTGTGGTAGGGGTTGTTTTTTGTTTTGTGTGTGTGTAAAGAGAGAGAAAACATATATAGAGAGAGTGTATGAGATAGACGCTAATCTGTATAAAAATGCAAAAATATATTCAAGCACGTGAATGCACAAGAATATATTCAAGCAAAAACAGGTATTCAGACCCAAGCTAAAGAATAAAGGAGGGTTGTAGGGGAGGGGGAGAGAGGGTGTTTAAGAGATGTGTAGTTTTTTGACGACTGTATAACGAATGGTATGATACATACAGAGTGGGGAAAAGATTAATTGTGAGTGAAGGCAACGTTTCGAAACATGAGCTCATTTTTCGCGGTGGCGTGGGGAAGGTGAACTATAAATAAACGATGGTTCTGGGGTGGTCGTTCGTTCTACCAAGTGTTTCTCATCAGGGGTTGAGACACAAGGTAGAGGTCAGTGTCCGACCTACACGTTTCAAAACCCATGGCACCAAAGGCTCAACCCTACGTGCAACGAAACGACCAGGGACACACCACGTTGACCTGTGTTGTACGTTGAAGATATATAGCGTTCGGTAGCGTGTGTGGTGAGTTCAACTGACATAAAGAACGGTGTAGGATACGGAATTAAAGTTAGAAAGGTGAAAGACTTACTTAAGTTGACTTGAGTGGTTTGAAAAGCTTGTTTACGGCTTGCAATGTGGTCTTTGCTTGCATATTCGAAGATGAATAGATCGTATAGAGGAAGTGAAAGAATGTAGGGAATGTATGTGGTGTAATACGAGTAACATGGCATTGGGTGTCCTGTGTAATTGTTTGGAAAGATGATATTGGAAAGAGAGAGTGTGTGTGTGTGGTGTGGGAGGGGGGGGGAGGTGGTTGTTTGTACTGCGAGACAAGAGGGAAGAGATGTGTGTGAGAGGGATTTTTGTTTGTAGTTTAGGGCGGAGGTTGGAGGGATGAGAGATGGTTAGTGTATGTGAACCATCATCTACATAGGGTTGGGAGATGGAAGGGGTTTGTTTGCTGTGTGGGACCAGAATGAAAAGTTAAGAGATAGTTAGTGTGTGTGTAAACCATCATCTACATGAGTTGGGGGAGGAGCAAAGAATTTGTTTACTGTGAGGAACAGGAGGGGAGAAATGAGAGATGGTTTGTGTGTGTGTAAACCATCATCTACATGGATTGGGGGAGGAGAAAAGAATTTGTTTGCTGTGAGGGACAGGAGGGGAGAGATGAGAGATGGTTTGTGTGTGTGTAAACCATCATCTACATGGATTGGGGGAGGAGAAAAGAATTTGTTTGCTGTGAGGGACAGGAGGGTAGAGGTAAGAGATGGTTAGTGTGTGTGTAAACCATCATCTACATGGATTGGGGGAGGAGAAAAAAATTTGTTTACTGTGAAGGACAGGAGGGGAAAGATGAGAGATGGTTAGTGTGTGTGTAAACCATCATCTACATGAATTGGGGGAGGAGAAAAAAAAAAAAAAAAAAAAAAAAAAAAAAAAAAAAAAAAAAAAAAAAAAAAAAATTTGTTTGCTGTGAGGGACAGGAGGGGAGAGGTAAGAGATGGTTAGTGTGTGTGTAAACCATCATCTACATGAATTGGGGGAGGAGAAAAGAATTTGTTTGCTGTGCCGAGGGACAGGAGGGGAGAGATGAGAGATGGTTAGTGTGTGTGTAAACCATCATCTACATGGGTTGGGGGAGGAGAAAAGAATTTGTTTGCTGTGAGGGACAGGAGGGAGAGATAAGAGATGGTTAGTGTGTGTGTGTGTGTATAAACCATCATCTTCACTAGTAGATGGAAGGGGTTTGTTTGCTGTGTAGGACAAGAGGGGAGAAATAAGAGATGATAAGTGTGTGTGTAGACCATCAGATTCTTCTACATAGGGTTCGGGGGATGTTTGTTTGTTGTTTGGGGCAAGAGGAAAGAGGTAAGAGATGATCTGTGTTTGTGTAAGCATGTACATATGAAGGATCTGTATGAGAGATGAAAGGGTTAGGTTATCAGGAGAATGTGTGTGTAATAGATGGGTAGCTTGAGGATCAAAGATGCAAACCTTTCCCTGCGGTAATAATCATGTTTAAATATGTGGGAATTAACTCGGGCAAAGTATGACCGAGTTAACTCGAACAATAACAGGTATTCGGACCCAAGCTAGGGGGAGTAGTAAATGTGTGTTTGTGTGTTGGGGGCTGTGGTAGGGGTCGTTTTTTGTTTTGTGTGTGTGTAAAGAGAGGTAAAAAAATACATAGAGAGAGTGTATGAGATAGACGCTAATCTGTATAAAAATGCAAAAATATATTCAAGCACGTGAATGCACAAGAATACATTCAAGCAAAAACAGGTATTCAGACCCAAGCTAAAGAATAAAGGAGGGTTGTAGGGGAGGGGGAGAGAGGGTGTTTAAGAGATGTGTAGTTTTTTGACGACTGTATAACGAATGGTATGATACATACAGAGTGGGGAAAAGATTAATTGTGAGTGAAGGCAACGTTTCGAAACATGAGCTCATTTTTAAATATGTGGGAATTAACTCGGGCAAAGTATGACCGAGTTAACTCGAACAATAACAGGTATTCGGACCCAAGCTAGGGGGAGTAGTAAATGTGTGTTTGTGTGTTGGGGGCTGTGGTAGGGGTTGTTTTTTGTTTTGTGTGTGTGTAAAGAGAGAGAAAACATATATAGAGAGAGTGTATGAGATAGACGCTAATCTGTATAAAAATGCAAAAATATATTCAAGCACGTGAATGCACAAGAATATATTCAAGCAAAAACAGGTATTCAGACCCAAGCTAAAGAATAAAGGAGGGTTGTAGGGGAGGGGGAGAGAGGGTGTTTAAGAGATGTGTAGTTTTTTGACGACTGTATAACGAATGGTATGATACATACAGAGTGGGGAAAAGATTAATTGTGAGTGAAGGCAACGTTTCGAAACATGAGCTCAGTGGCGTGGGGAAGGTGAACTATAAATAAACGATGGTTCTGGGGTGGTCGTTCGTTCTACCAAGTGTTTCTCATCAGGGGTTGAGACACAAGGTAGAGGTCAGTGTCCGACCTACACGTTTCAAAATCCATGGCACCAAAGGCTCAACCCTACGTGCAACGAAACGACCAGGGACACACCACGTTGACCTGTGTTGTACGTTGAAGATATATAGCGTTCGGTAGCGTGTGTGGTGAGTTCAACTGACATAAAGAACGGTGTAGGATACGGAATTAAAGTTAGAAAGGTGAAAGACTTACTTAAGTTGACTTGAGTGGTTTGAAAAGCTTGTTTACGGCTTGCAATGTGGTCTTTGCTTGCATATTCGAAGATGAATAGATCGTATAGAGGAAGTGAAAGAATGTAGGGAATGTATGTGGTGTAATACGAGTAACATGGCATTGGGTGTCCTGTGTAATTGTTTGGAAAGATGATATTGGAAAGAGAGAGTGTGTGTGTGTGGTGTGGGAGGGGGGGGGAGGTGGTTGTTTGTACTGCGAGACAAGAGGGAAGAGATGTGTGTGAGAGGGATTTTTGTTTGTAGTTTAGGGCGGAGGTTGGAGGGATGAGAGATGGTTAGTGTATGTGAACCATCATCTACATAGGGTTGGGAGATGGAAGGGGTTTGTTTGCTGTGTGGGACCAGAATGAAAAGTTAAGAGATAGTTAGTGTGTGTGTAAACCATCATCTACATGAGTTGGGGGAGGAGCAAAGAATTTGTTTACTGTGAGGAACAGGAGGGGAGAAATGAGAGATGGTTTGTGTGTGTGTAAACCATCATCTACATGGATTGGGGGAGGAGAAAAGAATTTGTTTGCTGTGAGGGACAGGAGGGGAGAGATGAGAGATGGTTTGTGTGTGTGTAAACCATCATCTACATGGATTGGGGGAGGAGAAAAGAATTTGTTTGCTGTGAGGGACAGGAGGGTAGAGGTAAGAGATGGTTAGTGTGTGTGTAAACCATCATCTACATGGATTGGGGGAGGAGAAAAAAATTTGTTTACTGTGAAGGACAGGAGGGGAAAGATGAGAGATGGTTAGTGTGTGTGTAAACCATCATCTACATGAATTGGGGGAGGAGAAAAAAAAAAAAAAAAAAAAAAAAAAAAAAAAAAAAAAAAAAAAAAAAAAAAAAAAAAAAAAAAAAAAAAAAAAATTTGTTTGCTGTGAGGGACAGGAGGGGAGAGGTAAGAGATGGTTAGTGTGTGTGTAAACCATCATCTACATGAATTGGGGGAGGAGAAAAGAATTTGTTTGCTGTGCCGAGGGACAGGAGGGGAGAGATGAGAGATGGTTAGTGTGTGTGTAAACCATCATCTACATGGGTTGGGGGAGGAGAAAAGAATTTGTTTGCTGTGAGGGACAGGAGGGAGAGATAAGAGATGGTTAGTGTGTGTGTGTGTGTATAAACCATCATCTTCACTAGTAGATGGAAGGGGTTTGTTTGCTGTGTAGGACAAGAGGGGAGAAATAAGAGATGATAAGTGTGTGTGTAGACCATCAGATTCTTCTACATAGGGTTCGGGGGATGTTTGTTTGTTGTTTGGGGCAAGAGGAAAGAGGTAAGAGATGATCTGTGTTTGTGTAAGCATGTACATATGAAGGATCTGTATGAGAGATGAAAGGGTTAGGTTATCAGGAGAATGTGTGTGTAATAGATGGGTAGCTTGAGGATCAAAGATGCAAACCTTTCCCTGCGGTAATAATCATGTTTAAATATGTGGGAATTAACTCGGGCAAAGTATGACCGAGTTAACTCGAACAATAACAGGTATTCGGACCCAAGCTAGGGGGAGTAGTAAATGTGTGTTTGTGTGTTGGGGGCTGTGGTAGGGGTCGTTTTTTGTTTTGTGTGTGTGTAAAGAGAGGTAAAAAAATACATAGAGAGAGTGTATGAGATAGACGCTAATCTGTATAAAAATGCAAAAATATATTCAAGCACGTGAATGCACAAGAATACATTCAAGCAAAAACAGGTATTCAGACCCAAGCTAAAGAATAAAGGAGGGTTGTAGGGGAGGGGGAGAGAGGGTGTTTAAGAGATGTGTAGTTTTTTGACGACTGTATAACGAATGGTATGATACATACAGAGTGGGGAAAAGATTAATTGTGAGTGAAGGCAACGTTTCGAAACATGAGCTCATTTTTAAATATGTGGGAATTAACTCGGGCAAAGTATGACCGAGTTAACTCGAACAATAACAGGTATTCGGACCCAAGCTAGGGGGAGTAGTAAATGTGTGTTTGTGTGTTGGGGGCTGTGGTAGGGGTTGTTTTTTGTTTTGTGTGTGTGTAAAGAGAGAGAAAACATATATAGAGAGAGTGTATGAGATAGACGCTAATCTGTATAAAAATGCAAAAATATATTCAAGCACGTGAATGCACAAGAATATATTCAAGCAAAAACAGGTATTCAGACCCAAGCTAAAGAATAAAGGAGGGTTGTAGGGGAGGGGGAGAGAGGGTGTTTAAGAGATGTGTAGTTTTTTGACGACTGTATAACGAATGGTATGATACATACAGAGTGGGGAAAAGATTAATTGTGAGTGAAGGCAACGTTTCGAAACATGAGCTCATTTTTCGCGGTGGCGTGGGGAAGGTGAACTATAAATAAACGATGGTTCTGGGGTGGTCGTTCGTTCTACCAAGTGTTTCTCATCAGGGGTTGAGACACAAGGTAGAGGTCAGTGTCCGACCTACACGTTTCAAAACCCATGGCACCAAAG
Source organism: Anthopleura sola (assembly GCA_023349425.1). Taxonomy (NCBI): domain Eukaryota; kingdom Metazoa; phylum Cnidaria; class Anthozoa; order Actiniaria; family Actiniidae; genus Anthopleura; species Anthopleura sola. The sequence continues at coordinate 1,016,532 of JALHLI010000030.1, read as the reverse complement.
GCTCAACCCTACGTGCAACGAAACGACCAGGGACACACCACGTTGACCTGTGTTGTACGTTGAAGATATATAGCGTTCGGTAGCGTGTGTGGTGAGTTCAACTGACATAAAGAACGGTGTAGGATACGGAATTAAAGTTAGAAAGGTGAAAGACTTACTTAAGTTGACTTGAGTGGTTTGAAAAGCTTGTTTACGGCTTGCAATGTGGTCTTTGCTTGCATATTCGAAGATGAATAGATCGTATAGAGGAAGTGAAAGAATGTAGGGAATGTATGTGGTGTAATACGAGTAACATGGCATTGGGTGTCCTGTGTAATTGTTTGGAAAGATGATATTGGAAAGAGAGAGTGTGTGTGTGTGGTGTGGGAGGGGGGGGGAGGTGGTTGTTTGTACTGCGAGACAAGAGGGAAGAGATGTGTGTGAGAGGGATTTTTGTTTGTAGTTTAGGGCGGAGGTTGGAGGGATGAGAGATGGTTAGTGTATGTGAACCATCATCTACATAGGGTTGGGAGATGGAAGGGGTTTGTTTGCTGTGTGGGACCAGAATGAAAAGTTAAGAGATAGTTAGTGTGTGTGTAAACCATCATCTACATGAGTTGGGGGAGGAGCAAAGAATTTGTTTACTGTGAGGAACAGGAGGGGAGAAATGAGAGATGGTTTGTGTGTGTGTAAACCATCATCTACATGGATTGGGGGAGGAGAAAAGAATTTGTTTGCTGTGAGGGACAGGAGGGGAGAGATGAGAGATGGTTTGTGTGTGTGTAAACCATCATCTACATGGATTGGGGGAGGAGAAAAGAATTTGTTTGCTGTGAGGGACAGGAGGGTAGAGGTAAGAGATGGTTAGTGTGTGTGTAAACCATCATCTACATGGATTGGGGGAGGAGAAAAAAATTTGTTTACTGTGAAGGACAGGAGGGGAAAGATGAGAGATGGTTAGTGTGTGTGTAAACCATCATCTACATGAATTGGGGGAGGAGAAAAAAAAAAAAAAAAAAAAAAAAAAAAAAAAAAAAAAAAAAAAAAAAATTTGTTTGCTGTGAGGGACAGGAGGGGAGAGGTAAGAGATGGTTAGTGTGTGTGTAAACCATCATCTACATGAATTGGGGGAGGAGAAAAGAATTTGTTTGCTGTGCCGAGGGACAGGAGGGGAGAGATGAGAGATGGTTAGTGTGTGTGTAAACCATCATCTACATGGGTTGGGGGAGGAGAAAAGAATTTGTTTGCTGTGAGGGACAGGAGGGAGAGATAAGAGATGGTTAGTGTGTGTGTGTGTGTATAAACCATCATCTTCACTAGTAGATGGAAGGGGTTTGTTTGCTGTGTAGGACAAGAGGGGAGAAATAAGAGATGATAAGTGTGTGTGTAGACCATCAGATTCTTCTACATAGGGTTCGGGGGATGTTTGTTTGTTGTTTGGGGCAAGAGGAAAGAGGTAAGAGATGATCTGTGTTTGTGTAAGCATGTACATATGAAGGATCTGTATGAGAGATGAAAGGGTTAGGTTATCAGGAGAATGTGTGTGTAATAGATGGGTAGCTTGAGGATCAAAGATGCAAACCTTTCCCTGCGGTAATAATCATGTTTAAATATGTGGGAATTAACTCGGGCAAAGTATGACCGAGTTAACTCGAACAATAACAGGTATTCGGACCCAAGCTAGGGGGAGTAGTAAATGTGTGTTTGTGTGTTGGGGGCTGTGGTAGGGGTCGTTTTTTGTTTTGTGTGTGTGTAAAGAGAGGTAAAAAAATACATAGAGAGAGTGTATGAGATAGACGCTAATCTGTATAAAAATGCAAAAATATATTCAAGCACGTGAATGCACAAGAATACATTCAAGCAAAAACAGGTATTCAGACCCAAGCTAAAGAATAAAGGAGGGTTGTAGGGGAGGGGGAGAGAGGGTGTTTAAGAGATGTGTAGTTTTTTGACGACTGTATAACGAATGGTATGATACATACAGAGTGGGGAAAAGATTAATTGTGAGTGAAGGCAACGTTTCGAAACATGAGCTCATTTTTAAATATGTGGGAATTAACTCGGGCAAAGTATGACCGAGTTAACTCGAACAATAACAGGTATTCGGACCCAAGCTAGGGGGAGTAGTAAATGTGTGTTTGTGTGTTGGGGGCTGTGGTAGGGGTTGTTTTTTGTTTTGTGTGTGTGTAAAGAGAGAGAAAACATATATAGAGAGAGTGTATGAGATAGACGCTAATCTGTATAAAAATGCAAAAATATATTCAAGCACGTGAATGCACAAGAATATATTCAAGCAAAAACAGGTATTCAGACCCAAGCTAAAGAATAAAGGAGGGTTGTAGGGGAGGGGGAGAGAGGGTGTTTAAGAGATGTGTAGTTTTTTGACGACTGTATAACGAATGGTATGATACATACAGAGTGGGGAAAAGATTAATTGTGAGTGAAGGCAACGTTTCGAAACATGAGCTCATTTTTCGCGGTGGCGTGGGGAAGGTGAACTATAAATAAACGATGGTTCTGGGGTGGTCGTTCGTTCTACCAAGTGTTTCTCATCAGGGGTTGAGACACAAGCTAGCTTCACTTTGGTATATATATACATATTTTGTTCAAACCATTATCATTATCATTACTATCTATCTGTCTGTTGGTCTATCTATCTATCTATTATTGTTATTATTATTATTATTATTATTATTATTATTATTGTTATTATCATTATCATTACTATCTATCATTACTATCTATTATTATTATTACTATCTTTTATTTTTATTATTAGAGTGCAAACAATATATCCGTGAAATACAAATTACTAAATAGCACAATAAATTAAACAATAGAAAACAATGATTTTCACAAAATTGTACTATTTAGTATAACTATCGAATATTATTATTATTATTATTGTTGTTGTTGTAGTTGTTAGCATCAAAATATCAATAATATTATTATTATTATCATTATTATTATCATTATCATTATTATTATTATTATTATCGAATAATTTTATTATTATAATTATTGTTGTTGTTGTTGTTATCATCATTATTTCAATTATTACTAGCCATTATATATTTTCATTATTTTCATTTTCATTATATATTTTCATTACTTTTGACGTTGTCATCCAAGCCGCCATCATTGCTTACTTTGACGGCCACTCTAATTTCCACACTCTTATGAAATACAGAATTCTAGTTGATTCAACATAATCCAACAAAAAAATAAATAAATAGCATTGGTTAAAGTTATTCATTAACTGTCTTGCTACTCATTTTCCAAAAACTATCCTTACAATGACTACGTGCGACCTTAAGTAAGCCGAGAGATAAAATACGACAAAGGTTTTAGCCAGGTAGAGAACCTAGCTTAAGCTTGCCCTCTACATTTTTCATAATATTTTTGACAATCCCATTTGATCTTCTTGATTAGTGTCGCTTAATCTTTTCCTCCCGTTAGTCTATAATTCAGTTAAAAACTTATTCTACTGATTGTCGGTCAAATAAAGTCCAAACCCCTCATTACGATGAAATAAAATTCCACCTTAAAAACAAAGCTTGGCTAATTGTCACATTAATGTCAAGAAAGTCAGGATTAATGGGGCTTTGCTTAGGCTTATTCGTCGTATTGATCTATACTTTACTGCTTTAGATAATGAACAGGATTAAGCTTTACCAAATGTAGTAAAAAAGAAAATTGGATTGCTTGAAGTTTGGGAATATTTCTCATCCTTGCTCGCTCGCTCGCTCGACAGAGAATTTTCAGTGACACAACGCAAAACTGGCTTGGCCAGATGGCGTGATGAATTCAAAACTATTTAGTAAATAAAATAGCATTTAACCTTTATTTTCCGCTTAATTTCGTACCAAAATGAGATTTCCAGCACAAGACAAAAAAATGTCCCCACATTTCCCCAAGTATTTAACAAAAACTAGTTTAGTGCTTTCGTCATCTTCCTTCACTGGTTCATTCTCGCTTTTTTTTCAGCTTTAATTTCCCATTTTATGTGTATATTTACACTAGTTCAGCGAAATTTGCTGTGAAAGCAGAAGTCCGTAGGGCTCCAATTAACTGACTTCAGAGTTAAAGACAACAATATCAAGAAAAGACGTCCATTTTGGCAATACTGATAACGAGATGTCAAAAAATGAATTTCCCCTGATGGGAAATGGAGTCAAAAATGACATTATTCGTATCACTTTTACGGCTCTTCGGCTAACATTTCCATTAAAACTTCCTCGAATTTTCAGGATTTTATTGAGTTAAAAACCTTAAAATTAGATTTTTTCGATATTGGAGCTTGGAAACTCAAAGCTTGATCAAAACAATTTGGATTATTCACGGACAATAACTGTACGACCGGTTGCTATGGCAATCTCCTAATTAGTCCGAAGCTCGGTATATATAATTACAGTTGCTGTAGTAATTATTTTTGGTTTGAATGACTGCGAAATAATCTAGAAACTGAATTCGATCTTTAAACCCAATCAATACGATCTAAAAAAATGTTTAACATCTTACAAGGTTTTTGTAGCTGTTCGCTTGGTTCTAGCCCTATTATACTCCTTATAAGTTTAATACAAAAATTTTGCATCCGCTGAGCAAAAATAATTTGTACTTTTTGTGCTGAATGAGAGAAATAACTACCGGTTGAAACTCAGGCAGCATGAGTCGCTTTTTCGGTCTCGTAGCTTATTGTAGTCACAGTTAAATGTGAAGATATATGTATACTTTCTTGTTGACAATAATAAAAGAAAAAAATAGGTATTCTACGACACGGCAAGACTTAAACAGTTTGAGGCAAAAAGGGAGGATAAGGATGAAAAGGAAAAAGAACTTTCATGGAATATGTGTCCACTTACATCTTGGTGTTGGTATTGGTGTTGGTTCGTCCGTTGACCAGTGAGATGTATTCACAACTCTTTCGTCTGAATTACTTTTTCGAAAAAAACACCTATTTCTTCTAGTAACCTATCACGTGACAGTCACGTGAGTGAAGCGCTTATTCAATCAAAAGTTAAAACCCTAAAACAAAGCTGTTACTCGATATATCACTCACAATTTAGCAAGTCTTCTTATATTAGTTCGCAATAGCAAACATTTTGAAAATACCTTCCAAAATTATTATATACACGAAGATCAAATTTTATGAGAGCAGAAGACTTATAATCTTATTATGAATAAATTAGTATTTCTTGTATGCCTCTAGGAGTTTATTTACAATAATAATCATAAGTTAGAGCTTTATTGGGTGAATAGAAATGATCAAAAGCTTAGCCTTATTTTAGATGGAATACTTCCTTGAGTCGGCATGCACTGCGGTGTTCAGACAGGACACATTATACGGTGAATTTGATATTCAGCCAAACCATGAATCGGTCTTTTTGTCTTATTATTTTAAAAGAAGTTATTCTTGGCTTCAGCTGTTATTGTTCCTCCAATCTTTGATAAAATGAGAAGATATTTGGTGGAGCACTTGGGAGATTAAAGGATTGCAGCGGCTATAGTTACTGCTAGTTATTAGGTGGTTTTTGCGTGATCTAGATAAGAATTCACAAAAGCTAATTTGGTTGCTTTGCCAACACGCTGAGTAAGAACAGATGCTGGTGAAAACATGTTTTCGGAAAAAAATTATAAATAAAGTAAAGAGTAGTTCTAAGCTTAAGCAAGAGGATTGGTTTGTCATTGTGTATACAGCATACAGTATCCGGGATGGGATTGTTGGGTGGGGATAGTATGGGGTAAATCGCAAGGGAGAACGAACGAACGAACGCGTGACCCTCGAACGAATGGACTTACAAGTAGTTGTTCAGTTAAAAGCCTGTATTTTAATTATACACTTTACTAAAATTCTAGATTCAAATCCATAAAATGGATCATTCCAATTTGTTTCGACAGCTAAGTATAACTATCAAGTGTGGGATTTAAAAGCATTTCACTTTGATGGAGAACATTCAAAACCATCCTCATTTATCAGAAAAATGAGTCACTCGAGTTGGAAGGTTAATGTAGGTGATATCTGTTGAAGTATTCTTGACACAAGACCATGAATTGCGTCGGCGTCACTAGCACTATCTATTGCGGAACTCATTCATAACTTACACTGACTTTGAAAATCAATTTTGCCTGTAATGTCAGGTGATGGGGAAACGACGGTATTCGCAAGGGAAAAAATCGATCATTTGCTGTCATGCAATTTGAGAAAACTTCGCCAAATCATATTCACCAATTGAATCTTGAAGATGCTTTCAAATCGTAAAGACTAGGAGGAGCCGTCTTTCGTAATCTCATGAAAGGGTTTGAAACCATTATTTGTGCAAGGATTTTTGTTTACCAACTAGGTATTTATTTTTTTGGAAAGATTTACTATTTAAAGATGGTTAAGTAATAGTCTAAGGCGGGTTTAAATAATACTTCCCTCTGACACACATGCAGAATAATTATATAAGAGAATTAGTCGCGTGTTGAAGTAGGGCTTATTGAATCCAAGGTGCAAACTTCTGAGCCAAAAATATCACAAAATTGATGACTGAGAAGTGAAAAAAAAAACATTGAAGGAGTGAAGGAAGGAAGAATGGACAGATAATGGATGGAATAAAGGAACCTAATAGATAGATTAAAGAAACTCAAAGCCGGGAAAAAGGTAACAAGGAGGGAAAGAAGGAGAAGGAAGGAAGGAGGGAGGAAGCAAGCAAAGAAGCGAAAAGGCAAGGAAAGAAAGAAGCAAGGAAACAAGAAAGGAAGCAAGGAAGGAAGGAAGGAAGGAACTAAGGAAGGAAGGAAGGAAGGAAGGAATGAAGGAAGGAAGGAAGGAAGGAAGGAAGCAAGCAAGCAAGGAAGGAAGCAAGCAAGCAAGCAAGCAAGGAAGGAAGCAAGCAAGGAAGCAAGCAAGGAAGGAAGAAAGGAAGGCATGGAAGGACGAAAGAACCAAGGGTATACGTAGAAAAAGACGTGTCAGTACTTCTAATAGTCAGTATATATAAATTCAATATATCTCTATTAAAACAATTAAGACGTCAGAGTCGAAAGAAAACAAAAGACCCGAACATCCAGGAGTCAAAGTGTCTACTGCTATCTCCTAAACTACAGCAATAACTTTATGAATTGAACAACATCACTAAGAGGTCTAGATAGATAGAGACGCCCTGCTGATGTTGGCCATTTTTCATTTTGAGAAAGATTCCCATGATTTTGTAAAGAAGTAGAGATAACTGTTGAATATCATCTCGTCTGTTGTTGAGCCCGGAAATTCCACACTCTGCAACATGCCGACTTTATTGACCATGAAAATATTAGAGACTCAGGTCAAGCCGTGAAGATATCAAGTAAATGAGGTATATTTGCATTTTATATGAGATGATAAAAGTCAAAACAGCCTGTGTTTTGGAGTAGCCTCGGGGCTGGGAGCGTCTGCAAAGCGAGTTAAGTTTGGAAACTAAGATGTGTGGAAGCAAAGAGAAATTCAATTGGAAATAGTCAAGACGGTGGAAAACATAGCCCCTCTAGGACCAGCCTATAAAGTGACTCTGATAATTAGCTGCGAAACATGCAGTAATTGATCAAAATTAATATGAGAAAACATAGACTAACAGGTGATGCAAGCGTTTGTCAGTGAATGAAATTTTAACAGTGTCGGGTACGTTGTTGTGCATGGTCGATACAACAAAAGAAAAATAGAGAAATGATTTGTTGTATTTGGAGATAGATGAACGGATAAGGTGGGTGAATGGATGAAGGATGTGTAAAGAGGTACATGGTCAAAGGAGGGAGGAAGGAATTGAGGGAGGGATTGAGGGAAAGGAAGGAAGAAAGGATGCGAGTGGACGGTCGGATGGACGGATGGATGGAAGAATGGATAGAAGAATGGATAAACAGATTCGGGATAAATGATTGGAATGAGATGAATGGGTGGCTTTTGATGAAAAAGAGTTGATGAAGCAAAAGGAATACCGAAGCGACTAACGAAGGAACGAAACTACTTTTTGATGATTTGTGACTCATAAGCAATGAGAAACGCCTAGCCAAGTCATCTAAACTACTAACGAAAAATACTTAATTTGGAGGTACTTACTAGCTCCTGTACTGAGAGAGTGAAGTGCTAGCTAATGAACACTAATTCGCATGTTGTTCCATCTTGTACAACTTGAGTGCTTCTCAGACACCCTGGTCTCTAAATACAATTACATAAATACAAATGGCTATCAGGGAGAATATGCATGTTGTGTCTACAGACGCAAATTGTAGAAAATCCTCAATTCAAGATAACAAGGTTGGGAAATTTAATTATGGTATAAGCAGGAAGCTTTTGAATGATGTTTTGAAGGAATTGGTCGGCTTTTTTTAACGTAATAACCATTGTTCTAATGACTTTTTTCTTTACTATTATATAACAGCTTTTACCAAGTAATCTTGCTCGACAGGTAAAAATTACCCAGTCGTTCTGTTATGGCTTTGTAAATCAGTAACCGAGAAACGTAATATATTATGATATTTTTAACAAAGAAATTCGCAGTAAAAACAGTTGTCTCCCTAGGTGTGAAATGTGAAAATGCAATGGGGAATTTTTAGGACATATTCACAGGATGTTTTACAAAGCAATTTAGCCGGTTCGCCATAATAACAGTTCTCTCTCTCTATAGTTAGATAAGCGGTAAAATATATGCTATGAGAACGTTTTATGACATTTTCAGAATTCTCTGGTTATTTATTCGAAGAAAATACTGCTGAGCTTAAGGCACACATATAGCATAGATGAAAAATGATCTTTGCTTTCCTCTTTGCGTGGGAAACCCTAGCATAGTGGACAAAGCCGGAAGATGAGCTAAAAGATAAAGGAATCTAATATATAGTTATTACTGAGTCTTTGTCTGGTTTGAACTAAAACTGCTGAGATGACACTCAGGTTTAGTGAGGTCTGGAAAGAGATAAAAAGGAAACCTAGTCGAGGAACGTGAGAAAATAACTTGTTTGCCGTACGCTTCGCGTATCCACGAGTTAAACACGTAAATGTATAGATGATTAAAATGAAATAATAAAAATAGAAATAATTATGTATATATTTCATTGTATAAAACGTCTCGGAGATCTAAGAAAGAAAGAATAAAAAATGTACACACTTTTTAATATTACAATATATGTCAAAAACGTTATTGGGATAAGAGAGGCGTAAAAACAATCTTTCTAGCATAATTCTGTTGTATTTCAAAAACGTTTTCTCAAGAATATTTATCAGAATAATCACATAAATAGTTTTAAACGGGAAGTCTTTAAATTTAAAGCCTAAACAACGCTCAACCAATATCATAGCCTTGCCGGCCGTAGGCTGTTTTGCATATCATTTTCGCATGCAGATCAAAGAAAATCATCTTCTTGATAAGCGGATGTTTATAAGAGCAATGCCGTGTAAAACTGCAAGGATGTGGAAAATGAGTAAGTTTGGAGACCTTTACAGCTGCCTTGAGGTCAGTCGGCTCAAAAACCCATCACCGGTCTTTGCCATTAAAATTGGATGTTTTCTTTGATAAAACAAAATGTCTGATGTAAAATATTTATAACGTGAACAGAGCAGCAGTAGTTTCATTCTACACCAGCAACATAGCTCGAAAAAAAGTCTATTATAGACTTAAAAGACAAAACATAATTTTTGAAATAAAAATTAATAAATAAATTTGTTTTCAATTTCTGCGACCCGGAGGATTCTAGACATCAATCAAATTACCAGCAGTCTGAGTTTCTGGGAAACATGAAGCACTGTAATATTCACCGTAAGAGTTATTAGAAAGAAAAGAAATGATAGATGAGGGAATAAATCGTGGTCTGCAAAAGGAAAAGTACTAATATATGCCTAAACCAATAGATTATTTTTGAAAGTTTTTCACGATATCCAGAATAGTAGCAAATAAGGCAGCTGCCGCTCCCAGGGTCCCAAATATGATAATCAACATGTCTTTACCAAACTCAAGCCTAGATAGAGTGTTGGTATAATGAAAAGTAAGGATATGGATGGCTGCTGGTATGATGAGAGCAAGGGATGTACTACCAACTGCACCGACTAGGGAAATTAGGTCACCAAGCTGGGGTATACCAACAGCTAAACCAGCTACAAAAACAAATATCAATGATAAAATTAGGGTGGGAAACATACGGTACTGACTTACAGAACGTACACTGTACGACATGCCGTAACATTGAAGTGGCTTCTCATAAGAATGGATATCGTATGAGTGGGAAACATACGGTACTGACTTAAAGCACGTACACGGTACGACATGCCGTAACATTGAAATGGCTTCTCATAAGAATGGATATCGTATGAGTGGGAAACATACGGTGCCGTAACATTGAAATGGCTTCTCATAAGAATGGTTATGGTATGAGTGGGAAACATACGGTACTGACTTACAGCACGTACGACATGCCGTAACATTGAAATGGCTTCTCATAAGAATGGATATCGTACGAGTGGGAAACATACGGTACTGACTTACAGAACGTACACGGTACGACATGCCGTAACATTGAAATGGCTTCTCATAAGAATGGTTATCGTATGGGTGGGAAACATACGGTACTGACTTACAGCACGTACACGGTACGACATGCCGTAACATTGAAATGGCTTCTCATAAGAATGGTTATCGTATGGGTGGGAAACATACGGTACTGACTTACAGCACGTACACGGTACGACATGCCGTAACATTGAAATGGCTTTCTATAAGAATGGTTATCGTATGAGTGGGAAACATGCGGTACTGACTTACAGAACGTACACGGTACGACATGCCGTAACACTAAAATGGCTCCCCATAAGAATGGTTATCGTATGAGTGGGAAACATACGGTACTGACATACAGCACGTACACGGTACGACATCCCGTAACATTGAAATGGCTTTCCATAAGAATGGTTATCGTATGAGTGGGAATCTTATTGGAAACCATTTCAATGTTACGGCATGTCGTACTGTGTACGTGCTGTATGTCAGTACCGTATGTTTCCCACTCATACGATAACCATTCTTATGGGAAGCCATTTCAATGTTACTGCATGTCGTACCGTGTACGTGCTGTAAGTCAGTACCGTAGGTTTCCCACTCATACGATAACCATTCTTATGAGAAGCCACATCAAAAGATGGTTATTTTGAACACTTCCAATACTTACCCGTTAGCAAAACCGCAAGCGTACGAACCCCATAATCCACTAGGGTGCTGTATTTCTCGGATATTTTGCTTTGAATGACAGGTATAATAATAGACATTGGTACATAGAACTGAATGAAGTATGTCAGCAGGACTGAACTGGCGAAAACCAACTTGATTGCTGTATAGTACCTGGAACAATAGTCTTGTGTAAGTCAGGTAATGCTTGCAACATTGAACATTGGATGGATGGATGGATGGATGGATGGATGGATGGATGGATGGATGGATGGATGGATGGATGGATGGATGGATGGCTGGCTGGCTGGCTGGCTGGCTGGCTGGCTGGCTGGCTGGCTGGCTGGCTGGCTGGCTGGCTGGCTGGCTGGCTGGCTGGCTGGCTGGCTGGCTGGCTGGCTGGCTGGCTGGCTGGCTGGCTGGCTGGCTGGCTGGCTGGCTGGCTGGCTGGCTGGCTGGCTGGCTGGCTGGCTGGCTGGCTGGCTGGCTGGCTGGCTGGCTGGCTGGCTGGCTGGCTGGCTGGCTGGCTGGCTGGCTGGCTGGCTGGCTGGCTGGCTGGCTGGCTGGCTGGCTGGCTGGCTGGCTGGCTGGCTGGCTGGCTGGCTGGCTGGCTGGCTGGCTGGCTGGCTGGCTGGCTGGCTGGCTGGCTGGCTGGCTGGCTGGCTGGCTGGCTGGCTGGCTGGCTGGCTGGCTGGCTGGCTGGCTGGCTGGCTGGCTGGCTGGCTGGCTGGCTGGCTGGCTGGCTGGCTGGCTGGCTGGCTGGCTGGCTGGCTGGCTGGCTGGCTGGCTGGCTGGCTGGCTGGCTGGCTGGCTGGCTGGCTGGCTGGCTGGCTGGCTGGCTGGCTGGCTGGCTGGCTGGCTGGCTGGCTGGCTGGCTGGCTGGCTGGCTGGCTGGCTGGCTGGCTGGCTGGCTGGCTGGCTGGCTGGCTGGCTGGCTGGCTGGCTGGCTGGCTGGCTGGCTGGCTGGCTGGCTGGCTGGCTGGCTGGCTGGCTGGCTGGCTGGCTGGCTGGCTGGCTGGCTGGCTGGCTGGCTGGCTGGCTGGCTGGCTGGCTGGCTGGCTGGCTGGCTGGCTGGCTGGCTGGCTGGCTGGCTGGCTGGCTGGCTGGCTGGCTGGCTGGCTGGCTGGCTGGCTGGCTGGCTGGCTGGCTGGCTGGCTGGCTGGCTGGCTGGCTGGCTGGCTGGCTGGCTGGCTGGCTGGCTGGCTGGCTGGCTGGCTGGCTGGCTGGCTGGCTGGCTGGCTGGCTGGCTGGCTGGCTGGCTGGCTGGCTGGCTGGCTGGCTGGCTGGCTGGCTGGCTGGCTGGCTGGCTGGCTGGCTGGCTGGCTGGCTGGCTGGCTGGCTGGCTGGCTGGCTGGCTGGCTGGCTGGCTGGCTGGCTGGCTGGCTGGCTGGCTGGCTGGCTGGCTGGCTGGCTGGCTGGCTGGCTGGCTGGCTGGCTGGCTGGCTGGCTGGCTGGATGGATGGATGGATGGATGGATGGATGGATGGATGGATGGATGGAAGAATAGAGGATAAATGGAAGAATATAGGATAAATGGACGAATGCTAAGTAAGTCAGTGGTAGATGGATAGCAGATGATCATGAATGGGTAAATTGATGGGATATACAGGATGGATGGATGGGTGGATGAATGAATCAAGAAAGGAAGAATGGATGGATATGAGGGGATGATGGGTGGGCAGAATGGATGGATGATGGATGGATGGATTGATATTAGAGAATAGATGGTAAGATGGATAGGTGGATGGATGGATGGATGGAAGGATGAAAGTAAAGATGTACAGAATATTACCGTTATACATGTACTTACGGTGTGTTGGGTAGATTAAGTGTAAAGCTACCAAGGCAATGTGTTCCACATGATAAATACCCTAGTACACTCATAAGGAGATAGATCAGGGTTACGGTAACCATACCAACATTAAGAACCAAGTAGAAATAACGAGGGAGAGCCAACCAAGTAGAAATAACGAGGGAGAGCCATCATGTTTTCTACAGGAAGGATCTACGAAAGACAAACGTATATATTAAATATATTTCTCCTTTCCCTTGTCCACCCCTCCTATCAAAACTATTAAAATCTGCCTTGTTCAACAAGGACGGATCTAGGATTTTTGTATTTGTTGTATGATCGATGGCATTGAAAGCGAAAGTAATGCCATCATTCTCTCACAGTCAGCCAGCTAATCGAAATTCTCATAGGGGGATTTCATTGCAACCCCAAGGACCCTCCCTCTGGATGTACCCCTGGTTCAAAGACCTTCCTTTGTTAAATCTATCTCAGCAGAAATATTATACTGTGCGCTAAAATGGCTTTCACAACGGAACTGGTTGAACGACCATCGATCCTGTCCCGTATACAATAGACCTATACTCAAGGTTGTGCTATACGAAACCGAAAACTTGACAGGCCGCGAAACCAAAAGCTAGAGAAAATTTAGAATTAATATCAGAAAATAATTCGGCACTGCGCGCATTAAAAGTACAAAAAAATTTGTTTTCATTCCTCTACAAAAACAAAATTTCTTGAAATCTTCAGTGTTATTTTTTGTAGCTGGTCAAGTTTGGATGCGCGCGCTGCGTTGAGAAGAGGTCTATGGTCTATGGCCGCACAAAAAGCTCCCTTCTCTCCCCTCCTCTGAACCTCCATCTCGTGAACTAGAAAAAGACTTACCACTCCTATCCCCTCATAGGTAAACACCACAGATCCGAACGTAAGAGGCAAGGTCCTCCATCCCGCAAAGAGTGGCAAATCGTTTGGATTTTTGATCGTCCTTGCGGCATAAACAAGAAGGCACACAGTACCGACGACGTATAAGACATTAGAGATCGTCGACATGATCGCCATAACTCTTAATGTACGAATATAAGACAGTAGAAGGACAGGTAGAAGAATGATACCGACCCATTTTTTGGCATCTAGATCCAAATGTCCGTGGAATGTCTGGGGAACAAAGACGTTAGATTCACATGAATACCATCAGGAGCCGGTTGTACGAAGCCTGGATAAAGTTATCCACCGGATAAGAGTTATCCAGTGTATAGAATTTGTATGGGTTTTATCCGCTGGATAAGGATTTATCCGGTGAATAGCGCTATTCAGGCTTCGTACAACCTACTCCAGGATACCAAAGGCCCTTTAATTTCTGAGTTCGATAAATAGGATGCATGGTGGTCTAGCTCGGGTACAATTAACACCATATGATGTTTGTATTGAAGCTAGACCACCATGCACCATATTCTCTATCTCGAGTATCCATTTTTTTTATAGAGGGGGGGGGGGGGGGGGGGTATATGGATTCTCATAAACCATTGCAGCACTTCGGAATGCAGCTCAATTTGGAGGACAAACAATAGGTTCCAATTCTCAGGAGATTGAAATTCTTTTGTTTTGTCCTCCAAATTGAGCTGCCCTGACGTCACGAGCAAGAGGTCTAGAAAAAAACAACGGTTTTCTAAAACGAGCTGGAGTGTTTTATAAGTGATATAGACTCCTTCAAGGTCCATGATTTAATTTCTAGTGTGTTTTCCTCATGAATCATTCATGGTTTGTTAAAAAGGAATAAATGTCATGACCCTACATAATGTTTTTTCAAAACCTTCTTCGTAAGTTGATAGAACTTTGGACAGATTGAAAAATGACAATGACCATCCTTTTTGACTGTGTAAAATCTTGATGATCCCCCCCCCCCCCCCCCCCCCCCCAGGTTACTCCGGCTCTTCTAAAAAATGAATGTATTCTAAATACCTGTTGAAGGGTCTCGGCGACAAACAAGAGGTATATACAGCAAAATCCCAACATGGAGATGACAAGAAATGTATTGATAATTAACCTGAAATATAACAAGATGATGGCATTTTACGATATCATGCTCAATCCCATCCAATAATTGTTTATTAACTTCATGTTACTGCCTCACTAACAGTCAGCAGTAGTTGAACCCGAATTAGAAAAACACGCGCGCTTATAGAAAGTGAAAATCCGTCACTACTTTCGTTAGTGCAGAAAGATTGCATGTTATGTTGTTGACTTTCATTTTGACCACCAATCACAATTATCAGTTTCAATAACAAGAGACATAATCACCTTCCAATGTAAGACTTCCTTGGATAATACTGACCAATACATGCTTCTGCAACATCAGCATAAGTATGGTACATGCTTTTCGTTCTGGAAAGATAAAGGAAAAATCAAGTTATAATGCATTATAATCTTAATATATCTGTTAATGCGCACACAATGTGCAAAGGTTACAAGAGGCTCCTTCTTCGTGAAAAAAGAAAAAAACTGCCGCGCGCTCCCAACCCCTTCCCGTCGAAAAGCGTATTAAAATGTACAGTGTAACGATAAGGACGACACTAAACAAATCACAATAATAATAAATAATATTTCAATAAACATTTTAGCAAGGGAAAATTACAAGGGATCTATGATATCATGGATTCATCAGATTGCTAAGTTAGTCAGTAAAAAGATAGTCCGCGCGCTGATTGGTTGAAGGTTTGACGTCATTTTTGTAAAATGCTAGGCAGCATATATACCTGTCGGACTGGACATGACTGCATTGAACCAAAAGCCTCATACAGTGAATAGAAACCACAGCCACAATTACCAGCAAAATAGGACCAACCTGAAAACCAAAACAGCAAAAAAATGCTTTTACAATAGTGGATTGGGTTCGTTCCATTGATTTGTGCTATTAACCTTGCTGTTCAAAATAGAAACACCTCTAGGACTAACTCTTTTGTTTTTCCAGTAAGGTCTTCCCATGATTCGAGGTTTTTCTCCCTCCGCAAACCCTAACAAGCTAAATTCCAATTCGATCTGTGAGTTAGCCATGCCCTGACTTAGATCAGCCCAGAGGTTGTTTCATGGTTGGATCTGTGAGTTAGCCATGCCCTGACTTAGATCAGCCCAGAGGTTGTTTCATGGTTGGATCTGTGAGTTAGCCATGCCCTGACTTAGATTAGCCCAGAGGTTGTTTCAGGGTTGGATCTGTGAGTTAGCCGTGCCCTGACTTAGATTAGCCCAGAGGTTGTTTCATGGTTGGATCTGTGAGTTAGCCATGCCCTGACTTAGATCAGCCCAGAGGTTGTTTCAGGGTTCAATCTGTGAGTTAGCCATGCCCTGACTTAGATCAGCCCAGAGGTTGTTCCATGGTTCAATCTGTGAGTTAGCCATGCCCTGACTTAGATCAGCCCAGAGGTTGTTTCATGGTTGGATCTGTGAGTTAGCCATGCCCTGACTTAGATCAGCCCAGAGGTTGTTCCATGGTTCAATCTGTGAGTTAGCCATGCCCTGACTTAGATCAGCCCAGAGGTTGTTCCATGGTTCAATCTGTGAGTTAGCCATGCCCTGACTTAGATCAGCCCAGAGGTTGTTCCATGGTTCAATCTGTGAGTAAACCGTGCCCTGACTTAGATCAGCCCAGAGGTTGTTCCATGGTTCAATCTGTGAGTTAGCCGTGCCCTGACTTAGATCAGCCCAGAGGTTGTTTCATGGTTGGATCTGTGAGTTAGCCGTGCTCTGACTTAGATCAGCCCAGAGGTTGTTTCATGGTTGGATCTGTGAGTTAGCCATGCCCTGACTTAGATCGGCCCAGAGGTTGTTTCATGGTTGGATCTGTGAGTTAGCCATGCCCTGACTTAGATCAGCCCAGAGGTTGTTTCATGGTTGGATCTGTGAGTTAGCCATGCCCTGACTTAGATCAGCCCAGAGGTTGTTTCATGGTTGGATCTGTGAGTCAGCCGTGCCCTGACTTAGATCAGCCCAGAGGTTGTTTACCCATAGCCCCAAAGCTGAGGCGACACTTTGTGATCAGCCAGAGGTTGTTTTCAGGGTATCGATAAAATTTGAAAGTTATATTTTAATAAGCAGAATCGTCGAGAATAAGCCTTGTACTTTACTTAAGATCATACAATATCGTAGATAGAAACCAGCAGAGAAAGTATAACACAAGATTATTGGTAATTTTGGCGCTGTTTGTGGAACAGAGAGGATTTTGATAGAATAACCTGCTTGACCTCCCCCGGAAATGATTTTGAATCTCAATGAATATGAATCTGAGGCTAGCTTAACTTGGGTAAATTAATTAAAAGGGAATGAGACTAGTCCCTATACATGCACAGGGAGCCCACAGACACTGGCAGAATCAGTGATTACAGTCAAAACGGCTCAAGCGTACCCCCCTAGGCTCCATTAATGGGTTTCAATCAGCTGTTAAAAGTCGTTGAATCTCATTATCTGCTCCAAATGGTGGTCAAACACTGACCACCATGTGCTGTCAGCCAGAAAGAATTCTTTTGAAAACTTGTGATTCAGCTGATGAACATTCCGCACGATAATGAAATGACGTCAAGTGAAACCCAGCTATTATTCGAATATTGAGTTGATTATTCACTTTGAGGTTTCATTCATTGGCATGGCAATTGTTGAAGATCCAGTCAAAACTCAAGTAGATAATTTATTTTCAAGTTTGGAGTCAAAGTAAATATTAAATGAACTTAATATTCGAATAATAAATTCATTAACGGTACGCTTAAGCCGTTTTGACTGTAAAATAAAATCTATCATGCGTAAATGCTCGTGCAGGATCAGGAGCACGAGATTTTACGCATGATATAGATTTTATTTTAAACACTGACTGGTGCCATTGGCTGTGGGCTGTTGGTTGGTTTACGAGGAGAATTATAATTATAGATTATCATTTCATTACCAGAATTCCTGCATTCATCATAGCGAAAGGTAAACTCAACGAGCCTATTCCAAGATTTCCTTTTATCACGTGCATCAGGCTTGCTGTTATCCTGAAGACCATAAATACAGAAAGTATTCATATGATATAGAAAATGCAAGATAGAAGTTAAAAGAAAAGAGAAAAAAGAAAATAAAACGAAACGAATTGCGAATGCAAATATCATCACGAATAAATATAGCGTCCAATGCGAACCGCCCCCACCACGGATCAAGTGAAGGTCAACATGAATCAGCAACAGGCCACGAGATGGGTACTACGAGATGGGCTACATCGTATCCTTGACTTGCAAAATAAAAACTTTGTGGGCAGCTATCCTTAAGCAAATACTTCAGATAGTATCCATACACCAAAGCACTTAACTGCGAAACTGAAACACGCTATTGTGATTCAAATCTCTTGCACTGGTAATGGTAATATCTAAACTGAATATATTCTGTATTAAAATTATGGCAACAATCTAATCCATCCTTTCTTTAGCAAACCCGTGGCTTAATAAATCAAAATCTTGAAAGAAAATATAGCCCAAGGAACAGAATATCGATCGAAATACAGATTTTATAACAGTTAACCTGGAAAATTCATAATCAATAAATATTTAAATTTACTCACGAAGTGGTGTTTTCCAAGTAGAGACTTCTATCTATTTCGACTGTGTTGGGGAAGTCTTCTTTCGAAGCTGTTTGACTATTTGGAGCGTGTAATGTCGAGTAGCTTTCATTTCCAGTAGGTAGGAGTAAGGACTTCTCAGATTCTTGAGAGGCATTGCTAGGTCTAGTAGAGTTTAATGAAGGGACGAGAGGATCCTTTCTGTTTGTTGAATCCTCCATCTTAGGCTGCCAGTGTAACGCAATCAGCCGTGACGGTCATGAAGTTTATATAATCATCCCAATGCTCACCACAGGAAGCCCGAGCTACCATCTGTCAGCTGTTTGGACATATTATATATGTTTCAGCATGTTTTGGAATGGATAACCACACATTATCATTCAGAGTTCTCAATCATAGTTTTCAAGAGCCAATATAAGACTGCAGAAAACATAGCATTTGACCAATCAGATCACAGAAAAACAAGCCAATTTCATTAAAGGAGATTTTTTAGGTGAAAACTGGATTCCACTATAAATTTTACATCAAAACCAATCAAATCTTAGTAGGTAATTGAACTTCATGTTTTGCAATTTGGTTTTGAAATGAAACTCGTGATTAACAAATTTCACTCCCACTACACAGACATTCGATTCTGTAATCACTCGTTAATTGATCTTAGACCATATCTCACTCGGTTAAATTTCCATTATTCATCAACCTCTCACTCCAATAACTTGTACATGATCCCTTATTGCACAGCAGTTATCCAGCCACATACACAATCACACTATATTCTGTACCCCACTAACAGAATCTTCCTTAACTTAAGGAGTCTCTGCTAGCAGAAGTCTGTATTCTAGTAACTGAACTACAGGGGCAGAGGGTGGCAAGAAGTTGCCCCCTTTTGCACAATAAAAATAATTTTTCACTCCATTTACTTGAAGTTTTCAAATTTAATTCCCGTCAATTTCAGAGGCAACACAATAGTCACATTCACAGTTCCCTGCACCATCTTCGAAGGTAGCCATGCGTTTGCATTGAATGCCTTGAAAAAATGTTCACGTCTCTATTTTTGCAAGTTCACTGGTCTTGCTTCAATGTAAAGACATAGCTACCTATCAATATAGCTTTGGGATCTGGGAATGTGACTATAGTTTCACCAATTCCCCACCTTTTATGGGTTTCCTGTGGTACTGGCAATAGCTAATTTGTAACAGTCGCCCCTTTTAAAAATCCTAGATTCGCCCCTTGAACACCCAACTTACATGTCAATTTGTTTTTGTAAAAAGAAAACCGTAAGCAGCTGCAAATATCTATGCTAGTTTGGTCATAATTTGATACATTAATGTCCAAATCTTGGTTAGATTTCTTAAAGAGAGCCAAGATTAATTGCGCACCTCTAACATATAAATATCAGTTTATTTATCCTCATGTGTTCTAAAAAACCAGGGTGACAACAATATATTCTTCCACTTCCATTGTATGTAGGCTTGCCTTGATTTTGGTATCAAAATTGGGTGAAAAAAGCATGGCTAGTTCAATCGAGAGCTAAGTACTGAATATATGCATGAAAGTTCTTTGTTAGAGTCGGGTAATAGCAGGCGTACAAAGGGGAACAAAATGAATAGTACATTCTTTGCTACATTCTATAGCCTACAGCCACTCTTCAACATATTAAATTTCTGATCCAATTGAAGAATACATTTTTCAAAATGCTTCCATCTTTATTTGGTCCTTGAGTTGTTCTATATTGCTTTTGATTCATAGCTAACCTCAATGAAGAATCAGAATTTTAATACATTGAGAAAAGTGTATATATTTTCTTTTAACACATAAAAATAAACTAGAAGACAATAGAAAAAAGAAAGGGCTGTATCTGTATTAACAAACAAATTCAATTCATTCATAAGGCAAATAAAGATCCACATTTAAAGAGCTTTCGGGGGAATTTATTGCTCCAATATATATTTTCATTTCTGCTGAAAAATTGTGAGGCGAATAAAAAAATTGAGGGTTCATGCCGTGTTAAGCATCTCACATAAGACTGAAAGTGTTTCTCAATATCTTGTTGGTTACTTGGCGAATTTACTCCCGCCCCGGGCTGAGGATCCACTGCTGCGGCGGACACCTCTTGGATTCCCACCAAACCCTCCACCACCACGTCCACTCGCACCAGCTCCTCCAGGTGTTGAGCGACCTCCTGGTCCACCACCACCACCACCGCGCCCGCTGCCTTTACCGCCAGCTGCTCCTCTTCCTGCTCCGGCAGGTGCATCACGGCGAGCACCACTTGGCTTCTTCTCTTCTATGTTTATTTCATGTGTTCCAATTTTGATTGGCTTAAAAGAAGGGAAAAAAGAATTAGTTTTTAATACCACTCATAAATAGGCTCTTTTCCTTTCCTTTGTAGAGGTAAAAAAGACCCTGATTAGTGCTGGTCACTTGACTCCCAGGATTTGGGAAGTTACAAGCTTTCTAACAAGAGATGGGGCACAAAGACTTATTGTATAATACGATCACATATGAAAATGTGGGGGGCAATAATGCATTTTTTGAGTATAATAATAATAAATAGAAAAAACACATGGGGGAATAAACAGGTATTCCACAGGTTGACCCTTCTTTCTCTGGATTCCAAATAAAATTTAGAAGGGAAGAAAAACAGAGAATAATTCCTGAAGCACAGAAGAGAACCAAAAAGCAACTCTACATGTACTAACATACAACACTCCACCAGTTCCTTCCACAAAATATTATATTAATTAAAATAATATTAAATTGATTTATACTGTATTTGGAAAATTCTTATTTTTTTTTTTGAATATTTCTCTGGAAATTACCTTCTCTAATAGTATCTGCTTCACAGGATCTGCACTGTTGAAGATGACAAAACCAAAGTTCTGAAACAACAAGAGAAGATTATTTAGATGATAATAAGAAGCTTTGAAACCTTTGATGTAATACTGTATTTATGGCCCAGCTTAGAAGTCAAATTTCACATGTGCAGAATCTAATGCAAATGAATTCAAACAATAGGTTTTTCTGATTTGCTTGAGATTCAGCACATTCAACTGGTCCTAACAATTAGTTATTGTGCAATATGGACATTATTCTAAGTTTTAATAATGGCTTCTAATAACTAATAATAATACCTTTGGGTTAAGTCTGATCTCCAGAATAGATCCATACTCTGAAAACAAAAAAATTAAATACTAAATTGGCTATCAATGCTACAGGAAAACATTCTCAAAGCCCACTTTTACTGCTCTGTGCTCACCACTAATGAAATAGTGAGTGCATCTTGGTGCAAGACTATGTGGTCAGCTTGAAATGGATGAATGGTGTCTTCAATAAGATTGCTAAAAGCAAACAATTGATAAATGGACCCTTTCAGCTTGGGCGTAATGTTTTCCCATTTCAGACCCCATTTCTTTATCTTGAGAATAAGATTCTTTGTTTGAGTTTTATCCATATTCATGTGTCTTCTCCTATGCAACTGTTAAACAAAGAAATGGTTCTCTAGGGAATGACACAAGATCTGAAACGGGTAAACATTACAAACCAAAAAGGGTATATCATCCCTACTTACTTGAGAACACTTCTCTGACTTCGGCATCTTTAACCCCATTTGGCAAGTTTCCAATGAACACCTGATGATCATCTGGTGCATTTCTTGCCGCCATTCTGGCCTCTTTGTTCACAAACCCTGGTCTTTCACGTGGTGGGGCAGGCTTAGCTACAGCAGGCTGGACCACTGGACGCTAGAAGATTAAAACAAAAGCATTATACATTGGGCTCTGAAGCAGGTTTATGAGAATTATAAGTGCAACAAAGTAAAGGAATTCTTTAACCATTTTATTGCCACACTGAGCCATCCAATGGGCTATTTGCATAAGTCTCCCAGTACAATTTCAAATAACAAATCCATGTGGTTGATGATAACTACAATAATCAGACTTACTGGTGGTGTAGGCTTGGGCTGTGGTTTGGGTGCCGCTGGGACTACCGTCATACTAGGTGTCCCACTGGACCTTCCTAGCAAGTCTGCCCAGGTCTTGGGTTTTTCCTCTGTGGAATCAAATACATTAAAATAAAATTATTGTGGAATTCTGTAATCTCAAACTTGAGGCTGTGCTAAGTAAGTCAATACTCCCGTTTCGAGTTCTCTTTTACGCTGTGTTAGCCTCAATTGTGCGTAAATTATGCAGAAATTTAGATAAAACTCGTGAAATTTCAAAGTATTTTTATTGTCTTCTTCACACACAGATCTCTTGAATTTTCATGGGCTGTTACTGAATAAAAGAATATATTACACGGTTTTGAGGCTAACACAGCGTAAAAGAGAACTCGAAACTGGAGTATTTTACCCCATGTATCTTGAACCCCATTATTTTTGACCTTTTCCCTGGTCCAAAGGAGGTTCAAGATAATGCAATTTCTCTGATATATAAGTGTGGTTACCAGTACAAAATAGTGGAATTTTATTGATATATGCAAGGGTACATTGGAACTGTACAATAATGATTGTCAACTATGATCAAAACTCTGGCAACTCAATTTACTTTTAAATTCTTAAGCTTATACGTAGCATTGTGGTTGATAAGTGAATTCGTAAAATTTGAAAATATTTTATGATAATTGACGACAGCAAGTCCAAAACCTAATATTCAACTGAATTTTTTTTTTGGAATATTGGAGTTTTGATCAGAGTCTTGAAATGAAAACATAAAGTCTTCAAATTTAAATTCTAGAGTTTTCTCATAATTAATGCATGTCAAATTATCTGTAGATGTAAACATTGTTTGTTATTATATTTTAGCCATAACATACCTTTGGGAGATTCCTGTACTGGTTCCTCATCCCTTGCATCTCTGAACATATCAGCAGGTGCTTCATCACTTGGGACTTGCTGCAGATGAGCTGTATCTGGTTCTTCAGGCTCTGCATTCTTCATGTCAGGCATTTCCCTGGCCGACTCATTCAGTGCTGCCTATTAGTTAGGAACAATAATGGAATCAGTTACTATTTATTTCTTATGGTATGGGCTTAAAACCTATGAATATAGATGTGGTGTTTCATGTGAGGTAAAAGATCTTTCTCCTGTTTTCAATCTTCTTGGATCAGGACACTAAACTGTATCAAGCCTAACCCATCTGCCTTGCTCTAGCCTGCAGTATGATGTTAATGTTAAAGACCTGAGCATGCTATCTTGTGGTTAAACCATCCTCAGTGTCGGTGCTTGGCTACATAAACCATGGGGGTTCAAATAAAACAGATGACTCCTCAAAAAAATCTAAGTCAGAACTAATATCTTATCCTGTCCCAGTTTTATTACAACTTAAATAAGAAACAGAAAAAAATAAGAAAAAGAATAAATCAGGTGAAATAAATTACCTCTGACAACTGTTTGTCAACCACAATTTCTTGGAGTTCTTGCGACTCCTGCATCATTTGATTCTGCATCAAACCAGAATTTTCACTGCAACAAACAAACCAAAAATGTTAACTCAAGTATAGCTTCAAATTTGATTGATATCCTGAAACAATCTCTAGGCTGATCAATGTCAGGCATGGCTAGATGACAGGTTGAACTCACAGTGGAAAATTAGCTTGTTAGGTTTTGAGAGGAAAACTGGAGAACCTGACAAAAAACTGTTGAATCTAGGGTGAGACCCTAATAATCTCTAATCTCTATGTATATTTGTGAAATAGAACACCTTTTTCCAAGGGTTTATATGACCCTTTCATGTGACCTTAAAGCAGCTCAATTTGGACAAAACAAAAGAATTTCAATTTCTGAGAATCAGAACCAATTTTTTTGTCCACTAAATTGAGCTGCATTCTGACGTGCTGCAAGGAGTCTCTAAACAAGGTCCTCACTAACCTGACAGGATCTGTGTAATACAGATTGTTCGAAGGAACATCTTGAGTGACGTTCTGTACAAGAACAGAATCTTGTTCGTAGTTTGTCACTCCATTTGTCACTTGGTTGGGTTCTTCCTCACCTTCAGAATCTTTAATTTAAGTAAAAATAAACAAATAAATAAATAGGCAAGCAAACAAGCAAACTCACTTAAAGAAATTTCTTCTTTTGAGGTTTGAATTTTTTTTGATGTTGATATTTTTCATTTTTTCATTGTTTTTACCGTCAGGTAAGGATTTACTGAAAGGGGTCCATTCTGTAATAGGGTGATATTTTCCTTACCTACTGTGCCGTCAGCAGTTTCATCACTTGTTTCCTCAGGGAAGACCTCATCTTGATACCTGAATATGTCATTGTGGACATAGTATTTTCTTGTGTCCTAGACAGAAGAGTTAAGAGAAAATCCATCAATTGAAAATCCATTTGACTGGACAAGTTTTAATTCTGGCCAGACATTGTCCATTAACCGCTTGTTATTTCGAGCCCTGCAATCATATTTTTTATTCCATAGAGGTTTTTTTCTGATCTTCTTAATCATTTACATTTTATACTCGCCTTTAAAGCTCAAACTTCTTACCTCTCCAGGAGCCAACACAAAGGTCTGCATAAACCTGCGCATGGACTGTCCATTGTTGGAGAGTTCTCCTGACACTTGGACGACTACCCCTTCTGACAGGGTAGAGTGGCTGTCCACTTGCCTAATCTTTGTGCGGCAGTCCACAAAGTTCAGGTCTTGTATTTTTTTGTATATTGCCTGTGTAACACAAAATTAATATTATAGCAAACTGTGTTAAATAAAAGTTTGTTAATCAACCTTTTCGGCTTGGGTTTAATGTTTCCCCATTTCAGACTGTGTTATTCCCTTAAGAATAAGATTCTTTGTTTGAGTTGTATCTATATTCATGTGTCTTTTCATACTCAACTATTAAACAAAGAAATGATGCTCTAGGAAATGACATGTGGTCTGAAATGGGAAAACATTATGCCCAAGATAAAAAGGCTTCTTAAGCTTTATATTTAAGAACATAGATTATAGAAATATAAAATAATATATCAAACTCCTGTACATGTATTACCTCTTGGCCCATGACAGGGTTTTCAGAGTGGCCGTTGGCAGAGTCTCCATGAAGAAATCTGGAATGCTTGGTGTAGAATCTAGATAAGAAATATAAGCAGAATTCATATTTTATAACAATATCCATGAGTGATCTTCTTTCTATGCAATAATTAATCAAAAGAGAGGAAAATAATTCTTTTGCTGACAATGTTTTTCAATTACAAGTTACTTTTCATTATTCCTTCAAGTTCTTTTTATTCTAAATTGCACTAATTTCTGTTTTTGTATTCTTGGTTTTTACATTATATACTTCAAAAATAAACTGTTGACATAATCAACTGAAAAACTGGTATTCTGAAATTCAGAAATGTTCACCAAAAATGTTTTCAACAAACCCATTTATTCAAAAAAATGCAATAAAGAAATGTCAATAATGACCTCTAATAAGAACAAAAATATATTAGATGTCATTGCACAAGTTTATATGAATTACGTGAGAATGTATTAATGACTTTTTGAATAAATAAATATGTATAGTTATAATAAAACGTGTTCATATCTAGATTGAATAGGCTTTTATATCATGGCGTCATTTACTACTGCTACCAGAATCCTTTGCACACTTTCTTTTGTTCAGTTCATTATCACCAATTGTCTTACTATTCTCATGAGGAAATACAAATTTGAATAACAAAGAAAATTTGAGAAGCAGTTTGGTAGTGGTAGTAAAATGACGCCATTATGTACAAGGTCTATTGTAGCGCAATACTATTGATTATATCAAAGTTAAAGAGTAATAGATTTGAATTACCTGTGAAGTTTCAAAGGATCTTGATTGAGAACAGTATAATATTGCCTTACAAATTCTCTGCCCACACACTGAGGGCTCAGAACTACTGGAGCTCGATCACGAACCACTGCCATCTGCACCATCACCTGTCTTACTACAATAAACACAATACTCAACATTATTTGTCTGCACTTATCTTCAATATTCTGCTCCTAAAAGATTTACATTGAAGCATACTTTTCAATACTTTGGATCAACTATCAAAATAATCTTAAAATAAACCTGTATTGACAATATACTTATTTTAACCAAGAAATATCATCCACAATATAATGCAAACATTAAAACTAATTGTATTTAACTAATTTGAATTGCAGAAATTTCAAGAGGAAAAGAGCAGATTTCTTATTATGGATTATGTTATCGCATAATCAACATTTCAAATCAAATTTATTTATTAAGATTTTCACATCATAATGGCATAATGGAGTAACAATTACAAGAAATATCTTTCTTACTGCAAAGAAAACTGGAACCTTGTGCTTTATAATCTTTCTGAATCAATAAAAATTTTAATCAAAATCTATTTTGCAGATGTAATAAATCTAGACATTGTTAGATATGGAAACAAGTTAGCTGCAGATAAACATGTCATTATTATAATCTTATTGCTTTGGTAGAATTGTTATTGTCTGACACTGCTGACTATAATTATTCATCAGAGCATTCATGAATGGTCTAAGGATTTTGATTATTCATTTCAAAAATACCTAGAAAAACAACTGAAGATGTTAGTCATGCTAGACAAAGATATCCTTCAAATGTTTTATTTATTTTATTTATTTTTATTTAATAGCTTTAACAGAGCACGAAGAGACTCGTGGTCCATATGAACATGCCCCATACTTACATAAACATATGCAATACTAACAATAAACAAACAGATACATAATTAACAACAAAATCTGACACATAGTATGAATAAAACAATAGTGATAATAATAATTTATCGACAACAGACTGTTGCCGGGGAAACAGATCTGCATTTAGAGCAAATAGTTTTAAAGGTTCTTATTCGGTCAGGATCAAAAGCTGAATGAAGAAGTGACTTGTAATGCGAACGAACTGTCGTTTTAAAAGATGACAGAGTGGTACTTTCCTTAATATTAAGAGGCAGTGAATTCCAGAGAGGTATAATCCTATTAAAGTATGAGTCCCTGAAAGTTGAGGTTCTAGTTAAATGTTATCAATCCTGAAACAACCTCTGGCTGATAACAGTCAGGGAATGGCTAATTCGTGAATTGGAATTCAGTATGTTAGATTCACAGAGTAATAAAAACTAGGAAAACCCAGGGAAAACCCTTGAATCAAGGGAGAGACCTAACAAACTCTACTCACATGTGATGGGAATTGAACTAGAGATCTCAGTGGTGAGAGGTAGGTGTACTACCACTCACTACCCTCAATTCCCATTCCTGTGTAAAGTCTTTTCACCCCATTACTAACCATCAGACAAAGTATTGAAGTTCTAGTCAACTGATTACATCAGTGAAAAAATATTACATGCAGAATAAACTTAAGGTGACTGACTACTTTAGCAAGGAATAATTACGTAATAAAAATGTTCTTTTTAACTCTAACGCTGATTCCAAAAATGAAAAGAAAAATGGGGTGTCCTGAGCTCGTTTTCAAGACAATGAATTTTGAATATGACCATCATGACAAGTTTTCGAAAGAAAATGGCGGAAAAGATATTTAGAGTTCAGTGCAAAATTTGGGGTTTTTGCCCTGTTGAAGTTTAAAACATGTATGGTTCCTCAATAAAATCTTGAAGGTTGTTATGTGATTTTGAGAGGATTTTGTGCGCGTGCACATCCTGGGCTCAAATTGAATGTTCTTCTTTATTCTGCAAACCCTAAGAAGCTAAATTCCAATTTCATCTGTGAGATGGCCATGCTCTGACTTTGATGAGCCCAGAGGTTGTTGCAGTGTTCAAAAAAAATTGAAAGTGTTGCAAGTTGTTTTTTAGTTCCAACATTCATTATCCTATCACTTAAATTCTTTTGCAATTTTGCATCCAGATCTAATACTTTTAATCTGTTTACAAGTATAAGTGGTTATAGTTTCTTCGTGTCTATCTCAATCAAGAAAAAATTATAAGGTATATGTCTGTGCTTATTTTGTTATATTGAATGCCTCTAAAGGATATGATACCCCCTGTACAGCTAATTCCAAAACGATATTGATAAAGCTTCATCACTATAAATCAACTAAATTAAACTCTAAAACATAGTACAACATTTTTAAGAATCTTGATCGCCGGAAACCATAAAACAAATAGAATAAAATAGTACGGAAAACACCTGCATAAAAATAGTATCATCAGGACACTTAAGTTCACGAATTTTTAAATGATATAGGTTTAACAGCCCTAGCAATATAATTTATTTTCCTATTAAGAGCAGAGAAGTGGAAAAACTGCAAAAACAAGAGGAAAATTGGAAGTGTACGTAATCTCCAGAAAATACAATCTAGAACTACCAAAACCAATAACTACCAAAACTAAGCCAGTCTAAAGACTTAAATAGGACTATCCGTCAAGAAATAGAGAGTAATCGAAGTAAGAAATACTTCAAATATGAGAGCAAGTCATCTCCATCTATCACAGGTTAACGAGTCTGGTGAAAAAGGGATTAGCGCGCCACTGCACTATTTTTACAAACTAGTGTACTTGGAGTGAAACCATATTATAATACTACACCACAAGCCCCCAAAAGCAAATTTACTTTAGTTATGTCTAGGATACAAGTTAGTAGCCTCAAAAGTATGATAAAAGATTATTAGAAAGGTTCATAATGAGTCATACACCGGCATTTTTCAGGACGCATAGTTGTGAAGTTCAAGTTTTGTTCGATTAATGTTCACGAATTCCCGCGATCAACAGAAATTACAACTAAAAATGTCAAGTTTTGACATGAACTGAAGTTAAGACTGAGATCAGCAGATCAAGGATTCAGAAAACATCGAGCAAAGCCCGCGATTCACGTCCGAAGTCGCCAACATCGAAATGCCCAGCCCTACACGCGTTCGTTTTTGATCAGCTTTTCTTTACACGCTGTCCGCAAAAACTCTGAAAACTAAAGTTTTAACAGCATACATACCTTGTAAATCTATCTAGTTCACAAAGAGAGAAGTGTAAGAATCATTTCGCTCCTTTATAGATGTGTTTAGTTGGGTTTTTAAGGAGGGAAATTCAGCGTAAAGTGTAGAGAAAGGCGATGATTTTCAATCTTTTCCCTTCTCTTCCAACATGGATGGAATCACATGCGTACATCATTCACTGCACATGCGCAATGTCCAGGCCGAAACTGACGGGGAGAACCGGAGGAGGTATGGTGACTAGAGGAAGTTAAAAAAACTCCTTCCGGTCAAGATGGAACTGAAAGGAATGGAATGAATGAAAGAAATTTGAGGGGTTAAGTTTTTCAAAAAGGGGTAAGGGAAAAAATGTCTAAAATAGGTTACTGAGAATAATGTCAAGTATGAATGAAAGAGGAAGAGAAGCTGCTCAATAATTTTTTTGGAAGGGAGTGGAATCCCAACTAGTGATTATTTGTGGGGGCTGCAACCAAGGCCAAAGTAGACCAAATCCAGAAAGTGGAACCCTCAAAAAAGATAAACCAAAAATTCCAAGCCAATTAATAGAAAAGCTTGTCTATTAGCGCAAAGAATTTATAAGTATCTTTCACTTTAGAGTGGTTTTCATTAGAGCGGTTCTAATGAAACCTGTGAAATACACTTTAGTTTATTACACTCTACTTTACTCCGATTCTTTTGTTTTCTATTGTGTTGGTTTGACTATTACACTTTGTTTCAAATATGGTTAATGCCAACAACTCTAATAGTCAGATAAAGACAATAAAACAAAAGAATTAGAGTGAACGAAGTAGTGCTACATACTCTAAAGTGTGTTTCTCGGGTTAATGAGAACTGCTCTGAGTGCAGTCTAAATACTGGATTTCAGTACCAAAATGCAGACCTTTTGGTCCTTTGGGGAGTACTGATGCCCCATGCACCTCCTATGTACTGGACTGAGATTTGGGTGGAGGGTATGTGTTTCCCAACTCATGTAATTGTGACAGCTAAGTTTTTTGAACTTATTTATTGCATTATATTCTTGCAGAAATTTCATACTCTCCTATTTGTAACTCTTGGTATGTTTTTCCTTACATACCACACTAAGAATGCACAGTTAGAAGAAGATTTGCAAGACTTCACTGTATTGTAAAGTTTTGACAAATAAATCTAGCTAATCACGTGCAATTTTCTTTAGGTTTTCTACTTCACTGACAGTGATCATGCCTATAATAGAATGATTTTATTCAACCTGTGAAAGAAAGATGACTGTTTTAGTTAATACTAGTTGATAAAGAACAAGAGAAAACAATGGATTTAGAGTCTACTACTATTAAACTATTGGTTTATCAATTTTCTCACAGGTTAAATAAAATCCCTCTTATTGAAGTAAACCAATAATTATTGACCTTTTCCACATTGATGTCTGGACAGCCATATTGGTGTCCCTATCCTTCGGGAATTGAACTCTATTTTTATTCAAAAACTGTCACCTATTGTTAGGTACACCAATATGGCCATCTTGAAGCCTACGTCACATCTGGATAAATACCCCATTAAATTTACATAAGTGAAAATGATCTATATGAATATAGAAATCAGCCAGGCTGCAATTTACATAAAGGTCACCAGAATGGTCCATCAATAATTTTGACCATATGTTACGAGTCTATAGCTCTATACTGGGTCAAACAATTTTCCCAAAATATTACAAATCACTACTGCACATGTATTTACTTTAATTATACATACATGCAAATGGTTGTAAAACAAAAACATGGATACAAACCACAGGTTACAAAAATTAATGAACTAAAAACCAAAACTGAGGCTCTGAGCCCTGCAAAGTGCCTCACAGAATTCAAAAACTAAGTGTACATCTTCAGTAATCTCTAGAATTTCTGTCCAATTGTTCTGCTAATAAAGCATATAAAACTACCTTCACGAGATTACATGTGGTCTAAGTAGAATAGACCCCTTGCAGTACATCAGAATGCAGCTCAATTTGGAGGGCAAAACAAAAGGATCCAATTCTCCAGAGTTTGAAATTCTTTTGTTTTGCCCTCCAAATTGGGCTGAATTTTGACGTGCTGCAAGAGGTCTATTTGTCCTTCCATCTTGTGTCTCTAAGTAGCTGCTCTACGGTGATATTCTGGAGGAGCAGTTTCATAGTCAGTAGAAAACAAACTATCTGCATTGGCTGCCAAGTATTCTAGGCAATCATGAATATGACCTACTATAAACCGTATACTCTTATCTTCTAAATTGGAAAATGATAAAGCATTACCAAGCTTTACAAACAGTCTTAGCAAGTGTTCTGATCCATAAATTTGTGACATTGGTAAGTTAGGGTTATCAGCTAACAAATCACCGTACTGAGGACGTTCAAATTTATATAGAAGCTGAGTTCCAAGCATAACGTTGAAATATTCTTGAACACCATCTACTACTTCTTGAGCAACTCCTGGTTTGACACCATTTGGATTCTTGGCCCTATATTTAGCATATTCATCTAAGATATCAGCAACAGTCTTTTTCCTTGGTAAGGGTACAAGCTGTTTTTGACGTGTTATCAAATCCCAATCATCTACAAGCCACTGCTTGAGATCATCTGGTATCATTATTTTCACATCGGATCGAGAAACATAGTTTTCATCATTTTCTACGTTATTTATTCGTGCACGTTTTCTTCTTGTTGGCCCTGAACTGTGAACGTCTTCACGCTTTGTACTTTTCTCAGAATCACTCGCAAGATTTCCAGAATTTTTGTCTTGCTTTTTTCTAGCTCTTTTACTTTTACTATGAAGAAAGAAGAGAGAAAACATGTTAATGATAGAAGAAATAAAACAGCATAAAACTTCAAAGCAGTTATAGCAACAATACCAATTTGAAGGTTTCTAAGAACATCTTTATCTTATACCCAGTATAGCAATTTTACTACCCCAAGAAACATATACTATTTATAAGGCCTGAGTGATGATCAGTTTTTCAGATAATAATTACACAACTCTATACTAACTGCTCCTTGTAATGATAGAAGTACCTTGAACATCATTACTCTGACAAAAGATTCACATCTGAAACATCATTTAAACATACTTTGTTCAAGCTATTTATATCATTCCTATAATAATTTATGATTCATACTATCACGCAGTTCAAACTAGTTTTACTCTCCAGATTACTTTTGCATAACTAATCCTGATCATTTGTCAGTAATGCAATATTCCATCATGATTATCACCACGTCACAGCATTTATGAAAATATCTCCAGGTCCACACAAAGTAAGTTACTTGTGTCATTGATTTTCATGATGACATAACCAAAATTAAATGTTTTTTTGAAAACATGTGACATTCAAATGACACTACAAGCCATTCCTTCTCATGCATTTTAATAGAAGCCAACTTTTCTTTGCAACGTCTTAGGAGTTGACTCTAATGAGGGTTCGACAACAACGAAAAATCGTTAAGATCTTTGTCTGATGTAAGGTAATGCACACTTTAGCATGAAAAATGTCTAAAAAGATGCCCAGAAGCCAGAAAAAGCTTCCATTATGCCATCATTAAGTGCATTAGCTTACAACGACAATCACTTTGAAGTACAATTTTATCGATCAAAATAGTATATAGAAAAGGAAGTGAAACGATTCCAAGAAAGAATGTCATCAGATCGACTTGTGATCTCCAAGACAGACAAGCTCCACGTGTAGGGGAAGATATCTTTGCAATCATTTACAATGCGGTATAATATCTGACAAACGCCTTACTACAACTACTCCTTCAATGTCCTCAAGACAATCACACCACACATATAACCCATTTCCTAAAGCAATACAAACATACATTTGCTCTCTAAGTTCCCGCTGTTTTTGTAGATTGGCTTCGTTGAACTTAAGGACTCGGTTCTCCGGTACCCACTCGTCCCAATTTTTGTTCCAGCCGTTGTAATGAATCAAATAGCGAGGTGTTTTTTCCTTTACTTGGCCCTTCATACACTTGGCTTCATATATTAAAGGTCCGTGAAAACATAAAACGCGTTCTCCTTCGGCAAATTTGAGTTTTGGTGGCATTTGGTAAGCGATTATTCTTGAGTTTGGTGGTTGCTGACTCACTCACCGGTAAAACTTCACTCGAATGTCGAAGATTCGAGGAAAACGTGGTTGCCTTGGCATAGTACGAGCAATCTGATTGGACCATTCACATTCTTTCCCAAGAACTAACCAATCACAGATGTGATTAGATTCATTCTCGACAATGCATTGCGGGTTGATTTTGGTTTGTCAAACAGAAAAGTTTTTCATACTTTCCAAAAATGTTTTGGGAATAAGTTTTGAATGGTCCAAAAATAATGCTTCTGAAACGCATTTTATACAAGTGTAGATTCCTGAAATGGGATTGAAGAGGTTTTGAGATTTCCCATTCCAAATTTCCACTTTTCTGAGAAAGCGGAAGTGGAAATACAATCCTGGTAAACGTTGATCCACAATGGCTTCCATAAGGAGGGCATTTATTCAACTGTTCGCGTACAAAAAGTCGTTGTTCTGTATGATATTTGTAGTAGCCCTCATCCTGATCATAGAAAGTTTGTTCTACGTATACACAGATGCAGACGGGTCGTTACTCGAAAATATTGAAGAACAGTTTGTCAAGTTTGAAGGTAAATTAGGTAATGAAGATCATTTCATACCAGACGTCCCTCAAAAATCACCCGAGTATGATGAGAACTGGATGGATAGCTATGCTGAAGGTAGTCCAGAAACCTTTAAAATGTTTTTACTACTAAAAACCTAACAAGCTAACTGTGACAATTGATACGTATGACTTTGTAGTTGTTTATTATTATACTAAGTCCCTAGGGAGTACAGTCCATCAATATATTGACGGCAGACAGAGGATTGATTGGCATCTGATTTACACTATGATGATATGCTGTTATGACATAACTTATTGTTGCATTTCTGAAGAGGCTATCTACCCACACCCTACCTTCTACTACAGGTTCAATCAACAAATAGAAATCTCCACTAACTCTGGCTTTTATGAATAGAAAAATCACATAAATTCCTTTCCATTTTTCCATAAGATTTTAAAAGTATTCAGTTCATTTCAGATATTTCATAAACTTTTGCTGTATCGAATCTTGTAGTTGCATTTCACATATACATGACTAGTGCAATGTCCAAACCAATAATATCGTATTCGACTGATTTGATTAAGTAAGGAATGCAGAATATTAGACTTCACTGAGCAAGTGGCATGAAATAACCAAAGCTTGGCATTGATTCAAATGTCAAATTCATCTTGTCAAATGCAATGCACATGCTAGGACAAAAAACATTGCAGCTGCATTGTCTTGAAGCAAGGTGGCATTGAGTTTGTTGCAAGGGGCAGAATTAAATGCAATGCTTGAATCAGACGTTGAATTTAATGGATTTCAGTCGAACACCAAAGGCAAGATTTGATGCAGCAAAAGTTCAACATCTGAACTGCAACTTATTTTCATATGATATGTGTCTTTCTATTTGTTACTCATTTAGACACTAAACTGTGTTTTTTGATAGATAACTATTATTATGATGAAGTTGATCATAATCTCCAACATCTAAAGAAACCTGCAGCTTATGCTGCAAAACACAGGCTTCCCATCATCATGTGGTGGACTCATTTTACTGGTGGGAATAATATAAAAAGGTGTCCAAAGGGGGACTGCTACGTTACAGAGGCTCGTAAATTCAAGACTCATCCAAGAACAAAAGCATTCTTGTTTTATGGGACTTCATTCACGGCACAAGATTTGCCACTTCCTCGACTAGGTACATTTGTTGCTCCAGGTTCCTATTCAGGGCTCGAAATAGGGGCCTGCCAATGGCCAAAATGCAGGTCAAGTTTTACTACTGTCGAGCTAAAAAAAAATTTGAACTGCCAAATGGAAAATAAAAATGGCAGGGGAATTTTGCTCTAAAACTTTTTATCCTGCTGAAAATAAGAAACTGCCTGGCCATTTATCTTTTCTATTTTGAGCCCTGCTATATGATCTGTGATTTTGCCATTCAATGATTTGTATGATATGACAGCTTAATGTTTCAGAGCTTACCACTGTTTTCATAAGTGCTACATGCTGACCAAAACAACAATCACAACATGGAAATCAGGCAATACACTGCTGTCAGTCAAACAAATTGTTTGGTACCTTTACAAGCTCTGATTGACACCAGTGTATTGACCAATTTACCTGTTGCTACTGTTGTCTAGATCAGCATATAGCAATGAAAACAGTGGGCTTTACTTCTACAGTTCCAGAGGATTAACACATCCCTTGAATTGTCTCTGATTTGATCTTGAAATACATGTGGAGTTCCATCATCTCTAGCCTCAGGAATCTCAAACTTGAGATCATGTCCTGTGGACTTGTGCATTAATTATATAATTTAACCCTGGATATTGCAGGGCTTAAAAAATGGCAGGTAGTCGCTGGTCATGATGACTGGCAAATTTAGTTTTAGCTTGGTCGTACCTTGTTTCTGGCTTGTTACTGTTCAAAATGACCAGCAAGGCAAAGATTTGACCAGACAAGATCCAATTCTGGCTGGACATTGTCTGATGACCGGCTTTTATTTTAAGCCTTGATATAGAGAACCCATATTTCTGCCCTTTCTTGTGAACCAGGAAGTTCAAGATTTTGATGTTGAATTTATTTCATTGATTCTTTTTCAGCTCACCATGAATGGGGTTTGTGCCACGAAGAATCACCTAAAAATAACCCTATCTTACATCACCAATCCACTATTGAGCTCTTCAACCACACCTCAACATTTCGCCGTCATTCAGACTATCCTCTTATAACTCAATTCTTAAATTCCATAAAAATACTTCTTACTCCACCTCAATTTGATTTGAAACAGAAAAAAAATAATGGACTTGCATCAATTGTCTACATTCAAACTGGCTGTGATCCACCATCAGACAGAGATGTTTACGTAGAAGAATTAATGAAATACATCAAGATAGACTCTTACGGTAAATGTCTCCATAACAAAGACCTTCCCACTAAATATGTAGACCCTATGACAATGGATGAAAAAGGCTTCCATGATATCTTAGCTCAATACAAGTTTACTCTCTCCATGGAAAATGCAATCTGTGAAGATTATATAACAGAAAAATTATGGCGACCATTAGTTTTAGGCTCTGTTCCAATTTATCATGGTTCTCCTAGTGTAAATGACTGGATGCCGAATAGCAAATCAATCATTTTGATTAATGATTTCAAAAGTCCGAAGGAATTGGCTGAATATATTCACTGGCTTGACGATAACGATGACGAGTATTTGAAATACCTTCAATATAAGACTGATGGAGTAACCAATGAAAATCTTTCAAATTTTATGAAGGGAAGACCTTGGGGACACACATATAGTGAGCAGACATTTGTGTCTGGCTTCGAGTGCTTAATATGTGACAGAATTCATGATAATCTCAAGCTGGAATCAAGCGGATTGCCAAAAAAGACCCACATAGCAAACCAGGATCATTATGGTTGTCCTAGACCAGTCTTGTTTCCTTTTAAAGACTCTACATTTGCTGGTAAAACTTTTGAAAGAAGAATCTGGATGGATGAATATGATCAGAGTAAAATAGAATCAGAAAGGCTCAAGCAAAAAGTACTGAATTCAACCCCAAAGTCATTGAATATTAGTTAGTTACATCAAACAAATATGGTGATCATGTACTGTAGGACCAGCTAAAAACTATTTTTTTTACCAACAAAAACTTCCAGTACAGATTCCAAACAAAAGTTCCAATAATATATTTTTAAAATTCAACTTTTTTAAAAAAGGTTGGCATCAAAATCTTATTAACAAAAGTTACAATGTATTTTTTTTTTAAGAGAAAAAAGTGATTTTATTTCAGGGGCAGTGGAAGTGGGGGGCCGGGGGGGGGAGGGGTGGCACTGCCCCCCCCCCCCCACTTTTTTATTTTTTGGGGGGCCAGGCTCCCCTAAAAAAATTGTGGTTTGGATAAATCATAAACTGTAAATCTTAAATATTTTTAAAAGCATTTGTATTTTGTATTTTGTAAAAAAAAAATAATTGTCAGCTTCCGCTGCCGCTGTATTTAACAAATTCCTAAAATACAGAAATCATTATAATTATATCATATATATATATATATATCCATAAATCAAAATGTATAAATGAAGACTGACAAATATTTTACGAGAGAAAAATGAACTTCCACAATGTTCATGATTCAGTTGTTTGAAATATAAAAACATCCAAATGAATGAAAGTTGCTTTTGTTTTGCATTTGCCGCTGGGGTCTTTAACCTAGGGTTTCATTCACGGTGGCTGGAAATCTGAGCTTATGTCTTGATGTACAGTGGAACCTGGTTAATACGGCCACCTAAGGGACATGCCAAAGTGGTCGTATTAGCCGGGTGTCTGTATTTAGCGGGTAAATTTAATAGAAAATGTATTTTCCTACAAGACTTACAAAACTGTCTGTAAAACTGTCCGGGTGACTGTACTAAGTGGGTGGCCATAGAGTGAGGTTCCACTTTATATCTGATGGTTTCAGGGGCAGATCTTAAAGGGTGTTTGTCCAAACCCCCTATATGAGAACTATGAACCCCTTTAATCAGAAAATGGCCAATGTAAAATAATGTTTTTGGTTTCCGATTTGGTGGTTCGAGCCCCCTCCTTTGTTTTTAGTTAGGTAGTCAACCCCCCTCTAACCAAAATTTTGAATCACCCTTGCAAAAGGGAGGGGGTCAGTTGGGGGAGGGGGGAAATCTTAGAAAAATCAAGATCAAGAGAGGGGCACACAATAAAGTCTCAAAAATAGTATAGCCTGCATAGTCAGACTCTTGTGGGGGGAATGAGTCTGGCTATGCAGGCTATAAACAGTATGAAACGCATGGGAGGAGCTTTTTTCTTCTCTGAAACAATGTAGACAAGGGTCAGATTTCTTGTTTGGGTAATTACCAAGCAAATTCTACTGCCACCCTTCCTGATAAAAAATGAATGGTCCCTAAATGTTACAGATGAATCAAACCCTTGAATAAAGCACTAATATACCCTTTTCGAGATGCGCAAGCACTTTCAAAAATATT
Organism: Anthopleura sola; assembly: GCA_023349425.1. Taxonomy (NCBI): domain Eukaryota; kingdom Metazoa; phylum Cnidaria; class Anthozoa; order Actiniaria; family Actiniidae; genus Anthopleura; species Anthopleura sola. The sequence goes on along the minus strand of JALHLI010000030.1, from coordinate 978,024 downwards.
GCAGGTGCAGACATGAAAAAGAGGCATGAAAAAGATCATACTTTATATTACTGACACTGCCCGAAAATGCCTCGCATCATGTCTGCGCCTGCAATATTTTTGAAAGCACTCTATTGCAATAGTTTATGTTAGCAATGTTGACAAATCACCATCACTATAGTATGAACACCATTCACAGCTGGTGTATAACAACAGACGTACACTTAATACCTTGACTGCGATTTTTATTAATTTTATTACCTTTTAGGCTTATCAAAGAGAAGTCATAAAAACAAATAGTTACATTAGATTTGAGCTGTTTACAGTGAGGAATCATGAACTCAAACCATGAACACTTGACATTTTCATATTTTTTATTTTATGAACTTTCTACTGCTTCAAACCTGAAAATGAAGCACTGAACTCGAAAAATCTTATTCAAAATAAATCATATCTCCAATCGATTCACACGATGGATAAAGGAGGAAAAAAGTAGGAAAAAACCTCAAAGTGTTCATGTGTCGAGTGTCCTCACTAACAATGAGAAACACTGTAATTATTGATATTTTTTATATTGATTTCTGCTTTCAGAAGGCACGCCTTGTATGAATCCATTTCTTAATTCTTTACATACTTTGTGTTATCACCAGGTACAATTCTTAAGATAATCTGATTTTCTTTTATTAGTTCAATGATTCTTTAATCCTACAACACAAGTAGATTTTATCTACTTTTAGTTTGACAGAATAATAAATTATGAAATGAAACTAGTTTCATAAAAGTTAAAAGCAAAGATAAACAATTTGTCTGTGGTTTTAAACCAAGTCATTTAATCAATCAAAACTTATCAGTCGATACCTTTTTTTTTCTCTGGCAGCAGTCAAAAAACAAATTCCAACAGGAAAACTCTGAACTAGTGAGTTCACAGAATATTGAGAACCACAGTAATTTGTGCAATGATGCAAATGTAGTGTATTCACCAATTTGGTGCTGCATGTAATCTCATGCTGATCATGAAAGCCATCAATGTAGTATGCAATGTTGCATGTGTTGAGGTAACAATAAAGAATGCATGACCAAAATTGCTGGCATTAGGATGTAGGTAGGGTGTAGGTAGGGTGTAGGTAGGGTGTAGGTAGGGTGTAGGTAGGGTGTAGGTAGGGTGTAGGTAGGGTGTAGTTAGGGTTTAGGTAGAGTGATGGTACAGTGTATGCTGGTTGCCAGTACAATTTTAGGGTCACAGTCTTTACTATTACCAGGTTATGAGGAAACAATTTCAACAACTAACAAACTTAGAATAATCTACCTATATTCTGCTTAACCTGAAATACTGCAAATGACTAGTTACATTCTTTGAATACTGTATTTTCTCGGCCCAGTATAAAAACACTCGCAAATCATATTTTAAGTCTTACCTCTAAAAACACCTGCACAAAAAACTTGAAAATATATTTACTTAAAATAATATCTAAAATCCAGATAATATATATTAATGTTGGCCATTTTTGATATTTTTTAATACACAGTCAACATATGCCTTATTTTCTACAAGGGCAGTGTTCATGTCAGGTGGCTATGAACTTAAAAAGAAAAATACCTAGTATGTCTGATTATAAGAATTAGTTTCAGAGAAAATGTATGTCATTCTCTTAGGAACAAGAATTCTTTGGTTGAGTTGTACCCAGATATGAAGAAATGATACCCTAGGTAATGACATGGTCTGAAATGGAAATACAAGAGGAAAAACTGGAGAACCTAGCTCTAGACACTCAAAGCACAGGCGAGAACCAACAAGCAACTCTACTCACATACGACACCAAGCCCAGCGACATTCAAACCCAGGTTTCATTGATGAGAGGTAAACACTCTCACCGATGCGCCAACTGTGCTTCCCATGTTTTCCCACTTAAGACCATGTGTCATCGTCTCGAGGAAAAGGTTTTTTTTCATTGAATTGCTAAGTGTCTTCTCATGTGCAACCATTAAGCAAAGAAATGATACTAAAAGGAATGCCATGTCGCATGGAATGGAAAACATGACACTAAAGCTCAAGAGCTTCATTGCTTTTGAAACAAAGGGTCTGCAGACAGGGCACATATGGAGTCCTACTAGTTCACTACAGCCTTGTATAAACACTGCCTAGTTGTAAATATTTGTAAAATTAATATATATGCACTGCTACTCTAATACTTTAATCTATAAATACTGTACATGATAAAATACACACACCAAGCTATTATACATTATATGACACAAGGTAAAATACTGGACATCAGTATAGTAAATCTTGATTGGTGAAGAGACAGTCGATTGAAATGAAATCTTCAGCCATGGACATTTTTAGACACAAGCATCACTTCTACTTTACTGAATATTGAATTTATAACCCTCATTCAAAGGTTAATTTTTAGGGGAGTGACAGAAACGACTGCGATGAAAAACCTTAGTGCTCATCTATAAGGTGTATCAAAGATAGAGCAAATTTCATATGAGTGTGAAAGTCATGGCACATGGTGTGGTTATTGCACAGCAAAGACACAGCACCAAACATCCAACGTTTTTTTTTATACACCGCACAGCACTGACATGGTCACAGTGAGGCATGGTCCGTGCCGTAAGTTTTTCGTAATCATATGAAAACTGCTCTAATACTGTTAGTATTAAGAACTAGAGAGTAGAAGAGTAGATCTCATCTGACTCTCGAGAATGGTACATGTTACAAACTTTTCTCCAAGAAAGACTACCAACTGATACTAGTTACAATTATTAAAACTACAACTCACAGACATTTTTTTCCATACTATGTTTCCAAACTCTCATTACTGTCTCCGTTGAAAGTATTTGTCTGTTCTATATGTACTTCTTGTAAATGTGGAATGGTCACTTCTGGTTCAATGGTGATGCTGTTTTCTGATGGACTGCAGTTACTTTGCTGTAATAAATAAAGGTTTGCATATTTATCATTACTACTATTGCTGCTTCTGCTACCACTACCACTGCCACTGCCACTGCCACCAGCTTCTATCACTGCAAGATGCTGCTGTTCCAGGCCTGTTGCTAGGACCTGGAAAGGGGGGAGTCACTTTTCTGCTAATCTCAGTTATTGCTCCAGCTTTTCTCACAGAAATTTGCGATTAGAAAGAGTAAGAATGGAAGAGGTGGTTCATTCAAACCATCGACAACCCCTAGCAAAGGGACTGTGTTCTTTATGATAATCAAATGAATGAGTGAGACATTACCTGGGTTGCTTGAAGCTGTTTTTCAAGTTGAAGTATCCTAACATCTTTCTTTAGGTTTTCTGTTTCCAGTCGTTGAACTTGATTTTCTAAGCGAATTAGATCTCTCTCCTGGAGACAAGTAAACTGAATTATCAGGTAGAACTAAGGTAGAATATATAAAATGTGTGCATGTGATGTGTGCAGTTATCAAGCATACAGGGATTGGCAGAACTTGAGAAAAGTGTAAGGAGAAGTATGATGGCCTACGTTTGCCATTCCACATCCCATGGCCAATAGACCCCTTGCTCGTGATGTCAAAGCAGCTCAATTTGGAGGACAAAACAAAAGAATTTTAATCTCCTGAGAATTGGAACCTATTGTTTTGCCCTTCAAATTGAGCTGCATTTCAACGTGCTGCAAGGGGTCTATTTGGTTATTTTTTGATACAGTCGCCTAATCAAATATACCATCTGCCTACTTGAAATTTTAATGAAATCCCAGTAGCTACAAATTTAATTTTTTTGTATCACTTCCAGTAGTATCATCTAGTATGTTATACATACCTTGAGAGCATGTAACTGAGTTTCCAGCTCAGCAATATGAGAAATTTTACTCAGGTTTTCTTGTTCAAGTATACGAATGTGGTGCTTAAGAATGGTAATCTCATGGGCTTTACCTTCCAACTACAAAAAAAAAACAAAAAAAAACAAAAAATTTTATAATTCTTTGATATATATATTTTTTGTAATGTATCCTATAGACTCCTGTGAAAGCTTAAAAAGTCCTTACTATTGACATTTCAACCCACCTGAAGATTAGCTTGTCGTTTTGATAATCCGATTGAAGATGCCACAGAACCAGATATCTTGCTCTTAGATAAATAACTGGATGGTGACGGTCTGATAGGAGTATGGGATGGAAGTAGAGTGACTGATGACCCTGAGGTTCGTAGTGCTTCACTGACTGACGAAAGTGCAAAGTGGGAAGATGGCATGGAAAAGGGTGTATTGAGAGGGCTGTTAAGAGGTGTGAACGTGACATGAACTGTGGTCTTGGATGGATTTGAACTGTTTGCTGAAGATGCTGTCGTGTCTTCCTGGTCATCAGACATATCAGCAGTCCTGTCTCCAACACCAACGTCTGACCATGAGACTTCTGCTGTATTCACTTCTGTCTTTGGTATTGGTGGATCATTTTCTTCAGATGTTTTGGTGGTAGGTTCGGTTTGAGTGATGACACTTTCTGGTGTAGCCATGGTTGGGCCTATTGAAGGTCTGACACGCTATACAGAAAGAATCACACAACATTAATTATTGTGCGATAAAGAAAATGTTTTTCATTCCCACCTACCCTCTCTCCTGAATTTCGTTGATTTAACGGAACCCTGAAAAGAAGTTTTATAACAAATACTGTATTTACTCATTTAAGCGCTGCCCTGAAATGAGTGCCGCAACCAAAACACTACAAATCTAAAGAGCGCCGCAGCACTTAATCAAGTAAATATGGGATACTAAATATTGCTTTGATTATTAAAAAATCAATAAAAACTATTGTTAAGAATGGAAGTGGAAAGAATTGGAGAATAAAAATAAATGAAAGAAAAAATGAATGAAGGAATTAATGAGGATAATTATGATAGGACAATGGAATGATTGAAGAATTAAGGAAGAAGGAAGGAAAATCAGAGGAAATAAAAAAACTAATTTACTGGAAAAGGGTACAACCACTTACTTTTAACATATGCCGAACTTGATTGCCATTTGGTACCAATCGTGGATCATCAGCATTCAAACCTTGATCTTCAACATACTTTTTGAACCACATCAAGGCCTCATCAGGACTAGCTCCTTCCATTCTTTTTCTCTTCAGCTGATTCCGGACAGCTGCTGGTACCCGGTGCTTGTTGACATCGGTAATATTCCCAGCTCCGTGACTCCCGGAGAAATAAATCTCCGACATATCTGGATTATCACCGTATATACTAACTTTACACTGAGCGTAGCAATGGCGTCGTTTTCCTGTGCAGTTGGCTCTAGGGGTACAACCATAACGTCGACCAGGACAAAAAAGACATTCACTTACGAGAAGATAACGATCGATGTTGGATCTGTTACTGAGTGGACGCATTCCATCTTTCAACTTACACCCTACCTTTCCAGTAATTGTTGGTCTCTCAGCTCGGCCCGATGGAGTATCGATCACAGCTCCATTCCCAAAGTTTAGCCGTTCAAAGTTCCAGCTAATTTGCTTGGCAAAAAATGCTGGAAGTTCAGCGACAGTGACTTTGATGGGTTCGCTCCACTCCGGAACTGGACAAAGTCGACACATGATTTCCTTTGTCTACCAGCTTTTTCCAGCCGTTCGGGGAATAAAGTTTAACTCAACAAAGTAACCAGAAGAGGTGCTAGTTTCTTTAACGTATGCAGATGTTGAGAAGCATTTGTATTTTGAGGAGAATTTTTAGTGTTTTTAGAATCTCATGTTCGAAGTGAAGACGCCATTTTGATTGTAAAGATGGCCTAGCGCTTGTTTTATGCCGGGTATCCGCATACATCCATCCATAATATCGCAGTCTCTTGTCTCTTTTCTTTCGCGCATTCTCCCTTCTTTTTCCTTCTATCTTTCTTTCAAATTTTATGTCTTTCCATTTGTTTTCTCGTCTATTGAATTTTACCTTTCATTTACTATCCGTTTCCCTTTCTTTTCCCTCTCTTTTCTTTCATTTCTTTTTGTTTCCCTTTCCTCCATTTTTCTCTTTTTTCGGTGGTTCAATTTTTTTCTTTTGGGTTTTCTTCAACAACCTCCAGGTCAGTATAGAAAAAAGTTATGTACATATAACGCCCACAAATTTCAGTCCTTATTCTGGTCCGTCGAAAACATCCTTGATATGGGCATATGATTTGTCAAGAAAATAGTGCAAAATCGTAAAAAATCACTAATATTTTTTCTCAAAAACTTTGAAATCGTGGTAGCTCCAGAAACGTGTATGGCGAAAATCCAAAGGGCTTTGGTCAGTTTGGTATCTGGCTTAGAAAAACTCTAAAGAATGGGGATTGGTAACGATCCCACTTCCGGTCAAGGCCTTGAGTACATCCGGTCTGTGTTGATTTCAGACATCAGATAACAATAAACAGATGCGCAAATCAACCAATCACAGCTCGCTAAACCTTATTGCCAGAAGATCTCCACTCAGGCTCTTTGACCCGCGAACCTCGCATACCGATAGTGGTTCTTCCTTGGCTGAATTCGCGAGAAAACAGTCGAAGTATATTGTCATTTTCCTGTGGACTTTGATAGTCAAAATGAAGGGGATATTCCTTTTAGCATTTGTGGTGGTAGTGATTGCGTTTGTGGAGGCCAAACCAAAGTGGAAGGTAGGTATTTGAATATTTACTGAGTATAATCAATCTCTTACGCTTGTCAGTTTTTACATGAAGTAGACTGTTATAATCGCGCAGAATTGTATGCGACAACTAAAGCCTTAAAGAAATCATGAATTATCTTTATGTAGAACACACCAATCTAGTATGTATTATTACCACGACGTGGCAAAACAACAGTTGTCCGAATTAGTGAAATGCTTCTTTTGTTTCTTAAAGTCTTGAATTACATTCTTGTTGAGATGCGCTGCTTTCCTCGGCATAGGAACCACATATTTATCAATGTTGCACAATTTTATATTTACTAATAGTCACAAATAATCACGGATAATATTCATGAGAGGTTTTCGTTTTATTAAAATGTTTTTGGCTGTAATCTTGAAAGCGTGAGAACAGTGCTGTCTTTGTAAGTAGACAGGACAGGCGTGAAAATTGGGCCTTTGACCTCATCTCGCTGAAGGGCTCAAGCCCTCAATCCGTGTCGTCATTTCAATCCCTAAACTCATAGAATTCTTTTGCATGCTTCAGTTGTCTAGTCTTCCGAGACGATTTTTTAGTTCGAATTCTCCGGTTTTCCCCCTATTTGTTCATGATTTTTGCCAACTTTAGAATCACTTCTCGACTCGTAAATATTTGATGCCTCAGTGAGACCAACCATTTGCGTGACCCATGGAATTTGTCTTGTGACGTAACTTCTTTTCGTTTAGCACTTTTTTCTCAAAATATTCCTGGAACAACTTTGTTTTATTTATGCTAACTTATTGTTTTTGTGGTTGTTGTTACATATATATAAGAGAGTGATAGAATATTTCTTGAATGATGGCTTTTAGCGCAAGTTTAGTTATTCGTTTTTACCTGCTAAACTCAACGCAAACTGGGCTTTCAAGATGGTGTACGTTGTGCTAACTTGCATTTATTGCTAGCGAGGGAAAACAGGCGCTTTGAGAAAACAAACAATTTGATATATTCCACCGGCAATGTGTCTTTGAGAAAGCGCCAGGAAATGTTCAAAAATTCACCTTTCGTTTGATTTTTTGTTTGTAGAAAGTTCTGCAAGAGAGGAAGCAAAGAATCTCGGAGGAAGAGCACAGGCAACGTAAGTATATCATCATTGTATAGTGTAGCCAATCAAGTCCACTGAAGATATTTCTTCCCTCAATTCATCGCCAATCAATATCATTCAATATTTTTGACGGAGAAAAGGAGAAAAAATGCGACTGAAATTCCCTTTTTCATTACAGACTGCGGCGAGATAGAATGCCCTAAGTATTCTGCCTGCAAGATCAAGAAAACTGGAAAATCCATCAAAGCCATTTGCGTCAAGTAAGTAAGCAAGTTTACGTTTCTCGAAGTAAAAAAGCGCGCTATTTAATATGTCTAATCTTGTTGCGGCTGAACTTCATTCCAGATGCAAGCCATGCCCTGAAGAAGCTGACAGCCGCCCAGTGTGCGGAACTGATGGCAACCAGTACGAGAGCCGCTGTGATCTGCACTATCAGGCCTGTATGCATAATAAAATAGGCCTTCTTAAAGTCAAATGCCACAGTACTTGTGCCGAATGCAGCGGTAAGTAAAGGTTGTTGTTATGGGAGGGGGGGGGGAGCATGTGTTTGATTTTGCAAAAAAAGTGAAAAGTATCCCATAAGATGTGGCTGACAAAAATTCTTAACCACCCCCTGCCCTCCCCAAAAAACGCGCATCTCTCCTACTCAAACCACACCAGGAACTCATTAATCATAATCCTTAGCAACATACATAAGTGATCAAGTTTTGGGTTAACTGCACACAGTTCTGTGCAACAAACTTGGGAGTGGCGTGGAAAAGATGGTATAAAGAAAAACATCAACTGCGCGTTCATGGATATGTTTATTCTTTTTTAAGGAAACCGAGTGAAGGAGCACATGATCGACAGCAACAGGCCACCTAAACCAGACACGAGGGATAGTGACGGCTATCTTACCGAAGGACAGCCTGAAGAAGAAGAAGAACTGGAAGAAACTGAGGTAAGATACGAATGCCTCTTAAAACTGAAATTTGTGCGTCTCTATTTCTAATATCACCTAAACATTCCAGAATGGGTGCAGGGTGTAGCGGTAGTGCATTCGTCTATCACTTCTGGAATCTTGGGTTCGATTCCTTAGATGGATCTTGCTGTGTGTATGTACGAGCAACAAAATCGCACAACATTGTTGCGTTGCAAGTTGCAGAGTGAATGTTGCTCGTATTACCACCCTGTGCAACAACAATATTTTGTTGCGCGACTTTGTTGCACGAACTAGAAGCGCTTTCTACTCTCTGCAACAAAGAAAATTTGATGCGCACGGTGTGGTAATACAAGCAACATTCACTCTGCAACTTGCGACGCAACAATCTTGTGTGGTAAGTTGTACGGTTTTGTTGTTCATATATATTCCAGACCTTGACTTTTGATGGGCTGAAAAACGCCAGTTGGCCCCAATCAGTAAAAGATCGTTTAACGTAAATATTTCACTGTAATTATGATGATATATTGATGTGACTTCCAAGGAGATTAAGAGGTCCAAGAGATACAAGAAATGGAACCAATGGAAACAGTACAAGCATGACTTCCAGAAGTACAAGATTCAAGTGATGCAGATGGCTGGCATGCAGCTCACAGATGAAAGTAAGTCACTCAATCATGATCATGGACTGTCATAACTGACTAAATACAGGGCTTTACTGTCTTTACTGATAACAGATGAATATCACATATGAATAATGCCACAATTAAGGACACATGTCAAGGATTTATTGGGGATCGTGAATTGATGATGCATGCTGACATGTTATAAGAAGCATAATGATGTTGATGTTATGGTAATGTTGATGAATGATGGATGATGATGGATGATGATGATGATGGATGATGATGATGATGATGATGATGGATGATGATGGATGATGATGGATGATAATGTTGATGGATGATGATGATGATGTTGATGGATGATGATGATAAATGATGATGATGATGATAAATGATGATGATGAATGATGATGATATTGATGGATGATGATGATGTTGATGGATGATGATGATGATGTTGATGGATGATGATAATGATGTTGATGGATGATGATGATGATATTGATGGATGATGATGATGTTGATGGATGATGATGATGTTGATTGATGATGATGATGATGGCAAAAATTATATTGGTGTTGATGTCATGGCAATGTTGAGTGATGATGCCATTGATGATGGTGATGTCATGTGTAATAATGATGACGATATCGATAAGAACATAGAACAGATAGAACATGGTGGTGGTGGTGGTGGTTTACGTAGTAATGTTGATAGTCGTGGTAATGATGAATGTGATGGCTGCTGATTATTGATGGTAATGCCGGATATCATGGTGTTATATGACGATGACACGAAGAAAACATATAGAACAGATCGATAGATGAGGATATAGTTTCTCCGATTTGAACTGACAGTGATATGAGGGTTTCTCTTTTTCTAGACAACTGCACACAGTACGAGAACGCCACTTTAGGAAGTCGTTTGTTGGACTGGTTCCACGTCTTGAGGTCAGAGTACATCAAGCACAACCTCAAAAAGGCCGGAAAACCTGTGATCCATCCCATTATTCCTCAAATGGACTTGAGACAAGCACATGAACCCTACTCTTGGGGTGAGTAGAATATTCAAGACCCAACATCCATCACTCACTTCCAGCTGATCTGAAATAGTGATGTAGAAACGACGTCACTGCAAAACTGAGGTGTCATGAACTCTTCGAAAGTCGACTTACAAAAATTTATATCTGAGATAAATCTAGATTTCCAGGAGAGGTTATTGATATTTTGTATAAAACTAGTATGATATTCATCATTTAGTGAGAAAATAGAATAAAGAATTAACTGTTTCCAGAGTGTTCTGGATACTAAGGATGACACCTCAGTTTTGCGAATTTTCTCGATTCTGGTTAGCTAATATATTTTCTCAGATCAGCTGGATGACCACTTCAGAATAAATATCTTATTAAACAGATGTGCGTGCGTTACCAAGGATGTCCACCGGTTGCGTCCGTCCACATGAAAACGGCGATTAGGAAATGCTAACATCCTTGACGAAGCATGTGAACATACCAGAGTAACATGACTGTAACATGTTATAACCGGAGCACAGGAAACCCGCGTAACTAAAAGCCGGATTTCCACTTTGGAGAGAGCTTTTCCCGTGACCCATTTTTACGGGATATGTGTGAACTGAAGGCCAACCCATAACTGAAGAAAAAGTTGCGTTTTCAGACAAATGTGAAGGAATATGTGAGAACGAGACATAGGCATAATGACCCTTACTTTTGTATTGCTACGCGCGGTCGATAAGAATCTAAGAATGAAATACCTATTATAAAATAACAGTTATATATAAATCTCGCTTTCTGATTGGTTGATGGTGCGTGTATTATGAGAGCACACAGCATGTGTGAGCATTTGTATTTTATAAAAGAAAGAAATAACTTGGTAGCTGCTTTGCTGTGTGAAGTTATAAAGCACTTGGGGATTGTCAGAACACTCGAGAAGTGTTGAGAAGCACTCTGCTGCACGTCGCGCTTCTCCTAACACTTCTCTCGTGTTCTGAAATTCCCCGTGTGCTTTATAACTGTCCAATACTCTGACTTCTTCCATTAGGTCATCACCGTGACGAATGCCAGGAACCTATTAACTTCATGTTCCATTACCTGGACATGAACGATGATCACGTGTTGGGCCAGGAAGAGTTGATGGAACTCAAAGAGATCCCTTATGAACATTGTATTACGCAGTTTCTACAGGGTTGTGACCAGACCAAGGACGATCAACTGTCTGTTCAAGAATTCTGTGCATGTTTCCCTGTTGGTAAGAAAATGTCAAAATCGGTATGACTTTAGGTTACTATGTAAAAGACCCATCATCTTCGAGAGATATTTCTCTCTCTTTTTTTTCTTGCTTTCGTTCTTATTCTTGATTGTTGCTTTTTTTTGTTTTCTTTTGTTTAGTACGGTTTTTGTTTGTTTACTTGTTTGTTTGTTTGTCTGTCTGTTTGTCTGTCTGTTTGTTTGTCTGTTTGTCTGTTTGTCTGTTTGTCTGTTTGTCTGTTTGTCTGTTTGTCTGTTTGTCTGTTTTTTGTTTGTCTGTTTGTTTGTTTGTCTGTCTGTTTGTCTGTTTGTCTGTTTGTCTGTTTGTCTGTCTGTTTGTCTGTCTGTTTGTCTGTCTGTTTGTCTGTCTGTCTGTTTGTCTGTTTGTCTGTTTGTCTGTTTGTCTGTTTGTCTGTCTGTTTGTCTGTCTGTCTGTTTGTCTGTTTGTCTGTTTGTCTGTTTTTTGTCTGTCTGTTTGTCTGTCTGTCTGTTTGTCTGTTTTTTGTTTGTCTGTTTGTCTGTCTGTCTGTTTGTCTGTTTGTCTGTTTGTCTGTTTGTCTGTTTGTCTGTTTGTCTGTTTGTCTGTTTGTCTGTTTGTCTGTTTGTCTGTTTGTCTGTTTGTCTGTTTGTCTGTTTGTCTGTCTGTTTGTTTGTCTGTCTGTTTGTTTGTCTGTTTGTTTGTCTGTTTGTCGGTTTGTCTGTTTGTTTGTCTGTTTGTCGGTTTGTCTGTTTGTTTGTCTGTTTGTCGGTTTGTCTGTTTGTTTGCTTGTCTGTCTGTTTGTTTGTTTGTTTGTTTGTTTGTTTGCTTGACTGTCTGCCTGTCTGTCTGTTTTTCCAACTCTATTAACTGTTAACTACATTTATACAAACCATTCAGTGGAGTACATTTTCCCCCTTTTGACATTGATTTTAGATTTCGGTCACTGATGAAGCAAGATTTCCGAATCCCTGAAGATCAAATAAAAACTAATCTTTTCGCTTTTCAAATATCATTTTAATAAAGTTACCTGTTTAAACACCAGAACCACCCTGTCTTGCCAAACTGAAGGACGTCCCAACCCTCATCCAGCGAGGTCAACCAATACCTCTTCCAGGTCACTTCCTACCCAGATGTGACGCAGACGGGTTCTTCCTTCCAATGCAGTGTCATATGAAAGCAACAGCTGAATTCTGTTGGTGTGTTGACCGTAATGGAGGCAAGATTGAGGGCAGCTACAAGAAAGGAAGAACTGATTGTGGTACGTTTGAACATATATCAACGATATTTCCCTTCTGTGGCTTGATTAGTTCCCGATCATCGTCAATAAGAGAACTAGTACACAAGAAGATACTAGGTTGTCGAGAAGGAAGGTGCATGTAGAGCTTCCCCTTGGTTCTTCCTTCCACATGACCGTGTCAGTAAAACGGAAAACATTCGAAATTCCGTTCTGTGTCCGCGCTGCGCCGTAACCGCGACGTGTGCCGCGACTTTTCACACTCATGCGAAATCTGCTCTATGATTGGATGCATTACTGGAAGACAGCGGGAACATTTGGTGCTAACTGCCGCGCCTTTCCGTGACCGTGTCAGTGCCGTCCCGTGTATGAAAACATTCGACATGCGGTGCCTTGTCCGCGCCTCGCCGTAACCGTGCCGTGTGCCGCGACTTTTCACACTCATGCGAAATCTGCTCTATGATTGGATGAATTGCTGGAAGACAATAGGAAGCCATTTTAATGTTACGACACGTCGTACCATGTACGTGCTGTAAGTCAGTACCGTACGTTTCCCCCTCATAAGAAAACCGCTCAAATGCTATCAGCCTATTTTACCACAAAACCATTTCTTGCCGTGCCCAGGCGCTTTTCGTTTCCCACGCATGCCGTTTGCCAGTCCTCTCATATCACATGACACAATTAACCATCCATCTCTTTGTTTCTTTCAGAGGACAACACCATCAATCCACGCGACAACGAGGACTTGTAAAGTGGAGCCGCAATATAGTTTTTACTTCAATTGTTTTATTTTTATCATATAAGTTTTTCTTATAAGTTTATAATATAGCAAAACTGTGGTGCTGGTGTTGGTGATGAAGCTAGATTTATATTTTTAAAAATCAAAATTTTAAATCACAATATAATAGCCGTAGTGATCATAGACATAAATTGTAAAGATTGCAAGTTTTTTATGAGTTTTATGACTAGATAACTGGAGTTGGCCATGGTTCATAATTCTAATAAAGATAGCGGGTACTGTACCCTTGGTTGGACCTTAACAATTTTTTATTGACGTTCTAGTTAATAGTTTTCTATTTTTGCCTGTGGTTTTTTTTTTTTTTTTTTTTTTCTTTGGTTAACCACGCGTTAACGCCTTCTCTCTCTAAAGCAACCCTTCTCTTGAAGTAGACCTTCATTCATTTTTAGAACTATTTCAAATGATGACTCCAACCCAATCAGGTCTAAAACAAACAAGAAAAAAAGAAAGAAAAGTAAAGGAAGACTAGAAGTGATACTTTTGGATTGAGTATGAAGGGATGACGCACTAAGCCAATTAAGTCATGCTGCGAAAAAGTTCGTTTTCTCAAGGAAATGACATCACACAGTCCGTACTGACAGATCATATACCAAATATCAGCATTGCTTAAAGTCCGACAATAAACAATAACAAGGAAAAGCCTATATCCATATAAGGAAATTTCTTTATAGCGATAAAGACTGCTTATTCAAAAGTAGTCCTCCAAGAGTCGTTTTACAATATCAAATCAGAAGATATAGATGCCTTCGATCTATGTTAGGGCAAACTTCAAAGATAAGAAGGATCTTGAATACTTTTATATTAGCACACGCGACCCCTCCCCTGTTCAATTCTACCGGATGTGACGTCAGTTATGTCAACATCATCACCGTTATATAAATGCAGCGAATTTGTAATTGATAATCACTCTTCGACAGGAAACTAAAAATGGCGACCAATTTGTTTTTCAAGAGCGTTGTTCTATCAATATTTGTGGTGTTTGTGAGTATAAGTATAAACATGTGTGCTAAGTGTGTGTTAAGAGAGTCTTTTTGATCATTTATTTACTTAGAATGTAATTTGTTTGCTCAATAGCTGCCATCAAGCTTTGAAAAGCCTCTTACTTCGACCACAAAACCCACAAGCTCAAGCATCAGTAAGTAGTCCTAACAATCCTCTTTAAATATCAATATCAGTTGTTAAAATTCTCAAAAAATCTTTAAGCAAATTCTTATTTCTAAATCCGCTTCAATCAAGAAAGGAATGGAAGAAATAAGTTGCAATTTTAAGATGTTTTTTTTCGATAAAAAGTTTGTCATCAGTTGCAACATTTGCATGGCTTCCACAAAAACGTCATTACACAAAAACTCTTCTCTCTCAATCATCATGTCCTCTTGCATACCAACACGTTCTGGATAACATTCTCTAGAAGGAAACTTTCAAATACTTCAATAATATAAACTTTCAGAGCGAATAAACGTTTCTCTGGAAAGTTCTCTAGAAGTAGTTGCAGAACAGATTTGATCAAGAAATGGCGAATCAATTTATCATAGGATTACCAACTCAAAGAGCATATTCTAAATTATTGAATCGATATTAAATAAACATTAAATATGGACGGAGCTTTTGATCTAAAGGTGCGCTTTTAAGAGCTCAAAGGTTAAGCTTTCTAACTGTTTTGTAAGTAAATTTTGGTTACCATATTATACGATAAGGAGCAGAAAATAAACACCCGTTGTTGGTGATAAGTACGTCATTCAACGATGTTTAAGGATTCACTTTCAATTATCAACACAAATTTTCCTTAAAAAGTGTTTACCGGTATGAAACATTTCTATAATTAGTAACAAGTTTTAGAATTTATAATACAAAATACAGCTAGTAAATCAATGAAGCAAGAAAATAAATGTTTTAGGATTTTTAACTACAACTATTACAAATGTTTCTGAAAGCTTTATTTGTAACGTTTTTTGATAAATGTTTTTTTTTCTTCTAAGTACTGGGTGTATGTCAGCTGCCTCTAAGAGCAGGATATTGTATGGGATTTTTTCCACGTTGGTTCTACAATCACAAGACTAAGAAATGTCAACAGTTCATCTATGGAGGTTGTGATGGGAATAGTAATAACTTCTTGTCCAAAGCTGCTTGTCATCTGACTTGTCATGGTAAGTTAGAGAGATAAGAGCAAATAATACCCCCAAAATACCACCAATTTGCTTGGGTCTTGAGGTCAACCCCAGTCCAGTAAGCATGGTTTTCATTATGATGCCAGCTTATTAGCGCGAGCACATAGTGGTAGAAAAGAACCTCTGCTCACAGATAAGTCCCACCCTTTTGAAAGCAAACCAGTTCCTGTTTACATAGGTAGATTGCACAGTCCTTATCTTTCTCATAATTTGCAAGCAAATCTATATAATGCATTCTGAAGCCTTGAAGGTTAGCATGAGCCATGAAGTGGTACTCCCACCCTTTTGATAGCAAACCAGTTCCTGTTTACATAGGTAGATTGCACAGTCCTTATCTTTCTCATAATTTGCAAGCAAATCTATATAATGCATTCTGAAGCCTTGAAGGTTAGCATGAGCCATGAAGTGGTACTCCCACCCTTTTGATAGCAAACCAGTTCCTGTTTACATAGGTAGATTGCACAGTCCTCATCTTTCTCATTATTGTTCTCTCGCTCAGAATTCCTTTAGCAAGACATTAACATTCATACAGACTTGGCTTGGAGAGGGGGAGGGGGGGGGGGGCAAGTTCACATATTTTGGTGCAAAAGTTCACACCAAGTCCACAGGAATTCTACCACTTTTTCCTTTCTCCATACTAGTTTCTTACATTTTCCAATCTTAGCCCACTTTTTCCCATACTAGTCTCTTATGTAGCCCCCACCCCCCACTTTTTAGGGTGCTTCGTGGTCGCTGTCTTGGCACAGTTCACAATTTTTTAAAAAGGGTGTTTAAATTTAAGAAAATTTACAATTCACGTTTATAACATTTCACAAAAATTTAAAATATCTTATCCTAGCTAGTAAAGGGTTGAAAGTTCGTGTTCCAGTCCTACCAACGTTCAAGTCAACAGTAAAGATCTCAAATGAGAGCAGGAAAAAAATAGGTAATATAATTTAAATCTCTTTTTGAGCTCTAGCTATAGCCTTGCCATATAATAAATATCTTATGATAAATATCTTATCTTTTATGGCCTGCGCACTACATGGTTTGGCCATAAGGCAGTGGAAAAATTTGGCCCATAACTAATGGTACGGACCTCAGACTGGGTTACTAAGAGCTATATGTATTGATTGAAACAGCTTACACCCATTCCCATAATTATGCGACCCAGACGACAAGCTATAATTTGAGTTGTTAGCATTTTTGGCTTCCATGAATCACATTTTCAATGGTCAGCTGAGCTAGTATTGATGAGCTAGTATGAGCTAGTATTGATGAGCTAGTATGAGCTAGTATTGATGAGCTAGTATGAGCTAGTATTGATGATTGATGGTCAGCTGAGCTAGTATTGATGATTGATGGTCTGAGCTAGTATTGATGATTGATGGTCTGAGCTAGTATTGATGATTGATGGTCTGAGCTAGTATTGATGATTGATGGTCTGAGCTAGTATTGATGATTGATGGTCTGAGCTAGTATTGATGATTGATGGTCTGAGCTAGTATTGATGATTGATGGTCTGAGCTAGTATTGATGATTGATGGTCAGCTGAGCTAGTATTGATGATTGATGGTCTGAGCTAGTATTGATGATTGATGGTCAGCTGAGCTAGTATTGATGATTGATGGTCTGAGCTAGTATTGATGATTGATGGTCTGAGCTAGTATTGATGATTGATGGTCTGAGCTAGTATTGATGATTGATGGCAGCCAAGAACCAGCCAGACGTCTTGGACTGTCTTGGTTGTGTAATTATGAAAATGGGTGTAAAAAAAAGAAACCAACAGACTATGGGTGTAACCTGGGAAGGGTACCATGGTGTCTGCCTCCATGCTCCCCCCCCCCCCCCCTCCTCCTCCAAACTGTCAAAGACTGTTCGGATTAGAATTTAGCATGCCTTGTGAGTACTGCAGTGGGCCAGGAGGAAAGGTAGGAAAACCCAAGAATCCAGAGAAACACACATGTGCATAATTTAATATATTTTACTGTTTATTATAATAATTATAGATTTAAAACCAAAGAAATCTCAGTCACCTCCACCACAAAACCTAACTATAAAGGCAGCTAAACCATGTGAAATTGAAAAGAAAAAAGCAATGGATTCAAATCAAAGTGGAATCTTCATACCAGAGTGTAATGGTAAGGGTAATTACAAGAGAATGCAGTGCTGGAAGCCACTTGGTCTCAAGCAATCTTGCTGGTGTGTGGACAAAAATGGAAGAAAAACTGGTGAAGTCACAACCACTCTTAAAGGGAAAAATACTTGTGACAAGAGATCATCATTAGGTAAAAATAGGTCTTAAATTCACATCTTATAGATTCTCTAGCTGAAACATTACTTCTGGGCTGATGAAAGCCAGGCAGAGATGATGTTAATCCACAGATCAAACCCTAAAACAACCTCTGGTCCCTCTGGGCTGCAGGACATGGTTAACTCACAGATCAAACCCCAAAGCAACCTCTGGGCTGATTTTTAAGTCAGGACACTGCTATCCAGGGGGGGAGCTAGTATGCAAATTAATGGGGGGAAATTGGGGGAGGGGGCCTAAGATTCTCCTCTGTCCCTGCTATCTCACAGATTGAATTGAAATTTAGCATAATTATTTAGTTTTGCTAAGGGAGAAAGCCCCAAATTCAACTCTACTCAAATGTATGTGAAGTCCAGGAATCAAACCTGAGACCCCAGATCGATGTGAGACACAAACGCACTCCCTAGCTAGCTACCACTATGCCTGACCCTTGATTCCCTAATTATAACTGCATTTGTCTAATGCCTAATTACCTTTCCCAAAACATTTGCATTTTTTAAGAAAAATATTCTGACAAAAAACATTTGCTTAGGTTTTTTTGCTGTTTATTCATTTTTCACATGCAAAAATTTGCTTTAACAGCTAACAGTCCATGTGTAAAAGCCTTAAAACAATCATTAGATGCAACCATCTTGCTGCATGGGATGCCAGTTGCAGTTAATGTTTTTGGACGTTCGTATGTACCAGTGTGTGATTTGAACACTGGTCTCTTCTCTCCACGGCAGTGTTATAATACAAATTGCTGGTGTGTGAATATATATACTGGCGCTGAACTCAAAAACACATATGGCATAAAAGGCTTTGTAAAATGCTGTAAGTATATGCAGAAATCAGTTGAGATTAAGCTGGGCTACACATGCACAAAGGCTGTTTGCTACCTGATACTTGATACGTGTCAAAATGCAATTTGGTTCACAATAGGCAGATTCAGTTCAACTCTACGTCAAAACATGAGATATCTGGAAAAGACAAAAACTACTGTTAATCACAGAGCCTGCAAGCAAGGGTGGTGTATCCCAGTATAATTACACATCTTTTATTAGCATATTACAGTGCAACAAGCAAAAGTATGACCTTAATTAATGTATTGGCATATATTCTTCTATGCACAGCTTTTGTATGTTTTTAAACTGACACATTTCAATGCAAAGGTAGCTGGTTTTACCAAATAAGGCATTGTAAAGGCTTGTTTAGCAGCAAAAAGACCCTGCATAGAATTAGTATGCAAATACATTTAACATGGTCATGACATGTCATCATGATGGGATTGTTCATACAAATTGTATATGTTGCATGTAACGTTGCAAAAACCAGATCGCATCCTGTGACAACATATACCCATGCGACGTTGCTCACACAGTGATCGAGATTCCTTTCAAGTGATGTCCCAAAAGAAGTACTTATTTCTACTTTTTCAGATATCACCAGCAACATCACACTGTGACATGGTCACACAATGCTATCTCTAATCTCTGTGACCTTGCATGTGTCTGCATGTGGCTTAAAGAAGCTTTCTTAAAGAAGTTGTAAGCTTGAAAACTGATCTCCAATTCTTATTCCATTTCAGAGGATAAACAAACAAGGTAGCCAGCATGACACTCAACTTGGAATATATATTTTCTAAGGACATCATCAGTCTACGTCAGGTTTTTGTACCATGACATATACCCATTGTATTCATCAAATATATTTTAGACAGTTTTAGTAATCAGTAGTTTAGCATTTGGCTAAAACATTTAAGAAATTATGATACAAATACTTAATATTATTAAGTGAGAAGTATACCTTTTTATGGTATAATATATTAGGACATTACTGCATGCCTTCTGTTAATATACAGTATTAGGGACCATTCATTATTTATAGGAGAAAGGAATGGCTGGGGGATTCAGTAAATATTTATAATATTTCTTTCAGGTTGTCCCTCCATGATTTCTCAGACTAAACACTTTAGAAGTATTTTCCAATAGCTGAGATATGCTTCTATTGTCACACACAATGGTTTCATGGCCCCATGGAGCCTCACATTGAAACCTTTGTGTGTGACAAGCAAAACATATCTCAGAACTGGGCGTTTGAGAAAAAATTTTTAACTCCCCAGAATTTTAGATCCCTCTTTTTTTAGCCATTTTCAATACTCCTTTTTACAGTTCCATTCAGTGACCATGAATAATAGTTGCAAGTTGAGTTTGAAGTTGATCAGCACGATAAACTATAGCCTTGCTGTGCACAGTAAATCCAACTTTGACTTGGAGCTAATATTATTTGTGGTCACTGTAAGAGAGTATTCCCACTCCTATGAATAGTAAATGGTCCCTCAGACTATATTATAATCGTAGATTATTTTCAGACTTCATCTAGAAATAATTAATAGATGAACTATGGTCTAGTATTGAGCCATCTTAAAGCTAATGCTTTAGTTATATATTTAGATTTAAACATTGTTTAGTAGTTTAGTTTTTAAGCATGTTATTGGATGATATGAAAATTATTTTTTACACAAAATTAATAACTTTTTTGATTTTTTTGACACCTTACTAGTGTTATAAAACCTTAGTGATAAAAGGAATATTTTTAGTTACAAATTTACAGCTGATTATTTAGTATCATAGCATCACCTTGGTTTGATAAAAAAAATTTCAATTAATCCTGGTTACTTACCAGCCAAGAGGTCTGGATAAGGGAAAACTGTGCCTGAGATCTAAAATTTATAGGACTGAGGCTGTTAAGCCAATAATATTGTCTTTTTTTAAGGCCAAGGGCACAGTTTTTTCCTATTGAGACCGACTTTGACTTTCCACTAGTTTTGCATTTTTTTTCATTGTTTAGCAATCCATTATCCCATGGGTACATGTAGGTGACATTAGGATACCAGAACATGCATTCCAACAGCCAATGAGAATGCACAATTTTTAGGATACCGGACCAGAAAAAAATCAAAACAGTTTGAAATGTAACTAGTACTAAAAATAATTTAAGGTTTTTATAAATTAATATATTTTTATACTTTGTAGCTCTTATATCCATTTGTATCTTTAATAAATATACCTTTTTTTATTGTTTTATAGTGAATTTTCTGGAGTATTCAGTGATCCAAATCTCTCACACAACAACAACCACTGTTTTCATTGCCATGCACTGATCAAGATGACAGCTGTGACAGTGAAATTGGCCAATACACTGAACTGTCAATCAAAGAAATTGTTCAGTACCTTTACATACCCTGATTGACAGCAATGTATTGCCCGATTTCCCTGTTACAACTCAGTCTTGTCTCTATCAGTGCATCGCAATGAAAACCATGCTAAATAATGCACCGGCCTAAACCAAATCCACAACAAATAAAGGGTGTGGTCTGCCATTATAAATACAAGTTGGAAAGGTTAGATAAATTGCTTATATCAACAGCAACAACATGAGGAAAAAAATATAATAGAAAATAAAAAAATAAACAGCTGTTTACAAAGGGTATTTATGGACACACTAGCTATAAATGGACACACCCAAATTTGAAGATCCACATAGCAAATGCTAAAACAAGGCTGGCTGCATGATTCTACCAGATTGGGCTAGCTTTCAGACCCTAATCCACTATCTGACTCACTAGCTAACACGAATCTATCTTTATTTATCCACTAACTCACTAACACTTACTGTTAAATAATCCAGTAAATCCAAGCAATCCTCCAGAGTGAATGTCATGAAGAAACCAAAGTCACATAATCCAAGTCTTTTTTATCAATAGATTCAGGTTCAGTAAAAATCCGTGAACTAGACGACCTCAAACGACCTTCAGATGTCGTTCCCTCGGAATCATCATCTATGAGTATTACATCTTCGTTTAATACATTCTCATTCTCCTGTTGAGCTTTACTAGTGTCGTCTTCATCGGTTTGGTTATTGTTGTCAGCTGTAGTTTCTGTAGAAGACGTAAAGCTTGATAAAAAGTCTGAGATTTTCCTAATAGAGCTTTGATTATGCTCTTCATTGGAACTGTCGTCTGCTATGTCTCCTGTATCTGCTTCACTAGTATTTTGATCTGCAGAATCAGAGCTTTCCTGTATTTGTTGTGCACTATCACTTGTTTCGTCATCAGCTGTTTTACTCTCTGAATCGTCTGAACTACCCGAAGAAGTAAAACTTGAAAAAAAGTCTGTAATCCTTTCTAAAGAGCTCTGTCTACGTTCTACAAGACCATCATCGTCTGTAGAGCCTCCAGATTCAACATCTGTTGTATTTGTCTCTGTGGCTGTTACGTTTTCTTGTGAGTCAGATTGATTATTTGATTCTGTGTCTTCTTCAGCAGAATTAGAGCTTCCTACCGACGTAAAGCTGGACAAGAAATCAGATATGATCCCAAGAGAGCTTGCTTTGCTCTCAACATTGTCATCTTCTTCTGCCATCTTCTTATATTTGTGAAAAATCAATTTCAATTATTTCATTTTTCAAATTTTTTCTTCATCGCAAAAAATTTGTAAACACAGCAAACCACTGACCACAATAACAGAGGGCCTTAGTTGTGACGTCATTTACTAGTTACCAGACTTTACTCGATTTTACATAGGGAGCCCACTTTAGATAAAAGTTAACTGGGTGGCGAAAATAAAATTAGGAAAAAACGCTTTATAAGACGCATTTAAAGGCAAAAAATGATGTCCTCCATAATACAAGGAAAAGGAAAGTTAAGCAAAAATACGAGTGCAAGTGATTTATTATTGCGCGTCTTGGTTATGGCCTTCTAATCAAATAGTGTTACAACTTTGCTCAGTGAAGCATTTTACATGACGTTTTACAACCTCCCCTTTGTTTCCACTTCCATGGAATGTCTATGACACATGCGCAGTTTATTAGAAGTACATCCCACAAGTGTTAATGGCTCAGAAGAGATCACTTGGTTTTCAGAAGCTTAGAAATATTATTTTCAAAATTCCATAGCACGTTCCCTGAAATGCTTAATCAGCACAGGAAACCTCTCTTCAGAAATCTGAATTAAGATTCAGTAGAAGAACATTATGGTAAAAAACATATGTATCCGATGACATGTATCATTAAGAATTTAGAGGCACTATCTTTGATTCCGTTTTAAGAAAATGTCATACCAGGCTTTACCCGATTTAACACAGGGAGCCCACTCTAGATAAATGTTAACTGGGTGGCGAAAATAAAATTAGGAAAAAACGCTTTATAAGACGCATTTAAAGGCAAAAATGATGTCTTTCATAATATAAGGAAGAGGAAAGTTAAGCAAAAATACGAGTGCAAGTGATTTATTATTGCGCGCCTTGGTTATGGCCTTTTAATCAAATAGTGTTACAACTTTGCTTTGAAGCATTTTACATTACGTTTTACAACCTCCCCTTTGTTTCCACTTCCATGGAATGTCTATGACACATGCGCAGTTTATTACAAGTACATCCCACAAGTGTTAATGCCTCAGAAGAGATGATTTGGTTTTCAGAAGCCAAGTATATCATTTTCAAAATTCCACAGCACGTTTCTTGAAATGCTTAATCAGTACAGGAAACTTCGCTTCAGAAATCTGGATTAAGTTTCAGTGGAAGAATAATATGGAAAGGATATGTGTGTCCAATGACATGTATCAATGAGAAATCAAAGCCACTATCTTTGATTCTGTTCTAAGCAAATGTCATACCAAAGCTTTAATCAAAGACAGCCATTAACCATTTTTTTTATCGAGAAGTCATTTCATACTGAACTTCTCCTACCCATTTGAAGACGGGTGTTTAAAGATGTTTTAGGGAAATCGTGCACATTTAATGATTATATGACGTATTTATCACAAAAATTGTACACCTGTCAAAAATGAAAACAATTAATATTACAATAAAATGGTAAAAGAACATCTTAAAAAGTTTTTAACTTTCGCTAGTTTTTACATTCAGGATATTTGCGCAAACCCATGCACACATGTAGCAAATGAATGCAGAAGTTTTTTTCCTAATCCTACGTTGCTTACAGCTATTCCAAAAACGGTTAGAGAAGGTTTAGTTGTTTGTTGCACGTATACCAAACCCGAAATGCAATATGGGTGATGCAATTGAAGCAACGGAAAGATCACAACAATGTGGGATTTATCTTTGTGTGCTGATATTATTTTATATACGAGTATAATACATTTTAAGCTTGGTAGACAACATACAGCACGAAACAAGCAACATGCAACAAAACCTTTCACCAACCTTTTTTGAGATCTCTCTCCGTCGTGAGTTTGAGTTTTTATGAGTTTTGCATCTTATAATCAAACGAGGTATCGGAATAGAGGATGAAAATTTTTGATATAGCTTCTCAATTCACTGATATTTCTTGGAGAAAACCCAAGCTAACCTTCACGCTAGTGTTTACCTTTGCTTATCCTCATGAAATATAAATGAGTTTGCGAAACATCCCACAAGGGAGGACGGACGGGTAGGATAGTGGTAGATGAAATGCTGCTATAGAGGGATGGTGGTAGGGGACGTGGAGGATAGGTATGTGGATTTTGGCACTTTAGAGTTTTCAAAGAATCCAAGTTTGAGATCCTTCCTTGCTGGATATCCAGATTTCGCAAGGATGTAATGGAGATGCTTGATGCACGGCGTCTGTACAAGGGTTTACCAAAATATCTCTCTGGACAGAAAGTACGATAAAGGGTAAAATACAGCAACACTATCAAAGAGAAATGATGAAAAAGTGTAATTTTGTACAAAAATTGTACATCCCACATTGATTTATGTGTGCAAAATGCAGAAAAGAAAGGCATATGCAAGGGGAGGAGGAGGGGGATGATGGAGGTTGAAATTATGAAACAAAACTCGACTCCTAGAACAGAGACATTCTATAAAATGAACACTTAGTATGTATCCAAGATTCTTAATTAGACTCTTAAGGGTCGGATCAAAAGTACCCCCTTTGAAAGAATAAAAAAAATTTGTTTTTTAAAAATGATAGAATAAAAAATGAAGAATAAAAAAAATCAATCAAAAAAACTGTTAGGGTTAGGGTTATAGCGTTAGGGTTAGGGTTAACCCTAACCCTAACCCTATTCAGCTAGGATTTCTTCTAGGGTTAGGGTTAGATTTTAATTTCTATTTCTTGTTGTATTTTCATAGTCGAAGAAATGGTGAATCTAGAGACCCACGCCTAATTTCAAATGCGCGTGATTCAATCCTCTGGGTATCAGATACCCATGCTCAATATACCAGACCCCCTCCTAATTATAAATGCGCGTGATTCACTCCTATGGGTATCAGATACCCATGCGCAATATACCATTCTAACTACGCCCGATTCATCTACCTTTATCCTACCTCTATCCTACTAACCCTGCTGTCCATGTGGGATGTTCTTTTCTTGGACAAAACATTTTTTGACAATCTTAGCTCCGTTTTATTGCGGTATAATGAATGTTTTTCCACCATGCATAACCAAGGCTATCAAGCTCTCAAGCTACCCTTCATTTTGACTGATATAAATCATGTTTTTATTATAATGTCTCCTGAATGTTTCATATATCAACATAGCACACAACTCCTGTACACTTTGAACATTTTTTTATTATGAATTCTTACAAAAATAATTATAAAAATACTGATATCGACCCTGTTCGAAATCTCCATACATTCATATTATATCATGACATCGCGCTGTTCTTCATTTTCTGCTTCTATTCGTTGTTACCTGAAACCTTGAAAATAGCCTTTATTTGCAGGTCAAATTCAATATGCACATAAAAAGCTCAACAAATATTGTGTCATTTCAGTCCACGTGTCATTCTCTTGAGAATAAGATTCTTTGCTTGACTTGTATCCATATTCATGTTCTTCTCATGCGCAACCGTTAAACAAAGAAATGATACTCTAGGGAATGACACTTGGTCTGAAATGGACAACACAACATCCAAGCTAAAAAAAAAAATTTTGCGTCATTCCTTGTATCTTCACCCAGAACAAAGCTTCCTTACACACATTTCCATCTAAAAAGAAAGAATGAAAAAAGATGTTCATTTGCTTATCATTGGGTCAGAACAAGCGTATACCATGTAGTATAACACTTTCTTGACCGACCCGTAAATCAAATTCAAAGCCAACCCCTCCTCTGTTTGCTCTTAAGAAAGGTCTTTCGTCAGTCCATGTGGGACAATCTCAATCGTCTAGAATACCCAGTAAGAAAAAGCGGCTCTGAAAACGAGATTGCACGTGGTACTGTTTCAAAGAACCAATATGCATGCTCAAGAAACCTTTTCATATCATATCAGCGTGAGAGAGCAGGCTCAGATCGAGTCGTTGAACCTTGAGATATAACCTGGACCATTCCGAATTGGAACTGTTTATTAAAGGGAGGTTGGCAAGAAAACTAGAGTGAAAACACCAAACCCATGAAATAGATATTAGACTAATACACTTTAGTAGACAGTTACTCCATTGTTTTCTTTTGTGTTAATTTGACTATTACACTTTAACCAGCAAATTTTATTTCACAGGTTCAATGACTTCACTCTAAGAGACGTCACTGCATGTCCAAAGGGAATTAGATTTTCGGTGAATAGACCTTGTTGTTTGGCAATGATCTTTGCACGTTTGCACTGTCATTCATTAGCTATTGTTTTGGGCAGGACACTCAAGTAGGAGAAGAGAGAAAGAAATATCTCCAATCCCTCCCCTTATTTCCCCCCCCCCCCCCCACCCCCCAATTCCCAGGGAGAAAATGAGCTCAATCAGAGCTCCATCAGAACAGATCAGGAACTTGAGATTTTCTGTAAACACCTCCCAATATTTGTTAAAGATTAACCTTGCCAAATCTAATACCACTATTTGTCATATGACCGGGGATAAGTGTTTGATTTGCGATCTAACAAAGCGAGATAGACGCGTTACAAGTCCTTCCTTACGATAAGAAAACGACTCAACAGCTTAGATGTTCAGACGAGATCCTGACGAGATCAGACAGCTACGTCGAGATTAATCTCTTGGTTGGCATCTTGTAGTAGTTGGTCGTGAAGCTTGACATGTACTACCCATCTATCGGTGCATATCAATATGCATTATAGTTATGCACTAAACAAATGTTCATAGATACGAGGTAAAGAAAGGCTAGCTAGGTAGCCCCATTTGCCATCAAAATGACACACAGTAGACATCAGAAAATGAGGTAAGATAAAGAATTTGCACAACAATCGTCCCTTGACAGAAAGGCAAAGTTGACAATTGTTTAAACGATTAACCAAAACCATGTTGACGGAGTCTTGAGGTTTTTAAATAAACTTCAGATAATAAAAAGCAATGACAAAGTATCAGTGAAAAATGAATCATTCGTTTGAGCAAGAATCATCTTCAGTTTGCAAGTGCTGGCTTTGTTCTCATTTGAAGTGCGATACAACAACACCAGGGACCAAGTCCAACACCGGAAACAGCCCTGGAGGAGGAGGAGGATTTATGGAAGCTGTCCCTGAAGCGTTAACCAAAACTGAGAACAGCTTGTGCAATGATGATTTACAACCCAAGATGGATTGTATATCTACAGAGATACGTCAAAACTGCATGAATACCTTAGGGAATACCTTCCAAAGTGATCAACATATCAGTAGCTTAGATCAAATAGACAAATCTATATCTTACTCTAGTCTGTCAAAATATCCTCACAGTTACGATAAGAAATGCGTCTCAATGGAAAGCAAAAGAATGGATTTGCATATATTTTCTCCTGTAAGAGACCTTGACCCAAGAATAAACTACGTCACTGCCGCAAATCACCTCAACAGCTTTGATTCAAATGACACTGGAAAATCTGTATCGATTTTTTCCAAAGACTGCGTCAATAATTATTTTTGTCGGCATCGTGAACAAGCATGGAAAGACAGTCCTTTGATTTCTGAGATACAGTGTGGTCATTGCTCAGGGAATCCGGGCGAGTTGAATCGCGTGTGTGGAGAAAAAACAGCTTTGCAGATTTTAACCGCGATTGGTGAAAACGTTGAACAAAGGAATATAGATAGGCATGAATCACTCGATAACCCTTGTTTAAAAGGGTCAAAAATTATTAAGGAATTGGAAGCGGTGGAAGAAACGTTTGGTGGTAGTGCTGGTGCATTAGCTGTAGAGACAAGATTGTCTGATCTGCTGGAAATCGGAGAAATGGTCGTTGAAGATAGTGAATCACTAACATTGAAAGATGACACTGAATATGGTAACCTGTATAGCAATATCAGAATGGTTTCTGACACTTTGTCGAAAGAAGATACCAAGATGGTTAAATATGGTCAAGAAGATGTTTGGGTTAGAATGGATAGTGAAAGTTTTGTGCAAGTAGGAAAGACTGAAGGAAATATAAGCTGTACGCTTGCAGCAACTGAAGAAAAGTTGACTGAGAGGAAAAAAGAAATGGGAACTGGGACGTTTGTGGAAGAAAGCTTTACAGATACTACAGCGGGTGAGGAGGAGGATTGCCCTTTTGGCGAAAAAAAGGAGAATAAAGAAGAAAGGAACAGTAATAAAAAAGTGGGAGAGAACGAAGTAATGGAAGAAAAGTGGAAGACGGTCAAGATGGCCTGGAAGCCTTCAGGTAATAATCTGGACAAGGACTTTTTCATCACTTTTCCTGGATTCGCAATCAATATTAAAGATACACAAATCAAATTCCATGAAGATTGGAGAGATGCTGTCCTAAATAATTATGTTTTGCGACATGAAGAACTCAATTCTATCTTAACTGTTCGCACTTTCGAAAACTTCTTGGAAAACCTTGTTGAAAAACGACTGATGGTTCGAACGAAGAAGGGGTTAAGAACGATTGGATCTAGAAAAATAAAAACGAAGAAGAAAATAAAGAACGGACGGAAGTACCAGATACTGGAGGCGGAAATGGACGTTGCACCTAACGATGACATGACACCACCATCGCCTGGCAAAGATACGTTACAAGAAGCAGTCACATCGTGCTCTGACATGCACCGCAAAAAAGATAAAAAACGACGAAGTAGAAGCAAAAACAATATATTTTTAGGATATATTTGTATGAAAATTGTACAGAGGTTTAGTAAAAACGTTCTTGTTCTCTGACATGAAGCTTGATTTAAAAGTTTTTGCACGAGAAAAATTGTTGTAAGATTATTGTGCTTTATCTCAAACACAATCTTACAAAGTTACAAGGAACTTTGCTCATTGTTACTATAAGCAGAATGCAATTTTAACCAAGAAGTTAGGAAACGATGTGCGTACATTCTGGCCATGTTGCTTGTCTTGTAATTTTGTTGCACAAAAAATGCCATGCCACCCAATATAGACCATGATTCCTTTCAATCACAAGGGTAGCTTTTTTAAGGAAATTGTTTTTTGCGTTTGAAGAAATATTTTTTTGCCCAAAAGGCCCATTAGCAATGCATGCTGAGTCGCAAGCACAAGTATAAAAAAAATGTGCTTTGAAATTGAATAAAAACAAATACAATTCACACTTGTATTATTATCAACATATATTTACAAAACATTTATAATATAATTACATTAAGAAATTAAAGTTAATCTATTTACTTGGTTACAATAAGTAGTTTTCATCGGCAATAAAGAAATTCGTTTTTTTAAGATGCCAATGAAAACAGTTAGAAAGAATCCCGTAATGTATACTATACATTAATCTTTAGTTGCATATTATAATCTATATAGTAAGAGTGATTTTACTTAAACCCTTCAATATAATTACTTGGGTTAAGACGGTCTTATAAAATATGTAATAGGCAAATAAACACTAGAAATAAATTCACTATTTTCCATACATCAGTTCGCTGGTCATAGACAAAGCATTCAGTTGAAGTTGCAAGTTTGTTTCAAAGGATTATTCAAATTTGAACCTTGTCACCTTGACTGAATGCTTTGTGTGTGACCAGTGAACTGATGTATGTTAAGTAGTGGATGAAAAAAAATATTTTCTACCCACGACTGTATTAGCTATTTCACAGTTTAAGTAAAACCACTCTAGAGAAACAATGAAATTTTAGATGCGAAAAAATATATACATAAAAACACATCGGCAAAGTTTTTGCTACATGAGAACTTTTTAAAGGATTTGTCATTCATTAGAAGTCAAGCCTCGCCTTGTTTTTGGCCCCCCTCCCCTTCAGGCCATATATTTTGAGTTAAAATCTTGCTTCTAATAAATGACAAGGTTCTGTGTTATAAGTTCATTCTTTTCAATATAAAAATTAAAAGAATTAGACTAAGGTCAAACGTCGAACTTCACACGAGCCAAACCTAAGGACATCAAAGAAGACTGCCTTATTATCCATTGCTCTTAATGTGTTTGGCTCATGTTAAGTTTGTCGTCCGGCCTTAGCAAGTTAATTTGATCTGTAGTAAGAAAATATTGATTGTAATAAAATTTATAAAAAACATTTGGGGAAAAAACAATTACTTTTTTAAAAAATGCATCAAGAAAGAAGTTGTTAGTAGACTTCTGGAAAATGAGGATTAAAAATAACTAAAAATAAGTCTATATACAGTTAGCTTTTAGTTTTAAATAGTTATTAGAATATATAAAGACACTTTTTCCACACAACAGACATACGATGCTTAAGCAATTTGTTAAATTCATTTGGATAAACCTTTCTATCTATGAATACTATTTGTTCTCCTGGTAAGAATTGTTGCAATTTCCATTTTCAGGCCATGGGTAAGAGCTCTGGGGGCGACAGGTTAGACACGCTGTGGTACCTAATGGGAATAGAATTGCATTAGAAAATAAGAATTTTAAAATGACCCATTTGGCTTAGGCATAATGTCTTCTAATTTCAGCCTATGCATGATTCCCTAGATAATCATTTCTTTGTTTTAGCTTGGCAATATGTTGCTTTTGGTTCAACATTACTGGTCAAAATGACTGATAAGGCAAAGATTTGACTGGACAAGTTCTAATTCTGGCTTGACAGCTATTATTTTAAGCCCTGCTCAAAAATGAAACATTTTGAACTTACTTTGAGCTCCTGTACTTTTCTCTTATTGCCTGTTGTTGACGTTTTGGTGCGTGAGCAAAAACTCTGTGTAGATCTTGAATGCAAGATTGCAGTTGATGAAGTTCAAGTCCAGTGTAGTGGCTTAAGGTTTCATTCTGAAGAAAAAAGTGCAAAATAAAAAAATTAAATTACATTTGCCTTTTTCACATTTACAAAGATGTTTACAAAGAAGTGCTTAAAAATTTCATAAAAACTCCTTAAAGATTATTTCTTTTGTTCCTTAGAAATGTGTAGTTTTGTTTCCTCTGGTCACTTCCCAAAAATGCAATAGGCCCCTTGCAGCACTTTGGAATGCAGCTCAATTTGTTGGACAAAAAAAATAGCTCTTTCCAATTCTCAGGAGATTGATTCAACTCTTTTGTTTTGTCCTCCAAATTGAGCTGCTTTGACACCATGTGTAAGGGGTACATATGGGAAATGTGGAATTTCTTGTTGCTTACCCAGCACAGTAGTCTGAAAGTGTGGAGCGAAAGTACCACAGCAGATGCTGCAATTGTTGATGGCAGATACTTCACAAATGGGTCACAGTCCATTAACGACATCTCACACAGATACTAAGCAAAAAAAAAAAACACAAGAAAGTCAACTGTTAGTATCATTATGCCTGTAGTTGAGCATTTCGTTTTGAAGTCACAGAAGCAAAGCTATTGGCTCAATATGGGAAACTGACCCAAACCTCTTGTAGCCATAATATCAAATAATACAAGTTGTCAAGGATTTTAGTTTCCGATGATCAAACTTTCAGCGGTCTGACTTTTGATCAATGCCAAAATCCCAGACATCTTTCTGATTGCACATGAAAATACCATGAAGAGGTAAATAATTCACCAAGCTATGAAATCCAAGAGCTGATATGTCCCTATGTCTTTGCACCTTAACATATATCTAAATGGCAGACTCAAGCTGTCACTAGATTTTACTTACTCTTGCCAGGGATTCTACTTTTGAAGCCATGTTGTCAGGGGCTTGTGTTGCTTTTAGGAATCGCTCTAGAAAATTCAAAATCGTGGGCACTGACAAGTCAAAAGTCAGGACTTTTAAGACAAGTTGTTCCATCTTTAACACCTGTAAATTGAGAAGAACCAACAAAAATCACATCAAAAAATGGGTATTGTTAAACCTGTTTTCTGTTAACTTGCAGGCTGGTGCATGGTTTATGAGGGGAAACAGCACATATGTGTGATTTCTATTTCATTATTCATATCCAAAAGAAAGAATATTTTTAACTGTTTTTAATGAAAAATCTTGCTTGCTTTCCTGTGTGTAACTATAAGGCATTTGAGTATTGACAGAGCAAGTGTTGACAGAAAACTCAAAGAAAAAACCCTTGAATCAAGGGAGACCTAAAAAAGGTATTGAATCTGAACCCCTAAAGGTAAGATGTACATGCACTAACTAATCCATCCTTGATTCCCTAATAGCTGGTTTCTATTAGCAATGGGATTGGAATTGCAGTTGGAAGCAGCTTATGACAAAGTGGAGATCAGAAAATGGAGTTGTAATTTGATTCAGAGGAATGTTTGAATTGGAAGAATTTTTTTCTTGGCTTGTGCTTATATGAACTGCTTCCAACTTTGAGCCATAATATTACTATTATTATTACTAATATTACTATAAAAGAAGTTTATATAAGTAGATTAAGGTACCTGTTTAGCAGTGTACGTATCATCTGTGATGTAAACAAACTCCGAAACTTCAGGTGGATAAATTTCTTCAAATTTTGAAGCCAGAAGCATACAAGCAGTCCCGACCAACTGTAGTTTGCCTCTCACTACACGCATAGATGACAGAAATCTGTCAATGTAACTGACAGTCAGATACAAGGTCTGTGGGAGGAGCTTGTACTCTTCACCAACCTCAACCAGCCAGTCTACCAAAATGGCTCTCATACTGCTGTTGATATCATCTTGCTTTCCCATATATGCAGAATTAGGGCGAGATTTTTGCTTTGAATAGGAATAATTGACACTATTAGATCTTAGAATACAAGTCATTTCAAGGGTTGAGTTGCACTTCATACCAGAGTGAGAATTTTAATGAGAGGATAAAAGCTAGAAGTGATCTTGTAAAGACCATCTTGGTCATCTCTTCCAATCTCAAACTTCATAGCAATAAGTTCTCTCTTTGACTTTATTCCAGATCAATATAATTTATTCCTGAAGCATTGCCAGAAAATAAAACAATTATTCTCAAGGGAATGACACTTTTTCTGAAATAATTTTCAATATTCTGGTTGAGTGATTACACACAAGGCGAGGCTCTGGGGAAATAAATTAGGAGTACTTCATTGTTTCCCCAAAACCCTGTCTTGAATTGCTTTGTGGGTGATAACTCGACTAGAATATCGAAAGTGGACTATTATATTTTCATTCATTCAACCAATTTCAAGTGATTAATATCTTAATCTCAAATAAAATTTGATCAAATGTAGAGATCCGTTATTCACAACGTTACAAGATTTGATTTTGGGTTTTGTTAGTTCGGTCCAAGTTGATTTCGCGAGAGCTTCTCGCATTTCACAAATCTGCCAAAACATTGCTCTTTGATTGGTCAATCCAAAGCAGCGAAGTGGCTTTTGAATCACATGCTACCTGGTACGAATTTTACAAGAAACCTGCCAGAAATCTATTAATTTTATCATCTTCTAAACCTTGCCATTTTACGAAACATATAATTCCCCCCTATAAAGAGTTTTTTTTCCTGTAACCGTAAACTAAATAAAAATATTTATGTAAGAAATGTCGTTGGGAAGTTTTCGTTGAACTGGAGTTGATTCGAGTTCAGTTGATAAATTATATTTTGAAGCTTTAAAATGAAGATAAAAGATATAAGAGAAAAGTCCTAAGTTATCATACCTCGGCATTTTTAAGATATTTGAAGATATCTTGAGCATATTCTGGGACTTCGAGGACCGGGTCTGCATTTGATTCAATCTTTTCGAGCGCGGTTTGCTTGTCGTTGAAGCTTTCTAAGAACTCTTCATCTTCGCTGCTTACATCTGAATCAATCACCATGGGCGAATCTGTTGAGAATAAGAAAAGAAAATACACAATTACAAGATTTTCCCTCAAGTACGAGACTCCTTATGACTAAACTAAAAGCGTTCGAACAAAAAGCTTAAATCAAGGAAAACTTTCTACGAACCTTCACAAACTCGGTTTGCTTCGACATAGACATTCGTCAGAGCAGGTCGTGATAAGCTGGTTATTGCAGGGTTCAAAACATCTTCCTGTAGATCACACACTGCATTTCCTTGGGCTTTAGAAAGTTTTGGTTCATCATCGATGTGGATCAAGAAGTTTTGCATAGAGTTTTGAGGCACGGTGAATGCAGATTTGGTAGCGCGGCAGTAAGCATTTTCGTCATTCTTCAACCCAGGACCGCCATTCACAGAACTTAATGCAGCCTTTAAAATAAAACCATAGTATATCTTAATGTAGTTATTTCAGAGGAATTCATTAGTTGAAGGTTTCAAGCCTGCTAATATGTAAAAGAAGAGTTTAGAAAGAGAGAGTTGTTCAAACCTTTGCCGCTCGGTGAGGCTGCACACGAACTTGCACGTTGTTTGTAATGGTCCCCAAAGCAGCACGTTTCGTTACCTTTACTTGACCATCTTCTAACCGAGCTTTCTTGAAGGTATTATCAATTTGAATCTCTTGGTTCGAGTTGTTCGTCAATTGATAAGCACCACCAAAAGCAAACGACATTTTACAAGAAGAACTGTTTTGGAAACGCGTCTCTTTGAACTAACTTTTTAGGTTCTTTCTTGACTGAGCGAGTAGATTTTACGGCTTGTTAAAAAGTCTAGAGCTTAGCACCAGTACACAGCTCAATACTAAGTGGAAATGTAGGTTAAAAATGATGTTTTTCGGTTGTTTTGCCAACAAACCTTTTCGAATCTACTCGCAATATGGCGTGAAAAACTGAACGTTTGGCTCTTTATATTTCAAGAAGCCCGCTGCATTTGATCTCAGCCAATCACAAAGCGCGAAAACAAACCGGAACCGGAAGTTCCAGTTCCTCGTTTCAGGCTCCCGCTGAATCGTCTTCGTTGGATCACAGGTAGCCCAAGCTATGGTTCTGAATATGTGTAGAGAGAAAGTATGGCAGATCAAAACATTTCTTCAAGATAAAATAAGTTTCATATTTTCTTTATCTGCATATCAACGTCTTATTGCATGTTTTGTGGTTTCCTGACGGTTTGGTTGCATTTTAAGGTGATTTTAGGAAATTTTATCTCTTCTCTAAAAAACTACCTGGGCTACCTGTGGTTGGAAAAAATAGAAAAAGTAAGAAAAATAGCGTTTTTATCTTTGAATTTTTTTATCCTTTATTGAAATTAAGCATTACAGTGCATTTTGATTTAGCATAGATAGGAGAATCGGTGCTCATTAAATAATTTATAGGAGTGAAAATTTTGTTCTTTCAGTTCAGTTTACAGTTTCTTTTCTGGATAGCGTTCTTCAATTCTAAAATTTTGAAGTCGAAAATCTATAAAATACAACTGTAAAAGTTAATAAGTAAAATAAATTGAAATGATCGCAATATTTTTGCTATCAAATAATTTAACTGTGTCATGCGTTTTTGAGCTGACTTTGTACATAAAAAGTCTTGATTCTTTTTATCTATTCTAGTTACCCAGATTTCCTCTTCCCTCCCTCATTTCCTGTACACTGGGCATCTTTCAAAATAAAAGTATCGCGCGCATAATATTATTTTCTACATTTTCATTGGATTACTATTGGATTAATATGAACAAATTAACGCTGTTTGCATGTCTGATACTATATTACGAGTGGATACAACATCATGATTGCAAGAGTTCCATGAAGAAATTGTGAATTGTGATTGTGAAGGAAAGAAGGAACGGGAAAGGAAGGAAGGAAGGAAGGAAGGAAAAACAACCCTAAAAGTTTTCTGCTTTGTAAGCTCCATGCAAAAATATGTTGTTGCTTCCTCGTGAGTTTGACATGCCTGCAGTGCCAGCCCCTCAATAATTAGAAATCGAGAAAAAAGGATAGGAGGGACCACAGCAATGCGTGTTGAGCGCTTAATGATTGGATTCAGTTTTAGGGACAACCAGCCCTTGGGTTTATTCTACAGCTCATAACATTGTTCGTCTTCAGCATCAGCACAGTCTTGCAAACCAGCACAGTACTGTAACATTAACATTGCCAAGGCCTGGCCTCTGTCTTCTGATTTTGTCTGCAAATAAAACACAAAGTCATTGGACGTTAGATATTATCCTAATACGAAGATTGTTCTTCTCTGGGGTGACTTGGACATCAAGGTTGGCGTATTGATAGTGCACTCGCCGGCCTATCACCCGCGCTGAATCGATTCCTGGACTTGGAATGAAATGTGAGTAGAGTTTGTTACGTCTCTCTGATTTTTCTCTGGGTATCCTCCCTCTGCGAAACCTAACACCTGACGCTAAAGTTCAATCCGATCCTCTGGAGCTGGCCGTGCCCTTTGATAAGCCCAGAGGTTGTTTCAGGGTTTGAACTACGCCGGAGTTAGCCATGCCCTGACTTAGATCAGCCCAGAGGTTCTTTCAGGATTCAATCTGTGAGTTAGCCATGCCCTGACTTAGATCAGCCCAGAGGTTTTTTTTCAGGATTCAATCTGTGAGTTAGCCATGCCCTTACTTTGATCACCACAGAGACTGTTACATGCAAGGTATCGATAAAATTTGAAAAAAATAATAATGAAATGAAAAGGTGATTTAAGGAATAAAAAACAGTTTTCCGTGTATTATACTCTGATAAAGACACGCGGGATGTGGAGAGAACACGAGAGAAGCGTAGGAAACCACGACGCGTAGCGGAGTGGTTTTCAGCTTCTCAAGTGTTCTCTCCACATCCCAAGTGTCTTTATCAGAGTATAATACACGGAAAACTGTTTTTTTTTTATTGCTTTTATAAAATAACTAGCGCTCAAATGCTTTTAAGAAGCAGAGAGAGAGAGAGAAAAAAATAGCGCGAGCATGTATTATACTCTCATAAAACATGGCCTTTTGACCAATCAGAGCGCGCGTAATATCAAAGTTATTTTATAAAATCTCATGTTCCCGAGCGAGCGGTGAAGCGCGAGAAGTTTGGGACACGAGATGAAAGCCCTGGTATACAGGATAAAATCATTCACGGAGTTTTAAATGATGAACTTACAATAAACGACATGAGACTGGCTTTTTGTTTCTTGTCTTTTGTTTGTTTCTTGGCTTTGTACAGTTCTCCTAGTGTCTCGTTTTCCTCGTCTATTTCAACTTGCAGTCTTGCCATCTAAAGATCAGATCAAAATTGAAAGAAAATGAGAAAAAAAGATGAATAAATGGATGGATGGATGATGAATGCATAAATGAGCTTCTCACCATATCTTGGAGCTTCTTTTTACGTGCATCAGGAGGCAAGTTGGAGAAGAGTTCTCGACCCATCTACAATAAAACAAGATTGTCAAGGTTAATAAGTTCAAAACATTGGGTCTAGGGACAAGAGACAGGTGAATCAATTGGCGTTCAATACTGACCTCTTTCACTTGTTCTGATGCTGCAACCATATCAACAGCAACAGGCTCACCCTTCTCTTGTACAATAGTGCCTGATGCTTCATCCATCTCGTGTGCTGTCTTCTGTTTGGTAGCCGTATCATCTGCTGGTTTCTCAGTAATGGTCTTCTGAGGAAAGAGTACATTTAAACAAATATTTTTAAAGTATTAAAATCAAAGCAAAGGAAAAAGAAAAAGAAAAAGAAAAAGAAAAAGAAAAAGAAAAAGAAAAAGAAAAAGAAAAAGAAAAAGAAAAAGAAAAAGAAAAAGAAAAAGAAAAAGAAAGATCAATATTGGTATTTTTACCGATGCTTCCTGGTTTGGTGTCAGGTCACCACTTCTTTCATTGGAATTCTCATTTTCTATTTTTTCACTTTCCTTTTCCTCTTCTTTAATGGGAGGTGTGCTCTTGTCAATTTTGTGAGTGGAATGTCCAGTTTCTTTAGCTTCTTGTTGTTCTTCTTCTTTTGTAGACTTCTTTGAAAACCATCGGGACTTTCTTCCTGAAGACCTGGATATCATCAAGAAGAAAAATAGCTATCAAACTTCAACAAAGCAGACACCCTCTTTAGTACTTTGAGAATTGCAGGGGCGGATCCAGTGGAGGGGTGCAGGGGGTGCACACCCCCTTTGAGCAACTTTGTCCTCCTATTTTGAAGACACCCAATACAAAATAATTTTTTCTTTCTTTGATTTTGAGGGTTGCACCCCCTGGGCTGACGTTGTGCCCTGCACCCCTCCCTGAACAATATCCTGGATCAGCCCTTGAAATGGCCCCTAATTTCAATGCCATGTAGAGGTTTTTGAAAATTACTGAGAGCAAAATCTTTCTTTTTGGTGTTGGACAATAATGTAATTGGCAGCTAAATAAAGGACCAAAAACCCAGCTCCGTGGACAATATGATCCCTGTCTCAAGACAGTGCCAAAAATACCTTAGACAACTACTGAATCTCATACAGCTATCCAGGCACTTCTTGTGGCATATCAGAGCACAGTTCCTGCATTGAAAAGCAAGCTTTCTCCATATCTAGGAAAGAAAGTGACAAACAGAAATAAAATATTACATGCTGTCATGTGATGTGATGATAAATGATGTAAAAAATTGATGTTGATGAGAGGGTCCTTGCATAGCATCTATTAAGAGGGATGGATGGTTGGATGGTTGGATGGAAGGGTGTTTGGATGGATGGTTGGATGGAAGAAGGGAGGGCGGGAGATAGAGAGGATGTATAAAGAAGGGGAGGGAGGAGGGAGGGAGGGATGGATGGATGGTTGGATGGATGGATGGATGGTTGGATGGAAGGACAGTTGGATGGATGGATGGTTGGATAGATGGTTGGAGGGAGGGAGGGAGGGAGGGATGGATGGTTGGATGGTTGGATGGATGGTTGGATGGAAGGACAGTTGGATGGATGGATGGATGGTTGGATGGATGGTTGGAGGGAGGGAGGGAGGGAGGGAGGGAGGGAGGGAGGGAGGGAGGGAGGGAGGGATGGATGGTTGGATGGAGGGAGGGAGGGAGGGATGACACTCACAACAGAGCTAAGCTCCAAATACTGTGAAGCTCAGGATTGAATTGTAATTTAGAAGTTGATTATTAAGGAAGGAGGAAAACCAGAGAACCTGGAAAAAACACCCTTGAAGCACAGGAGAGGACCAACAAACAATTTTATTCACATAATATAACACAGTGGCTGGCAGGACTTGAACCTGGGTCACAGTGGTGAGGTGAGTGCTCTCACCACTGTGCCACGGGTGTGCTTCCTTTTCTTTGTACAATGAAGCATCAACACTCTTATATCATTCTTACTCCACAAACAATTTCATTGTACCTTTTTGCTGCAGTAGTTACATCGTGTTGGAAAGTAGAACTGAGTAAGAATGAAGTTATGCTCCATGCTTTCACTAATAAGGATTGGCAAAACAATAGGTTAGTTTGAAATGCAGTGCAGTACCATGCATGAAATAGTATGAATGTAGTCTAATACAATTCCTGTATTCTGATTGGCTGCATGACTATAATTGTCCTTTGTCCTTTGCTTTGTGTTTTGTTGTCAGTTATTTGTCTATGATTTTTCAGCTAGAACTGACATTAATCAGACTTCATGCATTGATTGGATTCAAATAAATGGCACAAGTGCACTAAAGTTGAATACTTTTTGGTCACAACTGTTGACATGGCAAATTTACCTTTCAAGGCTATTTTCTTGTTCCCACTCTTCCTAAAAATGAATAACAGTGAAATAAAATGAAAAATATATCAAACATGATGATTCTATAAAAAAAGAGTTTTGTGTTGTGTGAGTTTTGTTTACCTCTTCTGCTTTGAGTTTTTCTAATTCCTCTATTTTCTCAAGAACAGCAGAATCATCGCATTCTCCAAATGAAGGGTAGTGTACAAATGCAAGAGATATATCACCACCAACCAGACTGCTATTTAGGCCAGGGATTCCACGAAGATGGTTAAGTCTTTCAAGAGAAATGGTCAGTATGAATGAGTAAGTCATGCACATAATAGGATTTAAATGAAAGACAATCCGCCCCTACTATGATTAAATCTTAGATAACAATACAGAGGGAGGGAGGTATAAAGAAGGGGAGAGATGGATGGATGGATGGAAGGAGGGAGGGAGGGATGGATGGATGGATGGATGGATGGATGGATGGAAGGAGGGAGGGAGGGAGGGAGGGAGGGAGGGATGGATGGAAGGAGGGAGGGAGGGAGGGAGGGAGGGAGGGAGGGATGGAGGGAGGGAGGGAGGGAGGGAGGGATGGATGGATGGATGGAAGGAGGGAGGGAGGGATGGTTCGATGGAAGGATAGTTGGATGAATATGGGTGGATGGAGGGAGGGAGGGAGGGAGGAAGGGAGGGATGGTTCGATGGAAGGATGGTTGGATGGATAAGAATGGATGGATGGATAAGAAGGGATGGATGGATGAATGGATGAATGATGGATGGTGGGGGGATGACAATTTCTTTAGTTTGGGTATTTCCAGATTTTTACTAGAATGCTTAGTCTAGCATCAATAAAAGTAAGACACTAAGTACAATGGAAAAATGCAAGGAATTTAAACAATAAACTGTTCAAATACCTTGAAATGATTTTA
The DNA here is from genome assembly GCA_023349425.1 of Anthopleura sola. Taxonomy (NCBI): domain Eukaryota; kingdom Metazoa; phylum Cnidaria; class Anthozoa; order Actiniaria; family Actiniidae; genus Anthopleura; species Anthopleura sola. The sequence goes on along the minus strand of JALHLI010000030.1, from coordinate 937,457 downwards.
TCAATGTGAGGGGATACCAACACGTATGACTGTTCATGACGCTTTGAGCCTAGTGCAAGGCATTGTACCACAACATCCATGAGGGGAACGGTCACCTATATTAGGGGTGAAATAAATAGAGGTATAAGTTCATAATTATGTGACAATGAAAATGCTATGTACAGCACCAGAAATGTGGCATTATCTCATGTACCAAAGTGAAAGAAAGAAGAAAAAAAGGATCACAAACATATAGATACTCACATGTCCAATTAATATGTCTTTATCATTCTTGTCCTGGGGTTTGCTCCAAACACAGACATTCAAGTATCTATCTTTAGGACTAACGTCAAATTTAATGGTGTCACCCCAAGTAGGTTCCTGAAAAAAAGTTTTTTTTGATCTCAGCTGCGGATCCTGGGGATGGGTGCAGGGGACGGGTGCAGGGGTGCACATCCTCCTTGGGTCCACTTCAAGAACATTGAAGGATTTTCTTATCTTGGCAGACAGTGCACGTATCCTTGATGTCCAAAGATGATTTAGTTTATTAGCGTACATGATCCCAGGTGTATAAAACAATGCACCAACTATAAATGTTTCATTATTGCCTTACTTATCCAAAGGGCATCTTAAAACTTTTAAGGTCGACACGATAAAGGTTCTCCATGATGGGAGAGTGGGGGGAGGGGGTTGGGTTTACATATACCTGGCTGAGTGGTACTTCCTTGGTCCTTTTCGTTCCTGGTATATCACTGTATAAAGATGGCTTAATGACCAGTCTATTTTTTGTCCCTTCGTCGGTTGGTGAGCTTGGCTTTCTGGGCTTCATTGTGGCACTTCGAGACATGGGACTCAAAGCTCTAGGGTCAACTTCAGGTGATTTGACTTCAGGTCTACCATCTGTTGTTACTGTCATAGCTCTTTTGCCTCTGAATGCGCCGATGAAAATACATATTGATATTGGCACAATTTAAGTCAATAAATTATTATTAATAGTTACAAAAAGATTTTCTTTTTCAACTTCTTTGTTTCAATCATCTTCATCCTTATACATTCATTCATTCTTTCATTCATTCTTTCATTCATTCTTCCATTCATTCATTCATCCATTCTTTCTTTCTTTAATTCATTCATTCATACATTCTTCCATTCATTCATTCATTCCTCCATTCTTTCTTTAATTCATTCATACATTCATTCATTCATTCTTTCATTCTTTCATTCATCCATTCTTTCTTTCTTTAATTCATTTTTTCATGTATTCATTCATTCATTCATCCATCCATTCTCTTTTTCATACTGTACTTGAACACTTCTCCCTTTTCTAAAACCACCCTTGTAAATCTATAAAACTAACCTCATTCCATCTACATTAGCTGTTCCATCATGGGCATCCTTAAAACTAATGACGTCTTCTTTACTCCTCCTTCTAATTCTTTGTCGTAATTCTGTACTCTTTGTCAGAAGATCCCTCATTGCTGATTTGGCAGCTTCATTACCATCCTTTTCCTCAATAATAGGAAGCATTATATTAACAAACTCTTCCTCTGAGTCGCTCTCTCCACTGTCAACAGCAACACTCTTGAAGTTTACAGCCATTTCCTGTGAGCCATCTGGGTTATCAGATTTATTTTGTGCTTTGCTTGGAGGTCGTTGGAAATTAGCAGAGAACCTGAAAAAGAATTCATTGTCATGATCTCTGATTGGTCAGGGGTTAAGTGAGGCAGAATGGGATTGTGGGAAGCATGGAGGGGTGGTATGTGATTCTAATGTACTGCCACTTGCAGCTGTCCTTCATCCTCAGACATGCCGTCATATGGGTTGATGAAGGGTTTTTCTTAAGGTTGTCTGGTTTTTGTTCTGTTGTAAAAATTAACTTCTAAATTCCAATTTAATCATGGAATGATATCGATCGAGGGCCACAGAATTTTTAGACGGATGATTTCTGAAATGTATATGTGATCGTACCATACTGAATGGAGTCAGAAAAAATTCTGAGCCCCAGATGGGAATCAAACCCACAACCCTCCGTATGCTAGTCAGATGCTCTACCACTGAGCTGCTGGAGACTCTAATGGCAAGTAGGTTGTTAATGTGGGTTTAATTGTGACAAACGTACTGTATAAGCTACAGTCACAGAAATGTCTAATACATGATAATGTTGGTTTGTGTATGCTGATGATTTCTAGAGAAGGGCTAATAATTAAGGTCTACAGAATGGAATTTTAGAGACTGATGTAGTCAGGCTGAAATATGACCAAAATAGAAAACAAATCTATATAGTTATGCAATGATTATGACCTACTTGGTTTTATTCTTGATCAACTTAGCAGCTTGTTTTAGGGAGTCTATTCTTTGTCCTTCGACAGAAACAATAACATCACCTCTATGTAGTCCAGCTGCTTCTGCAGAAGATGACGGCACAATTGTCTCCACAAAAACTACTTTATCGACATCTGAAGTACCTCCATATTCTTTACTGAGTGTCATCCCAAATGATGCTGTTGTGTTATCACGAGTTATTTCCACCTAAAAAATTTTAGATTTTTATCAAACAATGTCGATCAAGTCAATGAATGTCTGTGGTTGTATTGGCTAACCCTGTAGAATGGGGTAAGTCCTGGATTTTTACCCTCATCCATGGTCCTCTTTAGCCACACCTAATCTATCAATGTACCTACCTCAAATGTTGTCCATAGAGCTCTGCTATTTTCAGCTAGCTGTTTCCATGGTAACACATCAACAGAGAGTGAACAGTATAAACTAGCAGCTCCATCTATATCTGGTATTCTTGTACACCCGTTGACAATAACCTCTAGTTGTCCGATAGTAATCGTACTATCATGAATGAAGATATCCTGCTTTTCACTTTGTGGTTCCAGCTTAGGAAAGAAGGGTAAGTATCGCATCTTATAACTTGGTAACGTATGTTTCTTATTGATTGTCCTTCGCAAGTGATTGACAATAAGTGACGTTAACTGTTCTATATTCTTGCCTTCCAGGTGTGACTCAGCTTCAAATTCCATCTCTGGTTCCTAATGAGAGAACATTCAAATGATTGTGTCCAAATAAGAATATGGCAGTGACAAGAGTAAATAACCCTGTCCCACAACAAATTTTGTCATGGTTATTGGAATATTTTACCATATCCTCCAGACCTTTCCTCTATCAATCCCCCTGACCCCCAAACATACTGGTAGGGGTGGGGTGGGGGGCCATTGTACAGTCCATAGCGCCCTCCCTTACATTGCCTCTGATTCCTCCTTCTCTTCATAATCTAAAGGATTTTTTCAATAGTAACTGTATTTATTCTGATTCCCTGCTAGCAGAGGCTCATGTGTAGACATATCCTGGCAGAGAAAATGGGAAACTTCACCGATCCAGGCTGTTTTCTATGATGCACAAGGTAACTTAGCAACCTTGTCATAATAAGTACCTTGGACTCAAAAAATGTTAAGCGTTGTTCTACATTTGCTCATGCTTATTTCCCTATTTCCAGTTAAAACCAGTTTAAAAACCTGTTTGGTTCATCCATGGTTGTGGACAGCGGTATATCAAAGAAAACAGCCTGGACCGGCAGAGTCTCCCATTTTCTCTGCCAGGTTCCCTCTACACAGGAGACTCTGCTAGCAGGGAATTACTGTGATAGTCCAGAAGTTGTTTTAGGGTTTGATAACAATATTCATACTAATAATTGTACTTCTTCATAATTTACCTCATAAAATGACAGTGACCAATGCGTACATGGATCCCTAGAGAACTGTAGTCGTGCCCTTCCTTTGAGACAAACCAGTTTCACAGAGAAGTATGCTGTTTTGTTAAATAAGAAATCCACTTGAATGGTCATGTGACATCCCCCTGTATACTCTAGGTCAAGTGCAATGTCCAGTTCCTTGGGTACTTCAGTAGCATCCTTTGTGGGGCCGACTTTCATTATTGTTGCTCCTGATAAAAAGAAGAAAAGATTAATAAGCAGGGACGGCAGAGCAAGGGGAGGGGATTTAAAATCCCACTTTTTTTACTTTTTTCTTAATGTGTCTTAGTAAAGCAGATTCTAGCTTTCCCCCACTTTAAAATGTGCTCCCAAAAGAAGAAGAAAAAGTTATCTACTGACATGCAATGCCAAGTCCAGAATGCAGGATTTGTAGCCAATCAAGACCCCAGAGTTAAGAGGCAAACATGATTAAGAAGTACCATATATCACAGGTCTTAATTACTGTTATATTTCAAAAATATTTTGAGGGCTTAATTCCATAAAGTCCCTCAACTAATCTGTCTTACTTAAACAGTTGTGATAAAAAGATAAATTTTACACCATAAAAAATAAGAAAGGTCACTTACTGATGTTTCGGACGCTAGTCCTTCGTCGGAGTCTCACTTAAAGTTTCACTTAAAGCTTTCTAATATAAATTGAAAGTTTCTATAGCAAGTCTTTAAAAGAGTAACAGCAAATTCAAATACCTTTAAATACTGGTAGAGATTTTCCTAAGTCAAGATCTAAAATAGTAATTTGTTCAATAAACCGGCCAGCGGTTTTGCTGTTCATAAGATCTGAGAACTCCATATTGATTTTTTTCATAAAGAACTGCCTTGTTTTGGGTGAATCCTTCCATTCTTGCCACAGGAATGACACCAGTAGGTTGAGAAACATGCATGTTTCTTTCTCTGTCGCACCTTCAGTCTTCAGGTAATCTGCGACAATCTTGAAAATAGGAGATCACATAATCAGTCAATATATATGATACTGGCACACTTGTTCCCTCTGGATATAAATTTGTGTTATTTACTGGCCAGGAAGTCTGGATAGGCTGAGACACAGTTTTCCCCTATTCATATACCAACTTTAGGGCAGTAAATAACTGATTTATTTTTTCCTATTGATTTTTCCACTTGTTTTGCATCTCCTTTTTTACCATAACTTGTAAATTTCTCGCGCGCTGATTGGCTGAGAGCCATGTTCGATAAGAGGACAGACTGATAAGATGACAAATCGCTCACGCACGTAGCTAGCGCGTGCTTGAAACGGTTTTTTCTTTCAAACTTTTTCTTCGTTTTTGGATCTTTTCTTTGCCTGTTATGGTAAAAAACAAATCAAAGTGACTTTTCCATGGTCTGTACTCCTATCGAACATAGAAATGACGCCAGAAATGATCCAAACTCGCTGCGCTCGTGGTTCCACTTGAGTTTGGATCATATCTGACGTCATTTCTATGTTCGATAGGAGTACAGACCATGGAAAAGTCACTTCGATTTGTTAAATCTCTTGTGCTGCGCATGTCAGAATAACAGACTGTGTGCAGATACTGAGAAAAAACTGGCCGCTCAAACAGCCAATAAGAATGCATGATTTCTAGGATACCGGACCGGAAATATAATAATTTACAATATTATTTTCTTTACACATTTGAAAATATATACTATCACCATCTAAATCTTGATCTAATTTCATAATTTGCCAGTAACTCTTTTCCTATGACAATGTGCCTAACCCTTTCTTTTCCTTATTCATTCTTTACTCTAATGACCCGACTAACATGGTAAAAGTCAGGTAGTGTGCTATTTAATACCACATGATTGTTATTGTTATTAAATATTGACCTAACATTTGATTCACACTACATTGAAAGGCCTTTTTAAAAACTAAATACATCGTAAAAAATATTTTCCACTACCATACATAAACTACAGCCTATTATATTATCATAATCGCATTATCAAAGCCATCAGCATTATTATTATTATCATTTCGTACATAATATTTAGGCGTGAGTATATAGTTTCAGCTGAGCCCTCACCTTGGGATTGGCTACTTTCCCTCGCTCCACAACCAATTTTGGAGTGTCTCTCTCCTTCGTAGACCACCATTTGTAAAGCAGGAATGCTTGTACTAGAAAAACAGTGAATGCCCCGGTCAGGAAAGCGAAAATTAAGGCAATAATCATGGATTATTTAGAGGTGAACACATTTCAGGATATTCGATCTTTTGTTATTGTGGGTCATTCTGACGAAGGTATTCAAAGGACTGGGGCGAGCTGGGTGCTGACATGGAGGTTGGAGAATGCGGGCTCAAAATCTCCACAGGAAACCCAGATCTTTTCCTTTCTCTTCTTTTCCTTTCATTTCTTTTCATTTTTATTTACCAAACTAGTCTGTCTTTCCGCCATACTGAAAATATTGCATCTTCCTTGTTTCCCCTTCAAGGAAAAATGCTGCAGCTGCCTAATTCCTCCCCCCCTCCCCCCAGTGGGAACTTTTTGTTCACCGGCTTGAAGGGGAATTTGGAGCTATAGGGCGCAAAGAATAAAGGTTTTTCGTGTGCGTTTGAGAGGTGTTGAAATAACTTCAACACAGTTCTTGAAAGAACCGCGTTCAGGAAATTATGCCATTTTTGTCACCTTGGGGGAGGGGGACATATTCTCTTTCTCAAACCTCCTCCCCCAGAACAACAGAGCAGCAGCCCTTTCTTACAGGAAAATAAAATAACAAGACTGAACTTGTGAAACAAGATCAGCCCTCAACTTGTATTCGATAATGTTCGTTGATTGTAAGACATTGACCTCAACAATGAACCACACAACACTAAATCTCCATGGTAACCAACACCGTTGAAAACCAATGCTTTTGACCACAAACGAATTTGATCAGAAAACCGCTTTGTTATTGGATTTTACCTGAAGATTTTGAACAAATATTTCAGGTTTCTTATGAAAGTCTCTCTTAAAAGACGAGTCGTTCATCGTGAAACGTTATTGATGTACTACCGCAGAGACCAGAGTTCCAAGGACGATAAACTTAAGTAACTGTAAGATTCTAGCTTCAAGACTTGTTGAGAATGTAAGTAACGATGATTTGCTTAATGTTTTAGCGTTTATCAATGTTTTCTTTTCTTTATTTGATGTTCCTAATGTGCAGCAGGCTCACTGCTAGCGAGAAGCGGTTCGCGGTTTCTTACTAGAAGTAAAACGTCAAAGCCTATGACTCAATTAACATTGTATAACATTGGATATACAAGGATCAGTTTCCTTGCTCACCAGCTAGAATCATAGCTTTTGTACGTACAATAAATCAAAGCCCTTTACACTGTTTTCTGGCTGCTGCACAGCATAGCACACACGAGGCAGTGCGTTAAACGTTTGCGAATTATTTCAGTAATTGCCACTGAAATGACACGTTGTAATTCGCGTTGTGATCTATGCATGTATGGCAAGGATATCATAATATCATATAGGTAATGTCTTAACGTCTTGTACTGTGTAGGCCGCGGTCCAGAATGGAATACCTCGCAAAGCCGAAGAAAAACTTTGGAATTTGGATGACAAAACACAGGTAAATATTAGTTGTAGTCTTTGTGGTTTTATTTTTGCACGGAGATCTAGACAGTGCAGCCAGCTGGCTGGTGTGTAATCTGATCGTTGACGCTGTTTGGGGTCATCTGAATTGTTAGCCAGCTAAGGTTTTACCATTTATCATCCTTAAATCAGTGAATCGCCTTTACCTTTTATTTGCTGCAGTGGCGGATCAGGGGGGAGACAGGGGGAGAACGAGGAGAACTTCCTGGAAGTTTGGAATTTCGCCCCCCCCCCCCTCTTGTGCAGTCCTGCCCAGCGGCCACTAGGGTTCTCGTTATGCCATCAGTATCTCTTGACCGTGTAGCTTTAGCCAAAATGCGCTGATGAGTATATAAAGGTAAAGCAAGCGCGTACTGATAGTTCGCGGAACCCTGAGTTACATACAAGTATTACTTTAATTTACCTGTGCAGTTCGATGGATTGGAGTAACCAGACGTTGATGAGACCGATACCAAAAGCAGCATTACATACCAATCCAACACCACGTCTACAGCAACTCGCAACCCCCAAGAAGAACTTCCAGTTGGAACACCCTGAATGTTGCCACAGGTTAGTGGAATTACGCTCGCATCACCGTGTGATGAGATACTGTTGTAGTTCACGACTCTCTTTCTCCTCCAACTCATCTGTTGATCTCCATCACTCCCGAAGTTTCTCAGCTCTTTGAAAACTCTGTGGGAAACAAAGTTGCTAAAGGAACAAACAAATATTGCAAGTAATGTTGCTGAAGTAGGATCGTTTTCTACTTCAGCAACAATGCGTGCAACAAATTGCGTCGGGTGACATAGCTCTCCGCAACATCGATTGCCTGCAACATTGCGCGCAATAGTGCACCGGCCGGTATCTGGAGCTTACTGCACCGTCTCTATGCATGGTCGTGGTTCAAACCCATGACTTGCTAGAACTATTAGTAGAGTTACTTGTTCGTATTCTTTCCTGTGTTTCGAAAGTTGTCCTCTCCCTGCGCAAAAGAAAACGCTTCCACATTCTAGTTTGTTCAATGAACACGGGCCACAGACGAAAAGGTTTCCCTGCCAAAATAAGGACTTACCTTTGCCATTGTAACTCAGTTCTTAGTGACAGATTTGCCCTTATCATTACAGGGAGCAATTTGTTTACAGCTGTGGACGTGCATCAGTCATCTGGAAAACACGTCCCGTTAACCGACAAAAAAAGTAACAACAAGCCAAACAGTGCGTGAACAATATTTAAAATTCAAGATGAAAGATTAAGCTGGCAGTACATGCTGTATATATATCCCACTTCGATTGCATGTTGCAATAATCTCTTGCAAGACAGTGTCGTTATAGTGTTATTGCGGGACATACATGATATTTCTCCTCCTCTCGCCCCGCTAACGCAGCGAGAATCGTAAAAAGCTGACACGGCGAGAACTGCAGCCTGTATTGACAGCTTAACAAATTAAAGTGCAATGCTGCATTATCACATGAAATTAGATATTGAATATCATAAAATAACTATTACAAATCTCGCTTTCTGATTGGTAAATTGCGCGTGTATGATGAGAGCATATAGCATACGCGCGCATTTGTATTTTATACAAAAGAAATAAGAAACTTCCTTGCTGTGCTGTGTGCAGTTATAAAGCACTTGCGAATTGTCAGAACACGAGAGTGGTACGCGTCGCTCTTCTCCTGGCACTTCTCTCGTTCTGCCAATTCCCTCGTGCTTTATAACTGCACACAGCACACGCGAGCGTTTTCTATTTCTTCATGACGGCATGACTGCTGAATCAAATGAATTAAATATCCTTTAGCTTTATTATTTTAAATTAATCTTTATAGCATATTTAACACCGCCATGGATCCTTTTCTGCGCGTAATGTTTTCTCATTCCATGCCAGATCACGTGCCGCACGCGTTCTCTTGAGTATTACTTCTTTTCACTTTAGTAAAGGATTGAAAAGATATTTATTCATATGGATGTAGCTAAGGGTTGAACTATAGAATTCCGGTCCCAGAATATTCCCTTTAATTTTTGAAATTTTTATTCCTATCCACAATATACCCATAAATAATAATTGCTCTAGTTAAAAATTCTTTTGTACATTCTTTTCTATTCCATTTCTCACCCAATTGAAACTTGCCACAACAATTTTATGTCAAAAAAGAACGTTTTTAGTGGTGCTTTCAGAGCTGAGATAGCACTCCAATGAGGGTTCAATCACAGAAGAATTTCATTGAAATCGACTGAGAAATCCCCAAACTATCTTTCTATTTCCAAGTTCAATTTGCCTTTTTTAAAAGATTTTGATCATAACATAGTTTCTTTTGTCTTATCTTTGAAGAGCATTGCATTTAGAAGCGCTACCCTCTCAGCAACAAACGGATTTTTCGATCTCTTCTCGCGAGAACATAAATGTTTATCATTGGTCTTTTTCCTATCAATCGAGTGGTCCTTCTCGCTGCCTAGAAATGATTCCTCCAGGCCAATACCACTCTCAACTCCAGTCGAACCTTGACTCTCTCTTCTCCTATCGCTTCGATGGAAATTATAGTTCGTATCATAGTTGGTTTTTATAGTGCCGTTAGATAACTGTTGAGTGCTGTCAGAGTTCAGGGGTGTTTTCCTTACGTTATCACAAGGTTCGCAGTAATCATTAACGTGGTCTTCTTTAAAATCAACGTACTTGTTGGGAGTTTCTTCGTTTAGCTCGTGGATGTCTTCTAGTGATTGGCACGGGATTGGTGGCAGAGGAGATCGAGTAAGTTCCTCTTCAGTCATGGAAGACTGTGTTGACATTGGTCGAGCAGAGCCGCTGAAATGAAACAAAGGATGAAGGAGTGAAGTTTTGAATACAGGAAGTCAAACCGCCTATAATTTCAAATTCCCAAATCCTGAATACACCTTTAAATTCTGAGATGGCGTTTGGTACATTGTGGTCTAGCTTGGGTACAAACTTCTTTTTTTCTTCATGCCTCATATGATAAAAGGAAAACAAGTATTCTGTATTTGTACCAAGAAATAAAGAAAGTTGGTACCAGTTTAACCTGTTTGTTCTTGGCTTCTAAAACCTAAATAAAGAGTCAGAAGACGAGAACATGGCGGCCATTTTGGTGGTATTAACATTGGATGCTAAAGAGAAATATCTTGTTAAAAACCACCAACATGGCGGCGATGATGTAACATACGACTACGATACCTAGTGCCTGAGGCTTCGGAGAAGGTGTCTGTTGGTTCTAGGTAGTAGATTCGATGAAGATCTTCGTCCATGAAGACACTAATATAAGAATTCTCGGTTTCCTCCTAGAAAACAGTAAGAATGTTTTACAAGTTAAGGCAAGGAAATACGGCCAAAGAAATCAAATCGTGCAACTGGTCGCGCAATGTTGCGTTGCAAGTTGGAGAACGAATGTTGCGCGTATTCCTACCCTGAGCAACAAAACAATTTTGCTGCGCGACTTCGTTGCAGAAGTACAAGCTCTTTGTACTCTCTGCAGCAAAGAATTTATCAGCATGACCAGGTTTGCGCATTATTCATGGTTCATATTGCTTGTATTATTGAACACACTATCTCTGCCTTATAATACAGATGAACCTATCCCAGCATGGCCAGTATTATTGAACACACTATCTGTGCCTTATAATACAAATGAACCTATCCCAGCATGGCTAGTATTATTGAACACACTATCTGTGCCTTATAATACAGATGAACCTATCCCAGCATGGCCAGTATTATTGAACACACTATCTGTGCCTTATAATACAGATGAACCTATCCCAGCATGGCTAGGTTTGCGCATTATTCATAGTTTATATTGCTAGCATTATTGAACACACTATCTCTGCCTTATAATACAGATGAACCTATCCCAGCATGGCTAGGTTTGCGCATTATTCATAGTTCATATTGCTAGCATTATTGAACACACTATCTGTGCCTTAATTACAGATGAACCTACCCCAGTAATTTTCTTTTCAAGAATTCTCTCAATTCTTCGTACTAATTCAGAGAATGTTGGACGCTCGCTCGGCTTCTGTAGCCAACAGTCTCTCATAATAGCGTATATCTCAGTCGGACAATCTTTAGGCTGTCTCATACGTTTGCCTTCACTGATGTAGTCCAACAGCTCTTCTACAGGGATCCCTGGATATGGTGTTCCTCCCAATGTTTGGGTTTCCCACAGAATAACACCAAAAGACCACCTAAGGCAAAAATGAAATTAGAATGCCTTCATTGGCCTCTTGGTATCTTTCATTGATGCTTTTGGGAAGTACGGGTGGCGAAGCGTTGAGAGCGCTCGCTTCTCATGATCATCAATGCCACCCGGGTTCGAGTCCCGCCGGCCTCGGTGTCATATATGTGAGTAGAGTTTCTAGTTTGTTCTCTCCTGTGCTTCGAGGGTTTTTCTCCGGGTTCTCCGGTTTTGCTCCCTCCACAAAAATCAACTTCTAAATTCCAATTCGATCATGGAACGAGGGCCACAAGTGCTACCCTCGTAAAACAAGGACGTTTTTTTCGTGAAGTGGTATACTAATGTTGATTTAGATAAAGTTGCGCGCGAGGACAATTTAACTTACACGTCTGTTTTCTCTGTGTAATGTCGGTCAAATAACGATTCTGGTGCCATCCACTTGACGGGCAGGAGACCTGTTGTCTGCTTAACGTACACATCAGTGTTCTTGATGTCACGTGCCAAACCGAAATCAGCAATCTTCATGACGTAATCTTCTCCTACCAAGATGTTTCTGGCCGCGAGGTCGCGGTGTACACACTATGAAGAAAATGAAACACAAATGGGTCTCTTTCTTAAATCTTGATACCACAGCTGATACCAGAATCCTCATCGAATTGTTTTTCTTACTTTGATGTTTTTTCTCCTTTTGGAGTTGCAAAATATTAGGACAACAAAAGTAACAACAATTTAGAATCTTGGATCAAGAAAAATAACAGGAATGGAGAATTCTCACCAAAATGTGACCACGCCCAATGTGGGAGGGGTAAGGGAACAACCACTCAACTGGCTCAGGGCAAAAATTGTTTTATCGTTTCGGCGTCGCCGTCCTCGATTCTTGTGGATGTCAACCACTTTGAAGACAGCGCGCGGGTACGAAAAAAATGCACTCGCTTCGTCGTCCTTGACGTTTGAGTCTTGACGCTAAATCACTCGTATAACTCAGTACCTTTTTTGAAGACAAGAAGTCCATCCCTCGTGCTATCTGATAAGAATACATCACAAGGTCTGCAAGCGTGATCTCCACATCAGGATTATTAGCCGTCTTGCGCCATGTCGCCTCGTAGATCTCTCGATGGCTACGTAAGAAGTTCAAGAGATTTCCATGCGGTGCGTATTCCATGACGACCATCAACTGTTTGCCACGTGTACAGGCACCCAGGAGGTTAATGATGTTATTATGTTCACCAAGATGAATCATGATCTTCAGCTCTGTCGCCAGGTCCTTGTAGTCACTCTCTGTTGCTTCGGCTATCGGCAACAAATTATGTATCAGTGATCTTATTGACACAAGGTTTTTTATTGTATTCGGGTACGCGCAGAATGGGAGTTGGGGGGTAGTGACGTGTCTGTCCGCCGCAGGGGGAGGATAATATTTCTAAAAAAACTTGCGTCATTTTAACTACCAAGAAGAAAGTCTGCAACACACACTGGATATCTCTGGGTAGCGCAAAGGCAACTACAATACACGATGCAAATGCTGCGCAAAACATTAATCGTAACAAAGCTTCCGAGGGACGGATGAAAAACGTAAAAAGTTTTCCTATCAGTTGCAATAGACTAGCTGACTGAGAACATTGCGCTCTAACTAACAACCCCCAGATGTGTGCATACTGCGCAATGTTGCAGAAGGTGGTCTCAAACGTATTTTTGGAGCGACTTAGTTATCGAAAGGTTCCAGTATTTATCAAGAATACAAGGGAAATGTTCACCTTTGAGGGTCTTGACCGCAACAGTTGTTTTATTATACTGATTACCATCCGAATCCTGATACATTCGACTCGAACTCAACCTTCTTCTAAGCCTTGAACGCCTTCTGAAGGCATCTGAGGTCTTGTCTCGAGGTACAAATGACAGTATTCCTATTGCATCGGCCTTCATGACTTGACCAAACGTTCCTGATCCTATAACACCGTGGAATTCGAGTCTCTCTTCTGGAAATTCCCAGTCGGCATCGTAAGGAAGATCTTCGCATTGCTCGAGTAAGCTGCGATCGGGGTCAATCTGTACAACAACAACACATCAATTATCAAGAACTTAGAATCTGAATAATTGCGCATCTAAACTTCATCTAAAAGTGAGAAGAATATCTCATGATATTGCGCGCTCACATTTTTATGCTTATATTAAACTACCATATGCATATTCTTGGCCATTAACTCAGAAGAATATTTTGCGAGGTTTTACAGTTCCCACACTGATGTCATTGAACCAGTGTTATTGACGCTTTAGTTTTCTGATGACGGCTGTCACAAGAACAACCGAAATGTCAATGACACTGTTTTAAACTGACTCGTCAAGGGTAAAAACTGAGGAGGATCCAGGGGAGAGTGTTGTTGGGGTTGCAGCTTCCCCTATGAGAATTTCGATTAGCTGGCTAACAGTGAGAGAATGATGGCTAACTAGAATAAGACGTTACTTTCGTTTTCATTGCCATCATACAACCCCCTGTCCAAAACAATTCCTGGATCCGCACCTAAAAAACTGATGAAACATTACGTCTTCACCACATGAAAGTGTTAAAAGTACTAGCTCAGTAAAATAACTGGTAGGGTGTTCGATTGTTACCTTATAATCTTCTCCCTTTCTTAGGTATCTCAGAGCCTTATACTCTTCGATTAACCTCCGGTTTCGCCGATTCGCGTGGCAACAGAGCAGAAGAACTACGAGGAACACCAGTCCAAGAACTCCCCCAACACTTGAAGCAACAATAGTTATTAGAGGGTTGGTAAGACGTTGATGGGTAGGGACGAGCAGCTCTGAAAGAGAGTAATATAATATGTAAAAATTGTTGCTCCGATTGCAAGTCATGATTATATTAAGACAGAAAGTAATCGGCTTTTGGGTTGAAGAAAACTGGTGAACCCAGAAAAACAGCCGTAGTTCGTTCACCTTCGTGACCTAACACACTTGCCTCAAGTCAATATTTGACCGGCCCTAAAACCCATTTACGTGCAGACCGTCTTAGCCAAAGTTAACGTTGCGCTGTACGCAGGGTTGGTGGAAACACCAAAACGGAAAGAGTTTGTATTCGCATTAGGTTCACCTATCTTCACGCAAACCGTCACCTTGAATTTAAAGCAGTCGAATAAACCCTCTTTACCTTGGGTGTAATGTTTTCCTATTTCACACCACGTGTTATTCCCAAGTGTATCATTTCTTTGTTTAACGGTTGTGCATGACAAGACACATGAATATGGACACAACTCAAACAGAGAAACTTATTCTCAAGGGAATCACTTGGTCTGAAATGGGAAAACTTTACACCCAAGGAAAAAAGGACTATTATATTTGAAGGAACGATCCACGCTAAATAGAGTTACTTTATACGACTTTACCTCGAACATCAAGCTGCATGAACGCAGTCCCTACAAGGTTAGCAGCAACACACGTGTAGTTACCGAGGCTTTCATGGTCTAATGCATGGATCTCGAGTCTTGCTATAGTGGTCCCAGACAAGCTTCGCCATAATATAGTCGAACCATTGCTAGCTATTTTTCGCCACTCAACTACAGGTTGTGGGTTCCCTGTGGCAGCACAAGTCACATTGACTGGTTCTCCAATAGGAATGGTCAACTTCTTGTATGATTGATCGCTTTGAATTCTGGGAGGAGCTGGTGTAAGATTGAAATTTCAATATTTAATAGGTTTGACTCATGATAGTTTACATTAGATTATAAACAACTGTCATTCACAAAGTGGACTGAAACTCGCTCAAAATGCCTTTCTCGAATTCATGAAATACTACTGTGTTTTATGATTATACTACTCATTTACTCTGGGTTAGCCTCATTTTAGCGTCAGAATATTCACAATACCACCGATAAATGAAAGATCGCACACCCTCAACAATATAATCACTGTGAAATTCCACATATCTCCACTGGAACACAGGAATATTCTACACAAAATCGAAGTAACCCTGAACAACAAAGCATTTGAAACTGGAGGATTGTGCACAGATAGGAAACGAAACAATTACTTACTTAGTACATCGAGATAAGCTGATTTTTTGTCTTTTCCTTTCTTGTTCTTAGCAGAGCAAGTGTACAAGTCCGTGTGTTGCTCATCCATCACATCACAGATCAGCAAAGTATTTCGACTTCCAGATGCTGTCCTCAGTACATAGTAATCCCTAACCTTATTAAGGCAGCTATCTTGCTCTGTTAAGCCTGTCAGTTCAAAGCCTGATTTGTACCACGTGATGGTTGCCATGGGATTAGCATCCACGTGACATACTATTTGCGCATGTGTAATGTTGTTGAAGTAGTCGTAGGCTGTTACATTAGGGAGGCTAGTGATGTTGGGCTGATAGACGGCTGTTAAAAGATATCAAGTTGAGAATAATCATTGTTTAGGCGCGGAAATACGAGCAACGAAATCGTAAACTTGTCGCGCAAGATTGAAGACCATATAATGCTCGTATTACCACCGCGTGCAACAAAAAAATTTGATGCGCGACTTTGTTACAGAAGTAAAAGCTCGAGCTTTCTACTCTCTACAACAATGAAAATTTGTTGCGCGTAAGGGGTGGTAATACTAGAACATTTAATCTGTAACTTGCTACTCAACAATGTTGCGCGACAAGTGCACGATGTTGTTATGAGCGCTTTGAGCACTGATATTATTGGATAGGATCAACATGACGTCATACAACTTCGTTTGACGTCACCTTCCATCAATCAAACCTGTACCCTGAACCCCTCTTGACGTCACATGTTAATTTAGCATCTCTCGACCAAAAAGAGCAATTACCTTTGACTCTTATTGTTCTCGAGCTGTTGAGTACTATATTCCCAACAAGTGTCTTGGCCATACACCTGTACTGACCACTATCAGCATTCGTAGTGTTAACAATCGTTAAGGTTGTAGTTTCCTTGCCGGGATTCATCTTCAAAGACGTCACAATTGATATTCTTGGGTCGCCGCCGGAGGCAGGGATTTTGACGCCGTTTTTCAGCCATTCAGAGAATCGTCCTTTGGATATGATACATCTTGCTGTAAGGGTTTCTTCTGCATTGATTCGTTTAGTGGTTTTGATGACAACACCTGGCGCATCGATTCCTAAGAAAGTAAAGGCATTTGCTGTGAGGTTACACATATTCAGTTTTGCTGAAGAGGTTGAATTACACTTAATTTACAATGTATGTTTGGAGTACTTAGCGGACTGCTTGGTAATGTTTTCTCATTCCCTAGAGTATCATTTCTTTGTTTAACGGTTGCGCATAAGAAGACACATGAGTATGGTTACCTAAGCAAAGAATATTATTCTCAAAAGAATGGCACGTGGTCTGAAATGGGTAAACAAACCACCCAAGCAACCACCTCAAATATCCCGCGCAGTTTACAATCTTGAGGAGGGATTAGTTCAAAAACACTACGCGTTGGTCGTCTCGTGCCATTGAAGAGGGCTGTAAGACATTCAGGAATTCGTTAAATTCAAAGCGTTGCACCCCCAGGGCAAGACCATCCTATCTACCGCTCACGGCTCACGGCTCACGGCTCACGGCTCACGGCTCACGGCTCACGGCTCACGGCTCACGGCTCACGGCTCACGGCTCACGGCTCACGGCTCACGGCTCACGGCTCACGGCTCACGGCTCACGGCTCACGGCTCACGGCTCACGGCTCACGGCTCACGGCTCACGGCTCACGGCTCACGGCTCACGGCTCACGGCTCACGGCTCACGGCTCACGGCTCACGGCTCACGGCTCACGGCTCTACGATAAAGGTGAGGACACACGGAGCAATTGAGCGCAATATTGCAGCCAATGTTGATGAAATAGGATCGTTTTCTACTTCAGCAACATTGCGTGTAACAAATTGCGTCGTGTGACATGGCTCGCATCATCGATTGCCTGCAGCATTCGCGCAATGTTGCACCGTGTGTCCGTAGCTTAACAGGACTTACGTGATCTTTGAAACTGGAATATCTTGCTATCCTCGCCAATGACATTACTTGATCTACATTTATAAAAGGCAGGATCTCCTGAAGCTGGTATAGTCAGATTGCTGACTACACTCGGCATGTTACTTGGTGGTTGTTGTAGGTGATTGGAAGGCACGGATCTCCATTTCTTGTCATCTGGTACACACTTATCATTACTGCCGCAGATCATGATCTGGTAGAACCAACTGAATAAAGGACGCGGGTAGCCATGAACCACCCCGCATGACAGCATTTGAGCTGTGTTGTATGGGGCAAATATAGTAGAAAGGTGGCTTTTGTCAATCTGTGGAGCAACTAAAACAATTCGTATCTTATAAGAAATAGTTTTCTCGACGGAAACAAAGCAATGTTCACTTTTTTCAAAAGTTGTAACAAATCTCACGCTACGATACACCCACAAGCCAAGGGACTAGGACTGTGTACTCTAACATACTAACTTACGATTAAAGACTGCTGATATTGATCGGCTATCTGAAGGCCCAATACCATTTTCTGCAACACAAGTGTATTTGCCTTCATCCCGTTGGTGCTTGGCTGATAGTATCTTCAGGCAGTTGTGACTATTAACGTGAACATCGTTTTGATAATTACAAGTTATCATGGAGTATCCTTTAGAGTTACAGTTGAAATTACATAAGCTCAGTTCTTTTCCATTTTTAAACCACCGCACTTTAGGATAAGGGATGGCTCTTGCTGTACATTTGATAATGAAGTCTTGATGCTTTGTTAAAACTATTTCTTTGGTAGGGAAAGCAGTGATTTTGGGAGCCTCTCGAACTGTCAGTGAAAAAAACCCATAAACTTTGTTAATATTTCCTTGTACTCATATTGCAACACTTTAGGATGCAGTTCAATTTGGAGGACAACGCAATAGGTTTCCAATTGTCAGGGATTGAAATTCTTTTATTTTGCCCTCCAAGTTGAGCTGCATTAACATCATCATGTTATTGTTAGGATAGTTGGTAGGATAAGGGTACAGACAATCTTTGAAAAGAAACAGAAATTTTACCCATGTCAGTGGCCATGTTAGATGGCAGAACAAAAAAATCTCTTATTTACTCTTGAGGATTAAATTTTTTCTCATGTAAAATTGCACTTTTCTGCAATTTAACATGGTTGCTGTCATGTTTTAAAACCTCTGTTGGCATCCTTGCTTTCATAACTGTTACCATTTAATTGCATTTGCCATCATAGCAGCCATATTGGAAAAATTTAACAAAAGAATATTCAATGAATGATTTTGTTATATCTTCCAACATGGCGGCCATGGCTTTAATTATTCAACTCCCTTAGGAATGATTGCACCCCATTGGAATTAACTCACCAAGAACAGTAACGAAAGCATCCACTCTTTCTGCATCATCCCTTCCAATACCAGCAGAGCATCTGTACTTTGTCTTTGGCATTCGCACAGCATTTTTAAACAAAAGAATCAAGTTCAGTTTATTATTTATCCCATGATTAGTTCTTAAGACTCTACTGCTTGATATATCAGTAAATGTACTTGTACTTCCAACTTGTTTTTGCCATTTAATTTTGATGAGATCTGCAGAGGCACCTGAGTATTTGACGACACATGTAAGGTTGAAGGAATCTCCTTGCAATTCCATGCTGTTTATAGGATTTACAGTTAAAGATAAAGATGCTAAAAAGAAAAAAAATACATATTGGTTATTTTTAATTCTACATGTAACAGCACGTCAGAATGCAGCTCAATTTGGAGGACAAAACAATAGGTTCCAATTCTCAGTAGATTAAAATTATTTTGTAATTCTGTCTGATTTTCATTTATATGTGGTAATAAAGATTGAATGATTGGTTGACTGGTTGATTGTTTTGTCCTCCAATTTGAGCTGCTTTGACATCACGTGCAAGGGGTCTATATTGAAATGTTTTATTGATGTAACTTTGGAATATAATGCTGTATCTGGTAATTTCCTGAAACTTCTCTTGTAATCTCCTGTACGTATCTAGTCTCCTTCGCAGTCGTCATTAGTTTCAGTCCCAGATCCTCCCAGGCCCTCTCCACTAGAGGGCCCAGGAGGATCTGGGACCGAAACTAATGAGGGGTTTGAAGGGGACTGTATCTCAGCCAGATTAATTTGATGGTGTGTACTGTTGATGCACCACCTCTTGACTAACTCAATCCTCAGACCTTCCATTCTATGTGAGTAGCTAGGGTTACCACTATTTTCATTGCTATGTGCTGATCGAGACAACAATCATGATAGGGAAACCGGCAATAAAAAGAAAGGACATCTGATTTCTAGACTAGCTCATTGCCATTCTTATGTACTGCGATTCTCGATATTCTGCAAACTCAGACATTTCAACGGCTTGTCGTCAAATTGGTTTTTCACTGTCGTCAATCAAAATTAATCAGTCAGTACCTTTTATATTTTTGACTGGCGGCAGACAAAAACCAAATTCCAACAGGAAACTAGCAGATATTGAGTTCACAGAATATTGAGAATTGATCACAGAAGTTTGTAAACTCCACCCTCCTCCCCCCTCTCTAGTACATGATCTATAATATGAAATCAGTAATTTTCAAACTTACATAAAATATATAAAAGTATGGTTTGCCAAGAGATCTTCTGACCACTAGAGCTCAAAGCCTCACAGCGATACATCCCAATTTGCTTAATCTGAAGACTTTGAATGACATAGATTGAACCATTCTTAGAGATTGATGAACCAGATGAAGTGCTGACAGGTTTGCCTTGATGATACAATGTTGATTTTGATAAAGGATCCGTAGTTCTGCAGTCTAGAACAACGTTTTGTTTATTAAAGACATTCCTGAACCTGCTAGGCTGCTTTAAGAATCTGAATGCTCCTGGAAAAAGAGGAGAGTGACTCTTATTAGGAGAAATAATAACCAAAATAAGAACAAAGAACAGAGAACAGAAAATAAGGGGTGGGGAGAGACAGCAATAATTGTGCACCACAAGGGAATAGGGGTAGGGGAGACACCACCCTCCCCCCCTTCTTTAGCCACCCAGTAGCTGATGGTCGACAGTGTTGAAAAACGACCATCCTCTGTTTATAAAATTGATCCTCTAATGACTTGAAATCCGAGGCACAATATTTTGAATCGAAATAGCACAACAAATAAATTTGTTCAGAGTAATCCTACATAAACACTAAAACAAATTATCATCTGATAAAAGATAAGCTTGAGGGAATGAATAGAAACTAATTATTCCTCGTGTGACTCAATAAAGATATTATTCACGGCATGTTGTAAGATTATTCAAAAGCTCTTCGGTATGAAACAAATCAAAAATATTTCCACGGTTGTTCATAATAACCAAAGAATCTGGAACGATTCTTATCGATAATTCAACAATAAAACACTCCAATTACTGCGGAATGAAAGCCTTATCTTGCAGATATAAAGAAGTGTTGGCAAATTAAAAGGTTTCATTTGAGAGATAATTATAATAAGACAATAAGTAGTACAGTAGAACTCAATTAATCGTGAGTACACTTATGTCTTATATATTATATCATAACTCATTAGAAATAGATATTTCTTGAGAAGCAGGATTAATTAGCGTTAAATTTATTTGAAATCCTGTACATACCAGCTTCATTGATGGCTGCTGAAGCCAAAATCATTCCAATCGCCACTAACGGAAGCCAGATTCCTCCACACGCCATGATATTGTTAGTCGTTCAACTGATGCCTGTTGACTTGTACCTTTTTAAGCCCTTCAAAGGCTTTTTCCTTACAATTTTAACCTCATTAGAACTCTCAAAGTGTTAAAAACTTGACTGCAACGCTAGAAAGGGAAAGTACAATTTCCATTCAGTCAATAACGTAAGGACAGCAAGTAAACACAGTAGACTCCTGTAAGTCGGTATCAACAGGAGGTCAAACTACACGAGACATAGGTGTCACTGATAGACGTCCAATGGAGAGGAAGATATTGACCCACCTTTTCCGTCCTCTGTCTTAATATTTACTGCGATGATAAGATGCAATAATACTGATTCAATTTCTGTGTAACTTAGAAGCAAGCGAGAAAATTCCACAAAATGCCACGAAAGTGAAATGAAAAATAGAGGCTTTTTAGTAGAGGGTGGGGTAGGTAGAGGAGAATGACATCGTAGAAATGTTGAACTGTGGAATTTTGTAAAGTCTCCTTTTGAAATAAAGAAGTCTAATATCACAGAGCATTTATTGAAATGTTATCACAGGAAGTTGTATTTGTCTGTGGTTGGAACCATTACAAAACAATTACGCAAGAGTTGGAGAACTTACTTAGGAGAGGTGGGTTCGGCTGGGTGCAGAATATTTCTAAGTCAGGTTTTGGTCTTATGAGATCTCTAGGGCTCCAAGCCAAAGAGAAGCCAATATCCTGTTACAAATCAACAAGGTAAATATATGGTATCTAAATTCTAAAAGTGGAGAAATGGCTTTCCAAGAAGCTGTTATGGTGAGCCGATCAGGTTTTATCGATGACTTTGGTTTTCTCCAACACGTTCCATATATGTTGCTAATACGACACATCTAAGAACATCTGTTTTTATCAAGAACATGTTGAGGCACATTTTAGTTAATTTGGCTTAGCCACAGATCAAAAGAACCCTTACTCTTTGATCTCACAGACTCTCGTGACAAAGAAACGTTTTTTGTCTAAAAAATATTCAGTCTTTTGTCTTCAATTTATGTTTTAAAGTCCGCGAGAAGAAACAAGGATTTTTTGACATTTTCGTTCATTTTTTAAATTAACGTTTTGCTCTTTCAATACTTCATCTCTGCACGATTTGCCATTTTTGGATCAAATACAATCCGTACAAAAAATAATATTTTTCAGATATTTGGAAGGATTCCATTTTTTTGATAATCAGTGCTGAAAGAACAGCATCAGCTTACAGTAAGTTGATGACGACAAACTGAGGATTTGCGAAACAATTTTGCTGAACCTCATTTTAGCTCAAGCTTGGGCTGTGGTTTGAAATCAAAAACGTAATGGAATATCTATCAATCAAGTAATTAACGAAAACCCTTTAATTGACCAAAATTATTCCGAATATGAATTAAACTTTTGTTGAAAATGGCAGCTTGCTTGACTTACCAACAAGTGCTGGCCACGAGTTTAGGTGGTTTTCCTAAAAATTATATTTTTTCAGTCGGCCATGAGAAAGGGATTTCCTGTGCCAACTCTGATCGAAGTGATTTAATTTTTTTTTTTTTTTTTCAGAATAATCGACTTAAAATTCTTGTTTGTAAAAGCCGGGCATGGAACAGTTACGTTACAGATAAGGGAAATGAAATGTAGGGGAATTTGTACAGATGTTCAGTTCATTTGTCATATGAAGGCGACATTACTCAAAAACATCCGTAAAATTGTCACAAATTTTGAATATTGATTAGGAAATGCCAGGACTCGGTCTATCGGGTTGGTTTGGAAAGTCAGTCAGGCATTGTCAAACAAGGAAAGCGGGGTTTCTGTTGTCTGATGCGATTTGTCAAATAAATAAATGGATTCAGCAGTGTCATCTCTACAAAGGAGCTATTCGTCAACTGAAATTCCAAGTGAGGCTATCGGGTCGATACAACGCTTATTCTCTCATTTGCATCTCATTTGCTATTGGAATTTAGAAGTTGATTTTCGCGGAGAGTACCATGCAACAAGCAATTAATAACTCTACTCACATACGATACCGAATCTGGCGGCCACTAATCATAAATCGTTCTTTTGAACTATACACTGGCATTTTAGTAGTGCGGAGACAGATGGCGTTCGATAAAAAAAAAAGTTTTTTTCCCATTACAATATAATATGACCTACCAGGAGAATTCTCCCCTGGACCTGGTTTTTGTTGTCAACAATCCGATGGCACTTGTATTTGATAAAGAGATCATTATACTCACTTGACTTTATACTAAGAAAGGAATGATGATAATATTAATCAATTCATTTTTATTTTCATTTTACGTACGTATAATCATGTATCTCTGGGGATAACGCATCGAAATTAGTTTGGCACGAATAACCTTTCTTTGAAAAGTGTTACGATTCAGCTAAATTATGTTCAGAAAGCATCTGAAATTATGATTCTTTTTTTTTTATATATAGTTTTCCTACTTTCTATTTTTTTATGCATAAGTATATTAATACTGAGAAGTGGTGTAATTCTAATGCTTGGAAATAAAACTCAGTCGAAACTGTGAGTACTAGTCTACATTCCCTGAGGAGAAGATTGACACATCGCCACTGATGGCCCGATGTTACACTGGCGATTTTTCCGGCGATTTTCGAAAATAAAATAATTTTTCTCTAATGCTTCTAAAAAGACATTTGTCCAGGTTATCTTGGTGTCCTGAATAAAACTTTACAAGGTAATCCTTTACCATTCTTGACGATGACCAAAATTGCCGCAAACATGGCCACTAAAATCGCCAGTCTAAACAGCCATTAAATTCTGCAATATCTTACAAGGTACTAGAATGTTACATTTATCATGGAAACTTGTTACTGGTCCGCATGCACTAGTTTGTGAATATTTAAACCTTCCGCCTCGACTCTAGACTGCAGATTCGTGCTGGTTTATATGCTTGAACTGTTTGATAGAACTAAACGAAGACTGAGGTAACAAAGGTTTCTTTTCTCCTTTTCCTCCTTTCTGGAAGAAGCTGTTGCTGTTTTCTTCAGGTTCAATTATACCATTCATTGACACTGCACCGTTCTTGGTTGAGTCATCGATGCAACTGATACAAAAAGCAATGACAGTATTATCGAGTTGACCTGTTTTCATAGACCAATAGTTTTCTCTCTTTTTTTTTTTTTTTTTTTTTTTACCTATTCGGTGTTTTGGCTGCCAGGTTAGCACTTGGATCTGTTTTTCTAGAGGATGAAGGTACTGTTTCAGCCGAAGTCAGGTATTCGTTGCTGGCTCGCATTGGCTCGTGTACTACTTCAATACAGGTTTGCGGGTTACCCTGAAGAGCGTGTCAAACATATAAATAACTGAAATCAGGAAGGGAAGAAAGAAATGGAAGGAAGGAAGAAAAGAAGAAAGAGAAGGAAGGAATGAATGGAACAATGAAAGAAGAAAAGAGGGAAGGAAGGAAGTAAAAGGAAAGAAATTTTAGCCATTTTACCTTTGGGGCATTCTTTTCAACAATTCGTTTGATTCCCACCGTCAGCTCTGCAAACGTGGGTCTCTGCTCAGGATCCTTCCTCCAACAATCTTTCATGATATCATACATCTCTTGAGGACAGTGTAATGGTTGTGCCATTCGATTATCATTATTCAAAAAGTCTTTAAGTTCCTCCAAGGGAACTGAAGGGTACGGACAACCACCTAAAGTAAAAATCTCCCATAACACGATACCAAATGACCACCTGAAACACGTGCAATAAAACAACCGTTAATATGTCGGCATTAAACAGGTCTATAGTCACACCACACCGTGCTGTAATGTGGGTAATAAATCGGTAAGGTGCGGTAACCCCCGTGCAATATTACGCGCAATGTTACAGGAGTGCGCAATGTTACAGGAATAGGCAATGTTACAGGAATAGGCAATGTTACAGGAGTGCGCAATGTTACAGGAATGCGCAATGTTACAGGAGTGCGCAATGTTACAGGAATGCGCAATGTTACAGGAATGCGCAATGTTACAGGAATGCGCAATGTTACAGGAATGCGCAATGTTACAGGAATGCGCAATCGATGTTGCGAGCCATGTCACACGACGCAATTTGTTGCACGTGATGAAGCTGATGTAGAAAACGATCCTACTTCACAATATTCCATGTAATGTTGCAACGTGTGTGTCGGCCGACCGCGCCTTTAGATCTAGTGATGTAACACTGTTGCCTTACAAGTTGCCGAGCGCCTTGCTCGTGTTACTATTGCGCGAAAAACAACGCCAAAGCTATCTGTCCTCTCTCTTTGCAATAATTTATCGCCCGTGCCGGGGTGTGATACGAATACTCAAGCAACATTCAACTATCTGCTACTGAGATATGCATAGTTCCTGCGTATACGAATGCATGTTGTATTTTACTGTATTATCCTGCCTTTCTCCATCAAACTTACACGTCGCTCTTTTCCTTGTAAAGCCGGTAAAACAAAGACTCCAAAGCCATCCACTTGACGGGCAACAATCCACTGGTTGTTTTAACGTAAAGGTCATCTTGATAAATGTCACGTGTTAAACCAAAATCTGAGATCTTCATGACGTAATTTTCTCCTACCAGGACGTTACGGGCTGCCAGGTCACGATGAACGCACTGGAAAAGTAGAAAGGAAAGCGCCGTTTATTAGCCTACTTATTGGCTGTTGAAACTGCGCATATTAGGGAAGGTTAATCAGCATATCACAAGGGTCTCTCTTTTTTTTTTCCTTTTTCTTTCACAGCATTCCAAAAGAGGGCTCATTAAAAGAGGGACTGCACCCTTCTATGGGTTTTCTCCAGTATTTTTAATGTTTAAATCACCTTCTTAGAAGCCAGGAACTCCATGCCTCGCGATATCTGATAGGCTGCCACACTTAAATCCACCAAGGTAAACTTCTGCTCGGGATTATTCGAGGTCTTCACCCAGTTTGGATCGTAAATATCTCGTCTGGTTCGAAGGAATGACAACAGGTTACCATGAGGAGCGTACTCGATGATCATCAACAGTCTACGACCACGTGTACAGGCACCAAGAACGTTGACAATATTCTTGTGTTCTCCGAGATGAATAAGAATCTTTAGTTCTGAGGCCAAGTCTTTATAGCCACTCTCACTGGCTCCCTCTGAAAAAGTTAAGGGATATATATTCTTGTTTTAAGAGTTAAGAATGTATCCGAGAAAGTTCAAGAGGACGGGCCCCACAATACAAGCAGCTGGGGAAAAGAGCTACTTACCAAAAAGGGTTTTCACTGCTACAGTCTGTTTTGCTGTTACTGCACTGTTCTGGCCGTCTTTACACTTACGCCTTGATTTTCGTACTTTAGATCGTAGTCTTCTTGCTTCACTGGTTTTATCTCTCGGCTTGAAGGCTGGCATGCCGATGGCTTCTGCTTTCAAAACCTGTCCAAAGGCACCAGAACCAAGACGTTCGCCAAGAATGAGTCTTTCTTCGGGGAATTCCCAGTCAAGATCGTAGGGAAGGTTGTTACATTGTTCAAGAAGGCTACGGTCTGGATCAATCTGTAAGGAAAGAAGTATGAAGAAGACAGAATCACTAAACAATCAAGGTTTGATCTGTGAGTTAGCCATGCCCTGACTTAGATCAGCCCAGAGGTTGTTTCAGGGTTTGATCTGTGAGTTAGCCATGCCCTGACTTAGATCAGCCCAGAGGTTGTTTCAGGGTTTTATCTGTGAGTTAGCCGTGCCCTGACTTAGATCAGCTTAGAGGTTGTTTCAGGGTTCGATCTGTGAGTTAGCCGTGCCCTGACTTAGATCAGCCCAGAGGTTGTCTCAGGGTTCGATCTGTGCCGGAGTTAGCCATGCCCTGACTTAGATCAGCCCAGAGGTTGTTTCAGGGTTCGATCTGTGAGTTAGCCGTGCCCTGACTTAGATCAGCCCAGAGGTTGTCTCAGGGTTCGATCTGTGCCGGAGTTAGCCATGCCCTGACTTAGATCAGCCCAGAGGTTGTTTCAGGGTTCTATCTGTGAGTTAGCCATGCCCTGACTTAGATCAGCTTAGAGGTTGTTTCAGGGTTCGATCTGTGAGTTAGCCGTGCCCTGACTTAGATCAGCCCAGAGGTTGTCTCAGGGTTCGATCTGTGCCGGAGTTAGCCATGCCCTGACTTAGATCAGCCCAGAGGTTGTTTCAGGGTTCGATCTGTGAGTTAGCCGTGCCCTGACTTAGATCAGCCCAGAGGTTGTTTCAGGGTTCTATCTGTGAGTTAGCCATGCCCTGACTTAGATCAGCTTAGAGGTTGTTTCAGGGTTCGATCTGTGAGTTAGCCATGCCCTGACTTAGATCAGCCCAGAAGTTGTTTCAGGGTTCGATCTGTGAGTTAGCCGTGCCCTGACTTAGATCAGCCCAGAGGTTGTCTCAGGGTTCGATCTGTGCCGGAGTTAGCCATGCCCTGACTTAGATCAGCCCAGAGGTTGTTTCAGGGTTCGATCTGTGAGTTAGCCATGCCCTGACTTAGATCAGCTTAGAGGTTGTTTCATAGTTTGATCTGTGAGTTAGCCATGCCCTGACTTAGATCAGCCCAGAAGTTGTTTCATAGTTTGATCTGTGAGTTAGCCATGCTCTGACTTAGATCAGCCCAGAGGTTGTTTCAGGGTTCGATCTTTTAGTTAGCCATGCCCTGACTTAGATTAGTCCAGAGGTTGTTTCAGGGTTTGATCTGTGAGTTAGCCATGCCCTGACTTAGATGCAAAAATTATAGAAAAAATATAAAAAAAGATGAAAAATATATTCAGGAATACATACCACATAGTTTGTGTTGCCCATTTTCATGAAGTAAAGTCGTTTTAATTCCCTTGTTCGCTTTTGCTGTCGTCGATACAGAATACAGCAGATTATGATGACGATTGACATAAACACCACAGATCCACAGATAGTCCCGATAACGAATGATTGAGGCATCTCTTTTTTTACTAGTGTTAAGACTTTTCCTTCCTTGGATTCTTTCAATAAAAATAAAAAAAGACAAAATTATATTTTCTTTGCCATGCAGTAGAGAACCATAAAGAAGAAAAATGGCACGGTCACGGTACGGTACGGCACGTCAGTCAGTCAGTCAGATCTTAGATTACCTTTGATAGTCAGTAGAGCAGTAACAGACATGACAGTATTCGTTGCATTACAAGTATAGTTCCCCAAGTCTTTTTCCTTCACATCTTTCACCACCAGCAAAGCTTTCCCTTTACCATTTGCCAGTACTTCTTTGTTGGGATCGTCTGTTCTTACCCAAACTACATCAGGCAGTGGATTACCAGTAGCGCTACATGTTTCGTTGATTGAAATTCCGAGACCAACCTTTATTTCTCGATGTTTTTTGTTTGACATGTTTGGTCCGGCTAAAAATAGTAATTAGAATTAAATGAGTAAAAATAAAAACATCATCAACACAGCAGCATCACCATCATCATCAACACAGCATCATCATCATCAACACAGCATCATCATCACCATCATCAATACAGCATCATCATCATCACCATCATCAACACAGCATCATCATCACCATCATCAACACAGCATCATCAACACCATCATCAACACAGCATCATCATCACCATCATCAACACAGCATCATCACCATCATCATCAACACAGCATTATCATCATCATCATCATCAACACAGCATCATCAACACCATCATCAACACAGCATCATCATCACCATCATCAACACAGCATCATCACCATCATCATCAACACAGCATTATCATCATCATCATCATCAACACAGCATCATCAACACCATCATCAACACAACATCGTCATCACCATCATCAACACAACATCATCATTACCATCAGCAACACAGCATCATCAACACCAACATCAACACAGCATCATCATCACCATCATCAACACAGCATCATCATCACCATCATCAACACGACATCATCATCGTCATCATCATCATCATCTTCCTCATCATCATCATCGTCGTCAACATCATCATCATCAATACAACAACAACATCATCATCATCATCATCATCATCATCATCATCATCATCATCATCATCATCATCATCATCATCATCATCATCATCATCATCAATACAACAACATCATCATCATCATCATCATCAATACAACAACAACATCACCATCAAAGGATAACTTGTTTCTTCCACATCAATATTTTGTTTTTTAATCCAAGCTTTCGGATATTTAATCCATCATCAGGGAAAGTTACGGTTACAATTTTACAAACGTCAAGAAAATTAAACATAACAGCGCGCGCAGTTTACATCGCGCGCTATGTACATCGCACGCTCTATGACATATGATAAAAATGAATAATACAAGTAAATGAATAATTTAAAAGATTAAAAATATATGATAAAAATAAAATAATGATAATATAAATAAATGACATAGAATAGCACGAAATACATTATTTAATTAAAGGTAAATAGCTTTCAGGCATTTTTCGTCCACAGTCTCTATTTGTAAGAACATGTTCTTTTTCTGTGATCATCCATGCTTCAGTGATCCTCCTTTTAAGCCAATGGCTGTTGGATGCTAATATTTTGGTATCATTCCATGAAACGTCGTGGCCCAAGGTATTTGCATGTTCAGCTAATGCTGAGTTCTCGTACTTTCCAAGGCGGACACAAGCTTGATGTTCTTTTACTCTGGTAGACAATGCTCTACCAGTCTCGCCAATGTATCTTGTGCTACAATCTTTGCAAGGAATTTCGTAAACTGCGCGCGCTGTTATGTTTAATTTTCTTGACGTTTGTAAAATTGTAACCGTAACTTTCCCTGATGATGGATTAAATATCCGAAAGCTTGGATTAAAAAACAAAATATTGATGTGGAAGAAACAAGTTATCCTTTAATATGATTCCCACATACAAGGAAATATTGAACATCACCATCATCATCATCCACCATCAACATCATCAACAACAATATATACTCACCCAATACATTAACAAAAATTGTAGCATTAGCACGTTCTTTACTATTGTTGGCCATACACGTATAAGGGCCATGGTCACCTGGGAAGTCGTTTCGTCTGATGGTTAAAGTACTTTTAATCGTCTTAGAGTGGGGCAGATGCCTTAAACTTTTCCAGTATTTTGTACCATTCTTGCAAGGATTGGCTTCAGTATCATTGCAGCTTGATGTAAATATTTCTTGTCCATTTTTGTACCACTGAATAGTTGGAAGTGGATATCCCACGACAGTGCAATAAATACTGGTCTTTGCTGGGGATCTGACAACAACAGAGCCAGTAGATTGACCGCTGTACGACTTGATTACCGGCGCTTCATAATCTAGTACACGAATTTTGATTAAGGAATAAAAAACAGTTTTCCGTGTATTATACTCTGATAAAGACACGCGGGATGTGGAGAGAACACGAGAGAAGCGTAGGAAACCACGACGCGTAGCGGAGTGGTTTCCAGCTTCTCAAGTGTTCTCTCCACATCCCAAGTGTCTTTATCAGAGTATAATACACGGAAAACTGTTTTTTTTATTGCTTTTATAAAATAACTAGCGCTCAAATGCTTTTAAGAAGCAGAGAGAGAGAAAAAAATAGCGCGAGCATGTATTATACTCTCATAAAACATGGCTTTTTGACCAATCAGAGCGCGCGTAATATCAAAGTTATTTTATAATGATGAATAAAATACAACAGGGCGTGGGAAAAGGATGGAAAGGAGGATAGGAAAGAGAATAGCGAAGAATAGAAAAAAGATGGACAGAAACGAACAGAAGACTTCGAGGGTTTTTCTTGGGGTTCTCCGGTTTTCCTCCCTCCACAAAAATCAACTTGGACCACAGGTTTGTTAGCCACTGGCAATTAGTGCTACCCTCGTAAAACAAGGACAAGGACGGTCTGCCACTAGGAGAGTGGACAAATGCGTTCAATACATAAAGGATTCTTACCGAACACAGTTAACCTCGCTTTCCTAGAGCTTTTGTCTTTTAGGTATGTTAGACGGCATTGATACAACCCCGAATCGTTCACTCTGACATTCTTCATAACCAGTTGAATGGTATAAAAGTAATCGTGGTAGTGCTCTGTCACTAAATCTGTCGACACAGGGACATAGGCGACATTATGATCATCCAACTTTTTAAACCATTGTAGCTCCACTTTGTTGTCAGCAGAACAGGTAAGGTAGAAACTTCCTCCAACAGCCACCACAGCTGATTCGGGTTCGAGTTTAATACTATCTAGTATCGCTTTTTTATCAACTAACCGAATTCCCGCGAAGTTGTTCCATTGAATGCTCTCTCCTCTACTATTCGTAGCATTGCACCCATATTCTCCCAGATCTTTTGAGGAAAAGTTTTTCACGATATAGACTTGTCCAGTTTTGATAATGTTGTTTGCTTTAGGTAAGAGTAGTTCCCATGTTGTCGGATATCCATAATATTTTTTACGGTATAAGAATACTGCAGCGTTTGGGTCGTTTGTCGTGCAATTGATCACAAGATCTTCACCTATACCAACTATAAAGTATGAGGGAACAGTACCTTGAATAAACTTGAACTCTGCTGTAGCTGGAAAATAAAAAAAACATGTCTTTGAATCAAAAGTCTAAAACGTCGATCTGTTAAATCTAGACATTTGGAAACAGTGGCCTCTATATGAATGGGCTGCCTGCCATGTTTTTCTTATCTATGTTTTCCACGCATTTTCCACGCACAGAAGCATGGTTCAATATTGCGTGCAACACATTGCGTCGTGTGACATGGTTGGTAACATCGATTGCCTGCAACATTGCAGGCATGTTGCACATCGATTTCGTCAGTTACAAAATGCGAAGTTGAATTTAAACCCCAAAAGTGGGGGTACTGACCACAACCACCTCCTCGGCCCGCCCGGTGAAAGTGGAGGTACTCGGGCAACTCCGGCATCCCCGATCCCGCTGCCTACGAGAGGTACACCTATTCCCTCTCATTCCCCTCACGGAAGCTACTATTCTATTGTACTCGACTCCAGTGTTGACAAGGGGGGATTAACTGCGCACTTTTGCGTTGTGGCACTTTTACTAATAATTTATTGGGAGAGGCAGGGGGGAGGGGGGGGGGGGGGGCGTTAAGATTAAAGCCCCTTTCACGGTCCCAGACAAAAGGTTACGGTCCAAAGAGGAGGTTACAAATCAAGATACGAGAATTACCTGTCCGTCCCTTCCCCCATAACATTATTTTTGTTTGTTCTCATTGCAAAATCTAAACCTAACGACAACAGTATTTTCCCAGGCTACAACGATCAAGAAAATCGATCTTCTCCTTGCCGGTAATCCGGTAATATAACATATATTAAACACACGTATTAAATGTCAATATAATGTCACATTAAGTGTTGACGACCAATGTGTCTCGAAAGAATCATTGATTATAAAATTTAAAAACAAGCGACCACAAGCGTCACAACTTTGATCACTTCTCTGCCAAATTAAGCTTTCGATTTACATCTTAGACAGGTAGCTGTTTTTCTTTGGTTCAATAAGAAACGTGGAACAGCGCCAGCTGAATTTCGTCTTGTGTGTATATAGTTAGTAGCGTCGCCAATATAATAGATACCTTTGTATTACAGCGCGACGCGCAAAAGTATGACCTCTTTTAATGTATTCGCATACTTCTATGCACGGGATTTTTGCTCCAAACGAGCTTTTACACGCCTTATTTGGTTAAACCAGACAGCTTTGCATCAATTGTGTCTGTCTAAAGTACAAAATCCCGTGCATAGAAGTATGCGAATACATTAAATGTGGTCATACTTTTGAGCGTCGCGCTGTAATACAAATGAATATTGAATGTAGATAAGTTATCGAGCAGAGTTTAAAAAAAGAGTTTTTCTCCTATTGTAATAGTCCTATTTTTGTTGACTGCAATAAATAAAAAGCAAAATATATCCTGAGTAAATTGAAATACTGAATGGACTTTTTACGTACCAAGCAACACACTGCATGCTCCCGAGACCAACAGGACTGTCAGCACGGATACAAAATATCTTGGAATTCCCATAAGAATCACTTGACGAACTCTAAAATCTCATAAGACGAAATACTACGACAAGGTCCTTCGACGACAGACCCAACAGGCACTTCCTGGATATACTGTCTCGAGTTGTTGTGATCCAAATCTTCTTCAAAAGAGTGAGTCTCTTAGCTTCACGAGTGAAGAAGCAGTTGATCGATAGCTAAGCACTTAATAAGATATAATTAAGCACTTTCATTTTCTAGTAAAGAACTTCCTAGACTTTTATACAGAACGGATACAAATCGTAGGAGTTAGCCGGAGTTTCTGCCTTGCGAGTGTAACATGAACCAAAATACAACAAGAGCGAATAATTGTGAAACATGAGGGGGGAGTTAAGGGGGGTAACGATCTAGGTCATGTCACGC
Organism: Anthopleura sola; assembly: GCA_023349425.1. NCBI lineage: Eukaryota > Metazoa > Cnidaria > Anthozoa > Actiniaria > Actiniidae > Anthopleura > Anthopleura sola. Next base: position 903,960 of record JALHLI010000030.1, on the reverse strand, counting down.
ATAACACTAGGGTACTAGGGAAGGGATTGGCTAATGTATCTCACAATTATCTCCACAATTGTAGAACTTTGTAAAACTTTGTAAAACTTTGTAATTTAAATTTAGCATGGTACGAAAGCTAGTTCATATTTCCTAAGAGCAGTTTTATTCCTTGGTAATCATAATATTACAAACTAATAGCATTACATTTCGGGTGATTAGTAGTTATTAATATCCCTGAAAGCCGAGGGATGTTTTGTTGATGTCCCGATGACATAGTCACCCTCAAGTCATGCAATTACTTATAATTTATTACAAACAAGCTTCTATTTAATAAATATGATATATGACTTCTACACAAAAGGACTAAACAATCTAACCACCTTTAGCTTGAAATGCTGCTTTGAGGGTGCCATACATGGAGAGGAAATAATAATAGAATAGTGGAATTATGGAAGCAAGAAAAAAAGGGGGGGTTCGGCCCACTAAAAGGTTTAGGGTAGGGCAGAGCTGTTCTGACGTCACATAAATGGGGTCAATAGAGGGATTTTACTTTGAGTGAAATACTGTGTCCCCTACCGGTATACTGGCCTGCATGCATGACCAGGCACCATGAAGGGGTAGGGGCTTGGGGGCTTAGCCCCACGATTCTGGTCAAAAATTATTTTCACAAGTTGCCTAAAGCTTTGAAAATACTTTCATGCAATAAATATGTTTTCAATTATACCCCTCAAAACTGATAACCTTATGCTCCTCCTGGTGCAGAGAGTTATAAGCAAGCAAGCAATTGCCCCTCAAACCCACTGCACTGGAAATTGCATTTCCATGAGCATAAATTTTAAAATGTATTATTATTATCATTAACAATATTATTAATATAATTATTGTCGATCATTATCATCATCATTTAATGCAAATGTTTCTTAATAATTTTATTGATACTGTTATGGTAATAAAGATTACTAACAAACTAAGCAAGAATAATTCTAATCATTTTTGTTTTGGTTTTTTTCTGCAAATCTCTAAGATGAACAATATGCAGAAAAATATACAAAAATATGGCAGCCGATACTACTGAAAAAAAAAAAAAAAAATGAAAAACGCAATAAAACTGAAGCTTTATAAAATAGTGCAAAATGTGTTCCCTAACACGTTGGATGTTTTTTTAGCTCAATTTTATTTCTTTATCTAGGATTTTTCAACTTTAGCCTTCCATGCTGAATAGTCAAGGTCAGCCATCTCATTAGCTTGTATTTCAAGCTGAAACCCTTCAAATGCTTTCTTGACTGTATCTTTGGTTGCAGCAAACACCATCTTTTTCTTCATTTTACACTTGTCATCATCGCTCCTTGAAAGGAAAAGAGTTATGTATCTGTCAGCAATAAAATGAACAAAATATTCCATTTTTGAATTCCTTGTTGCTCAGAGTTAGCTTCTCAACTTTAAGGTAACCCTTAATAGGTAATAATTGGAATGCAATGATTAATTAAAAATTGAACTTATGAGATTATCTAGTGACAATGAAGTTTGAGCCATACAGTATTGGCATTCAGTCTACAAGATATTAGTAAAATTCTACTACTATACTATTGCAAATCCTGCATTCTGATTGGCTAACATACTCACTATCTATCAGCCGATAGATAGTGGGTAGAGAAAGCCGGACTTGTTTTGAGCCCCTCGTCAACTATCAGCCGATAGAAATCTCGAGTTCGTCTTCTAATTGTTAAGTAGAATTCATGTTGCAGACACAATGAAAAGAACCTGGAATGTCTTAGTTAGGGTGGTAAGAATACCAGAAATTTCTGACATCAGCTTAAATCTAATTTGTTGTATCTGTTTTTCAACTTTTATGTACATGTGTTTGTCTAAAAATTTGATAACCCTGTTATCAGAAGGAACTTCTCAAAAATGTCACCTCAAATTTTCATCCATTTTCCCTTTATATTTCCAATGTAGGAAGTTTACACATCCAACTTAATAAAATGAAAGTAGCACTAGCTCAAGCATGTTAAGGTCTGGTTAAGGTAAGGTAAGTAATCAGCATAAAATGCTATTTTTAACGTTTCAAGAGGTTATTCAAAATTTGGATCTCAGGACTTGGGGACTTGTTAGACTTTAACGAGATTGCAAAGTTTTTGCTTTCAAAATGGCATACCCTTGGTCACGTGACCAACTATCCAGGTGTCCAGAGCGCGCACAAACCATTCAATCACAGCGCGCTTCGATGCTTAGCCAAGCGGTCCTTGCTCCAAGTCTCTTCCCATTACAAAAACACGTGTTTCAAAGAATTTAGAGAAAAAAGTTGAAGTATACGTATTGTTTAAAAAATCAAAGTAAATCTTTGCGATCCATCTTCTCAAATTCTGTGAGATATATGACTTTTAAGACTCGGGCGAGGGCCGCTTGAATTACAACAACAATCCTTTTCAAGCTTAGTTTTTCGTACAGCTGGATATGATGCGGAAATTCTCGAAAATTCAACAGAAAATGGGCCATATAGAAACAATAGCCAGGGTGATTAAAAAGATGTCATAAGATGACTTTTGGGAATGTCTTTCAAACTGGGCTTTTTATGGTTGGCCATCTTTGATTGTTAAAGAGATATTCAACAAGAGGTCACATGACCAAACCTTGTGTTTACAGATCTGATGAGGTCATCCATAGAAAGCCCAGGATTGTTTGTCTGGATGTCCTTAATACTTTAACACCAAAAAAATAACTTAAAATAATGCACTGTCATTGGCCCATTTTTGAATGTCTGTTTTTCAGTTTTTCGGGTAGCGTGACCACAAAATTCTGACCATACACCTATAAAAATGTTAAGGAACCTAAATGCCACTAGGAGTCAAACATATACTGTAATATATGAAATATTAGCAGAAATATTGCAATTTTTTTTTTTGGCAATCGCCTAATGACCCAGGCATTAATGCACTTGAGAGGTCTCCCTTTCATCGTTAGAGAGGATCCACATGTCCTAACTGATAAAGCATCATGTGGTTTTCATTTCTTACCATGAGATGAAGGCAATCTTTTCACACAGTCTTCCGTCGTTCCTTTTAAACCTAAAGTCATAGACAGCAAAACTAGGCTCTTCTAATTTCAGACACCCTTTCATCTTCTCCCACTGTTCCTCATCCTCCTCGGCAGTCTCAGTTTTTACTGGGTCACCTAATAAATCAGTCACTACTTTCTGGCCATCATCAGATATCTTGAATAATGCAAACTTATGTATCTTCTTCAACTTTATTTCGCTGTATAAGGAAACTGCTGCTGAATCCACTTTGATTCCTGACATAGACATGTTGACTGAAAAAGAAACAAAGACAGTTTGAATCATTTACTGTTATCAGAATATTTGTACAAGTACTAAACACTGTATAGAATCTCAATTAACTGATTTAGGAAATAACCTGGTCTGGGGTCTGGATTCAATTGCTGTCATTGGCTAGATAAATGGGCTTTATTGTTCACTTTTTGTAGCTACTTCTGCATTTTTAAAAGGAGTAGCTACTATTTCATCGTCTGTGTAAGTAATGTAAGTAAGTGGACAAGGATTTTTATCTCGCAGATTCAGAATTATGGAGTGCTTACAGTCAAAATGGCTCAAGTGTACCCCCCTAGAATCCAGTAATGAATTTTTTATTTTAATATTGAGTTTATTTTTAACTCCTGAATATGCAAATGTGTCACTCACTAGCTCACTCACTCACTAGCATTAGCAGATTGACATTTAAACGTTAATTCATCATCTTACATCATTTAAAATTGGCATGTTTGAACTTCATGATTCAATCTTTGAAATGAAATGAAGAAAAAGAAAAAAAATCTGTAATGGGGAATTCTCAAAAATTAATGAAGCTTATTTAAGGATTTTAGTTATTACAGTATTTTTTATTCTTTTATTAGCACTTACAAACCCTTAAAGCCACATGCAAAGGTTTAATAAAATTTGCCATCCAGTTTTTGAGTTATTTTAGTTTTTTATTTTAGTTATTCACAATTTTCCTCTTGCAAGTTCAATTGATTCAGTGCTACGTCATTTAAGAGCGCAAACACACTTATTCAAGGAAATCAGTTTAGAGCCTCCTTAAAACTAAAAACAATATTGTCTAAGCCATGGAGGTTAAATAACCCTTTGACTAAGCAAGTTGGCCTTAACATGAGTCTAAACTATACAATAGGAAAAACTTTTGAATTAAAAAAACCTGGAGAAATGTCCAAAATTCTAGCAAAAAAACACTTTAAATGTTTTCAGATGTCATTATCAAAAGGCAAAAAAATCACTCTTTTTTATCCAATTGTTTTTCTTGCAATTTTTATTTCTACTCAAAAATACTCTTATTAGTTGGCAAAGTTTGGACTTAGTCCTTGGTTTTTAGTGCAAAAATTTGTATAGCATGTTCCTTGTTCAAGTAAGAAATCTCTGCATGAATGCGAGGTCTTGCATATATGACAAACTAGAAACTACAGTGACGTCTTTTTGAGCATTTGGCTTGTAGAAAATGCTCTGATATTTTGGCAGTGGATAATAAAATATTAGAAATGTCAACCATAAGCATTTTTAGTTTTTCTGAAAAAGTGAAAAATTTCTCTTTTTTCTATTGCTTTTTCTAACTCGTGCTTACAGCGTGAACACACTAACTGGGACAACTAGACAGAGATTGAACTGATAATAGTATTAGCCAATCAGATCATCAGGTTCTCACAACCATTTTTCCTTAATAGACCCCTTGTAGCATGTCAGAACGCAGCTCAATTTGGATGGTAAAACAAAAGAATTTCAAACTGCTGAGAATTGGAACCTACTGTTTTATCCACCAAATTGAGCTGCATTTTGACCTACTGCAAGGGGTCTATTAGGCTAATATGGACAGCAGGAACACAAAACAATATTGAAAATGAGTGTCATTTCTGTCGAAAATGGAGTTGTGAAAGGTCTACAGTACTTATCCAAAGTTGATATAGAAAATATTTTCTCTCTTCCTGTCTTCAAAGAATCCTGAATTTCAAAACGATGATATAACTACTAAATTCTAGACCAAAAATTTGTAAAAATACCAGTTTCCAATTTTTAAAGCTGATTGGCCCAGACTCTGTTTTATCAAATGCTTAATCTAACTGGTAAGATGGGCAATCGGTCTTACACTATTTTCCCTCCATTCCTACTTTGTTTACCAGTAGTTCTTTTTTTGTTGTTGTTGTTTTTTTTTTTTGATTTTTTGTTTTTTTTTGAAGCAAATCCTGTAAACCAAACTGCAATGATATGATAAATGATAATTTATAATACAGATGACTATGGGACTCAGAAAAAACCTGAGTTCAGATGGGATTTGAACACATGACCTTCTGGATCCTAGTCGGATGCTCTGACCACTGAGCTACTGAGACTCTATGGTGAGCCAGGGTCATCTGTGGGTTTTTGACTAGAACTACATTGTGCAGTCACAGTCACATAGTCATGACAGAATACATTAATGGCTTAACTGCATTGCACAGTCACATTAACCATCAGTAATAAACTGATAAAAACCCTGTAAGCTTAATAAATTGATGTTTGAGCTTCAAAAAAATGAAGGCCACTTTGATTGTTGTGACTTTCTGAACTTTCTCCATGGAGAATAAATTCCTCCAAAACTTGTAGTCTAGCTTTTGTTTCATATGCTACTGAAGAGTGCTTTTATTTTCCATCTTCAAATTGGTAAAAATCAAATATGTTGATGATATGATTGCAGATAAGCAATTCATGTTTGCTTGCTTCAAATAAAGATTTGACTTATTGAAACTCTATTTATTATTATTTTACCTCAACCTGCACCTTTCTTTGATTCTTTTGATATAAATAATTTGAAGTAAAGCTATGTGTGAGTATGCGCATGCTCAGTGCTAGACCTCATTCCACATCATGATCAAAAACTCTAATTTCTTATATAAATAACTGCTTGAGCCTTCGTATGTATACAATGTCTGAAAGTTAAGTTTCACTTAATGTTCATGGATAAGCAGATGGCATAAGACAATGATAAACATTTAAATATTAATCTGCTAACATCTTAGTAAGTGACACATTTGCATATTCAGACCCCTCACAATAACTCATTTCTATGTTTTGCAAGTTAAAATATGGCTTTGAAACCGTACAAAGATTTATTATGTGAGGTGTTGTATCAGCCAAAAAAAATTTAGGTGAACTTGGCAAATTTACTGACGTTTGTATACCCCCAGTCATACAAGTGCCTGAAAATTTCTCAATTGTCAACTTAAGTTCTCAGCTGATATAAGCTGATACAAGACTAAAGAAAAGGTACTCTTTCAAGTGGTGGTATATCTTTTTCACTCAGTTTGATTTTAACTCATTTGAATTTGCGGCAGCCATATGCATTTTGCCGAAAGGTCTATTGGATCAGGCCAGATGGATTGTTCCTAGGTTTTATCAAATTTGAACGGTTGTATTGCAAGTTGTAGATAGCTTAGGAACAGTCGTCGAATGAGAAGCCAGATACATAACGAGGCTCTGACATGCTAAGGTTAGCTAACTAAACAAAATATCAGTGTCTTGTTATTATTGTGGTTTCTGATTAGACAATTAAAAAATTTAATAAATCTTGAAGTGTTCACGGTTCGAGTGTCCTCACTGTAATAGAACACTTATAATAAGTAAATCCAGACATCGGATATTTTTTACTACTATTCTTGCATTCATTAGCTCTATACTGACAAACAAATTTAAGTGCATTCATTCCTTTTGATGACCTTATTGACAGCCTTTATTTAATTACAACACAAGTTTTCATCGTGATAGTATGTGAGGGAATTTTTGAAATATTACAGCTGTGCAAATCAAACCATGGGCACCCAGAAATTGTTTATTACTCGTTGAAAAATCTGAAACAACCCTCTTACTGCAAGAAATTCGACTGATTTGTATTCAGATAAAATTCTTGTAGTTAGAAAGTCGTTTCATATTGTTCAACGAACGATAAACGCTTTCTGGGTGGCCTCGGTTTTTGCATTCGCACTGTAATAAATTAAAGGCTTGGTTGAAGAATTTCACTTGAAACATCAAATGTCTTAACACTTTCGTTTTCTTAAACCAAAATGAATTAAATTATCGACAATGGTAGGGTGTGGCAAAATATTTAATGAAGCTTGTATTGCAGTTGAGTATGCTTTACAAGAAGAGAAAAAGCTATGGTTTATTATTGATTCAATATATTGTCGCCCTATAAGCTTTTATGGTTTTATGGAACACGAGCAAAGGCTTCGATCTCATAAAAATTCCTCTCGATACCACAACCCACCTCACTCTCAAGTATTGCTCAACTTATGCCGACAAAATGGTTCTCACTTTCTATTCAAGAAATAAGCTTTAAACTGTATGAATTCTGTAATAATTTCTCCCAAAGAATAATGCGCATCAGATTTCAAGTTGACCTTCTGGTTCTGGAAGTAAGCTTATGCTAATAGATATCACGAAGCCAAACGATCTAAAACTCGTCTAAAATCCCAGCCGAGAGCTTTGAATTTGCTCTAAGTCCTAGATTAGCTGAATAAAAACGGGGCTGAGGGACTGCAGTGCTAGTATTTTCTTGTGTTTCTTGGTAAGGTAGCACATGTTGAAGGAAGGACACTCCAAAACTTGATTCTCTCAAAACTAGTAAAAAGTTCTTATTCTAAGGTCACCAGATAAGAGATCATAAGTGTCTCAGAATATAATCTCTTATCTGGGGACTAAAATAAAGAACTTTTTACTAGTCTTGAGAGAATCTAGGAGAATCGAGTTTTAGAGTGAGGAAGGAGGGTTGTTCCTTCGTTGTCATTCCTGATGCATTCAACCAAGTCAAGGGCGAGTTCAATACAAATTCTTTTCTTTCATTCGCTAAACATTTAATATATAAACGTCTAAAACAATCCTATAAGGTTAAGCTTACCTTCGTTGTTGTTTTAAACTCACCAACGGTTTCAATTTGAAGTAAGATGGCTTTTCTTCGGCGACAGCGCTCAACGACGTATAAATAGCTTCGTAGACTGTGACGTGACGTCAGAGGTCATTACCATACAGTGACATCATGGCAACCACCACGACCTTTTATGGCCTCTTATTCGTTTTGTTGATGTTTGCATATTTCTTGAAGTAGTAATATCACTTATTTTTGCGTTACAAAATTTTAAGACACTCATTTTTTGCGGCATTTACATCTGAGATTTTTTTCGAAATCGCAAAAATAAAGTATCGCGAAAATTTCACGTAATGAGGGTTTATCATATATTAAGTAATGATGTGTGTAAGAAGTAGGCACATTTGGCCACAGGTAGCCCAAGCTATGGTTTTGAATATATATAAAGAAATGTATGGCAGATCAAAAAATTTCTTTAAAATAAAATAAATTTCATATTTTATTGTTTCTTTACCGGTATATCAATGTTTTATTGCATGTTTTGTGGTTTCCTGACGGTTTGGTTGCATTTTAAGGCGATTTTAGGAAATTTTATCTCCTCTCTAAAGACGAACTTGAGTTTGGATCATATCTGACGTCATTTCTATGTTCGATAGGAGTACAGACCATGGAAAAGTCACTTCGATTTATACAGCGCGACGCTCAAAAGTATGACCACATTTAATGTATTCGCATACTTCTATGCACGGGATTTTGCACTTTAAACAATTGATGCGAAGCTGTCTCGTTTTACCAAATAAGGCGTGTAAAATCTCGTTTGGAGCAAAAATCCCGTGCAATGAAGTATGCGAATACATTAAAAGTGGTCATACAGCGCGTCGCGCTGTAAATCGACGATGTTAGAAGTAAGTAAGCCTGCGCTGCTCGGCGGTCAGCGGTGTTCCTCTGCATGAGTAGTCACGTAACTGATTAAGTGACTTGCTTTGCTCTTCGAAGGTCTCGCTGTCTCGTGGTGTAAATATTTACTGAAAATCATGGAGTCCTTCTGGGACGCTCAATACCCATGCAAATGCACACGCCGTTCGCGGTAGACCCACACTAAATCATGTCGAGCGTCAGTTTCGAAACGAACCAAAGAAATGCAAAAACAATGCAAAAAATACTCAAAGCAATGCCAAAGACAGTCAAATGAACTCAAACAAACGTACTCAAATGAGCTTAAATGAACTCAGAGGCACTCAGAAAGGTAAAAAGGTCAAAAGAAACACAGATTCTGGTATTGCTTTACCAATAAGAAGGAAATCATGGTATAGAAAATCACTTTTTAACTTTCACAAAAGAGCATTGAATGCAAGTTTTAAGCTTATTTATTGTCCACCATGGTTGCCAAATCCAAGTTCACACAAAATACACCTGCATTCAATATATATCATTTTTGACTGCCAAATCAATTCCTATCCATTCCATGGTCGCAAATATATATATACTAGATGCTCTCTATAATGTAGCCCGAGTTCGCACTCTTAGAGTGTCTAGTTTGTAAAAGCCGGGCATGGAACAGTTACGTTACAGATAAGGGAAATGAAATGTAGGGGAATTTGTACAGATGTTCAGTTCATTTGTCATATGAAGGCGACATTACTCAAAAACATCCGTAAAATTGTCAGAAATTTTGAATATTGATTAGGAAATGCCAGGACTCGGTCTATTGGGTTGGTTTGGAAAGTCAGTCAGGCATTGTCAAACAAGGAAAGCGGGGTTTCTGTTGTCTGATGCGATTTGTCAAAATAAATAAATGGATTCACCAGTGTCATCTCTACAAAGGAGCTATTCGTCAACTGAAATTCCGAGAATCACACAAGTGAAGCTATCGGGTCGATACAACGCTTGTTGTCTCATTTGCATCTCATTTGCTATTGGAATTTAGAAGTTGATTTTCGCGGAGAGTACCATGCAACAAGCAATTAATAACTCTACTCACATACGATACCGAATCTGGCGGCCACTAATCATGAATCGTTCTTTTGAACTATACACTGGCATTTTAGTAGTGCAGAGACAGATGGCGTTCGATAAAAAAAAAGTTTTTTTCCCATTACAATATGATATGACCTACCAGGAGAATTCTCCCCTGGACCTGGTTTTTGTTGTCAACAATCCGATGGCACTTGTATTTGATAAAGAGATCATTATACTCACTTGACTTTATACTAAGAAAGGAATGATGATAATATTAATCAATTCATTTTTATTTTCATTTTACGTACGTATAATCATGTATCTCTGGGGATAACGCATCGAAATTAGTTTGGCACGAATAACCTTTCTTTGAAAAGTGTTACGATTCAGCTAAATTATGTTCAGAAAGCATCTGAAATTATGATTCTTTTTTTTTTTATATATAGTTTTCCTACTTTCTATTTTTTTATGCATAAGTATATTAATACTGAGAAGTGGTGTAATTCTAATGCTTGGAAATAAAACTCAGTCGAAACTGTGAGTACTAGTCTACATTCCCTGAGGAGAAGATTGACACATCGCCACTGATGGCCCGATGTTACACTGGCGATTTTTCCGGCGATTTTTGAAAATATAATAGTTTTTCTCTAATGCTTCTAAAAAGACATTTGTCCAGGTTATCTTGGTGTCCTGAATAAAACTTTACAAGGTAATCCTTTACCATTCTTGACTATGACCAAAATTGCTGCAAACATCGCATCTAAAATCGCCAGTCTAAACAGCCATTAAATTCTGCAATATCTTACAAGGTACTAGAATGTTACATTTATCATGGAAACTTGTTACTGGTCCGCATGCACTAGTTTGTGAATATTTAAACCTTCCGCCTCGACTCTAGACTGCAGATTCGTGCTGGTTTATATGCTTGGACTGTTTGATAGAACTAAACGAAGACTGAGGTAACAAAGGTTTCTTTTCTCCTTTTCCTCCTTTCTGGAAGAAGCTGTTGCTGTTTTCTTCAGGTTCAATTATACCATTCATTGACACTGCACCGTTCTTGGTTGAGTCATCGATGCAACTGATACAAAAAGCAATGACAGTATTATCGAGTTGACCTGTTTTCATAGACCAATAGTTTTCTCACTGTTTTATTATTTTACCTATTCGGTGTTTGGGCTGCAAAGTTAGCATTTGGATCTGTTTTTCTAGAGGTTGAAGGTACTGTTTCCGCCGAAGTCAGGTATTCGTTGCTGGCTCGCATTGGCTCTTGTACTACTTCAATACAGGTTTGCGGGTTACCCTGAAGAGCGTGTCAAACATATAAATAACTGAAATCAGGAAGGGAAGAAAGAAATGGAAGGAAGGAAGGAAGGAAGGAAGAAAAGAAGAAAGAGAAGGAAGGAATGAATGGAATTAACAATGAAAGAAGAAAAGAGGGAAGGAAGGAAGTAAAAGGAAAGAAATTTTAGCCATTTTACCTTTGGGGCATTCTTTTCAACAATTCGTTTGATTCCCACCGTCAGCTCTGCAAAAGTGGGTCTCTGCTCAGGAACCTTCCTCCAACAATCTTTCATGATATCATACATCTCTTGAGGACAGTGTAATGGTTGTGCCATTCGATTATCATTATTCAAAAAGTCTGTAAGTTCCCCCAAGGGAACTGAAGGGTACGGACAACCACCTAAAGTAAAAATCTCCCATAACACGATACCAAATGACCACCTGAAACACGTACAATAAAACAACCGTTAATATGTCGGCATTAAACAGGTCTATAGTCACACCACACGGTGCTGTAATGTGGGTAATAAATCGGTAAGGTGCGGTAACCCCCGTGCAATATTACGCGCAATGTTACAGGAGTGCGCAATGTTACAGGAATGCGCAATGTTACAGGAGTGCGCAATGTTACAGGAATGCGCCATCGATGTTGCAAGCCATGTCACACGACGCATTTTTTTGCACGTAATGAAGCTGATGTAGAAAACGATCCTACTTCACAATATTCCATGTAATGTTGCACCGCGCCTTTAGATCTAGCGATGTAACACTGTTGCCTTACAACTTGCAGAGCGCCTTGCTCGTATTACTATTGCGCGCTAAACAACGCCAAAGCTATCTGTCCTCTCTCTTTGCAATAATAAATATTTATCGCCCGTGCCGGGGTGTGATACGAATACTCAAGCAACATTTAACTATCTGCTACTGAGATATGCATAGTTCCTGCGTACACGAATGCATGTTGTATTTTACTGTATTATCCTGCCTTTCTCCATCAAACTTACACGTCGCTCTTTTCCGTGTAAACCCGGTCAAACAAAGACTCCAAAGCCATCCACTTGACGGGTAACAATCCACTGGTTGTTTTAACGTAAAGGTCATCTTGATAAATGTCACGTGCTAAACCAAAATCTGAGATCTTCATGACGTAATTTTCTCCTACCAGGACGTTACGGGCTGCCAGGTCACGATGAACGCACTGGAAAAGTAGAAAGGAAAGCGCCATTTATTAGCCTACTTATTGGCTGTTGAAACTGCGCATGTTAGGGAAGGTTAATCAGCATATCACAAGGGTCTCTCTTTTTTTTTCCTTTTTCTTTCACAGCATTCCAAAAGAGGGCTCATTAAAAGAGGGACTGCACCCTTCTATGGGTTTTCTCCAGTATTTTTAATGTTTAAATCACCTTCTTAGAAGCCAGGAACTCCATGCCTCGCGATATCTGATAGGCTGCCACACTTAAATCCACTAAGGTAAACTCCTGCTCGGGGTTATTCGACGTCTTCACCCAGTTTGGATCGTAAATATCTCGTCTGGTTCGAAGGAATGACAGCAGGTCTCCATGAGGAGCGTACTCGATGATCATCAACAGTCTACGACCACGTGTGCAGGCACCAAGAACGTTGACAATATTCTTGTGATCTCCGAGATGAATAAGAATCTTTAGTTCTGAGGCCAAGTCTTTGTAGTCACTCTCACTGGCTCCCTCTGAAAAAGTTAAGGGATATATATTCTTGTTTTAAGAGTTACGAGAATGTATCCGAGAAAGTTCAAGAGGACGGGCCCCACAATACAAGCAGCTGGGGAAAAGAACTACTTACCAAAAAGGGTTTTCACTGCTACAGTCTGTTTTGCTGTTACTGCACTGTTCTGGCCGTCTTTACACTTACGCCTTGATTTTCGTACTTTAGATCGAAGTCTTCTTGCTTCACTGGTTTTATCTCTCGGCTTGAAGGCTGGCATGCCGATGGCTTCTGCTTTCAAAACCTGTCCAAAGGCTCCAGAACCAAGAGGTTCGCCAAGAATGAGTCTTTCTTCGGGGAATTCCCAGTCAAGATCGTAGGGAAGGTTGCTACATTGTTCAAGAAGGCTACGGTCAGGATCAATCTGTTAGGAAAGAAGTATGAAGAAGACAGAATCACTAAACAATCAAGGTTTGATCTGTGAGTTAGCCATGCCCTGACTTAGATCAGCCCAGAGGTTGTTTCAGGGTTGGATCTGTGAGTTAGCCATGCCCTGACTTAGATCAGCCAAGAGGTGGTTTTAGGGTTTGATCTGTGAGTTAGCCATGCCCTGACTTAGATAAGCTCAGGTTGTTTCAGGGTTTGATCTGTGAGTTAGCTATGCCCTGACTTAGATCAGCCCAGAGGTTGTTTCATGGTTTGAGCTGTGAGTTAGCCGGCCATGCCCTGACTTAGATCAGCCCAGAGGTTGTTTCATGGTTTGAGCTGTGAGTTAGCCGGCCATGCCCTGACTTAGATCAGCCCAGAGGTTGTTTCAGGGTTTGATCTGTGAGTTAGCCATGCCCTGACTTAGATCAGCCCAGAGGTTGTTTCAGGGTTCGATCTGTGAGTTAGCCGGCCATGCCCTGACTTAGATCAGCCCAGAAGTTGTTTCAGGGTTTGATCTGTGAGTTAGCCACGTCCTGACTTAGATCAGCCCAGAGGTTGTTTCAGGGTTTGATCTGTGAGTTAGCCATGCCCTGACTTAGATCAGCCCAGAGGTTGTTTCAGGGTTTGATCTGTGAGTTAGCCATGCCCTGACTTAGATCAGCCCAGAGGTTGTTTCAGGGTTTGATCTGTGAGTTAGCCATGCCATGACTTAGACCTGCAGATGCCAAAATTATAGAAAAATATATTCCGGAATACATACCACATAGTTTGTGTTGCCCATTTTCATGAAGTAAAGTCGTTTTAATTTCCTTGTTCGCTTTTGCTGTCGTCGATACAGAATACAGCAGATTATGATGACGATTGACATAAACGCCACAGATCCACAGATAGTCCCGATAACGAATGATTGAGGCATCTCTTTTTTTACTAGTGTTAAGACTTTTCCTTCCTTGGATTCTTTCAATAAAAAAAGACAAAATTATATTTTCTTTGCCATGCAGTAGAGAACCATAAAGAAGAAAAATGGCACGGTCACGGTACGGTACGGCACGTCAGTCAGTCAGTCAGTCAGTCAGTCAGTCAGTCAGTCAGTCAGTCAGTCAGTCAGTCAGTCAGTCAGTCAGTCAGTCAGTCAGTCAGTCAGTCAGTCAGTCAGTCAGTCAGATCTTAGATTACCTTTGATAGTCAGTAGAGCAGTAACAGACATGACAGTATTCGTTGCATTACAAGTATAGTTCCCCAAGTCTTTTTCCTTCACATCTTTCACCACCAGCAAAGCTTTCCCTTTACCCCTTGCCAGTACTTCTTTGTTGGGATCGTCTGTTCTTATCCAAACTACATCAGGCAGTGGATTACCAGCAGCGCTACATGTTTCGTTGATTGAAATTCCGAGACCAACCTTTATTTCTTGATGTTTTTTGTTTGACATGTTTGGTCCGGCTAAAAATAGTAATTAGAATTAAATGAGTAAAAATAAAAAGTGATCATCAACACAGCATCATCACCATCATCATCAACACAGCATCATCATCATCATCATCATCATCAACACAACATCATCATCACCATCATCAATACAGCATCATCATCACCATCATCATCAACACAGCATCATCATCACCATCATCATCAACACAGCATCATCATCATCACCATCATCATCATCATCAACACAACATCATCATCACCATCATCAATACAGCATCATCATCACCATCATCATCAACACAGCATCATCATCACCATCATCATCACCATCATCATCACAATCGTCAACACAGCATCATCATCACCATCATCAACACAGCATCATCATCACAATCATCAACACAGCATCATCATCACAATCATCAACACAGCATCATCATCACCATCATCAACACAGCATCATCATCACCATCATCAACACAGCATCATCATCACCATCATCAACACAATATCATCATCACCATCATCAACACAGCATCATCATCACCATCATCAACACAGCAGCAGCATCACCATCATCATCATCATCAATACAACAACATCATCATCATCAATAGAACATCATCATCATCATCATCAATACAACACCATCATCATCATCAATACAACATCATCATCATCATCATCAATACAACATCATCATCATCATCATCAATACAACAACATCATCATCATCATCATCAATACAACATCATCATCATCATCAATACAACATCATCATCATCATCAATACAACATCATCATCATCATCATCAATACAACATCATCATCATCATCAATACAACATCATCATCATCATCATCAATACAACATCATCATCATCATCATCAATATAACAACATCATCATTATCATCATCATCCACCATCAACATCATCAACAACAATATATACTCACCCAATACATTAACAAAAATTGTAGCATTAGCACGTGCTTTACTATTGTTGGCCATACACGTATAAGGGACATGGTCACCTGGGAAGTTGTTTCGTCTGATGGTTAAAGTACTTTTAATCGTCTTAGAGTTGGGCAGATGCCTTAAACTTTTCCAGTATTTTGTACCATTCTTGCAAGGATTGGCTTCAGTATCATTGCAGCTTGATGTAAATATTTCTTGTCCATTTTTGTACCACTGAATGGTTCGAAGTGGATATCCCACGACAGTGCAATAAATACTGGTCTTTGCTGGGGATCTGACAACAACAGAGCCAGTAGATTGACCGCTGTACGACTTGATTACCGGCGCTTCATAATCTAGTACACGAATTTTGATATTGAATAAGACAGTACTTACGAAATATATATAGTCATAAAAAAAGAAAAATAAACTCCGAAACTTACTGGGTTTTATTGATGAATAAAATACAACAGGGCGTGGGAAAAGGATGGAAAGGAGGATAGGAAAGAGAATAGCGAAGAATAGAAAAAAGATCGACAGAAACGAACAGAAGACTTCGAGGGTTTTTCTTGGGGTTCTCCGGTTTTCCTCCCTCCACAAAAATCAACTTAATCCAATTCGATCATGGAACGAGGGCCACAGGTTTGTTAGCCACTGGCAATTAGTGCTACCCTCGTAAAACAAGGACAAGGACGGTCTGCCACCAGGAGAGTGGACAAATGCGTACAATACATAAAGGATTCTTACCGAACACAGTTAACCTCGCTTTCCTCGAGCTTTTGTCTTTTTGGTATGTTAGACGGCATTGATACAACCCCGAATCGTTCACTCTGACATTCTTCATAACCAGTTGAATGGTATAAAAGTGATCGTGGTAGTGCTCTGTCACTAAATCTGTCGACACAGGGACATAGGCGACATTATGATCATCCAACTTTTTAAACCATTGTAGCTCCACTCTGTTGTCAGCAGTACAGGAAAAGTAGAAACTTCCTCCAACAGGCACCACAGCTGATTCGGGTTCGAGTTTAATACTATCTAGTATCGCTTTTTTATCAACTAACCGAGTTCCCGCGAAGTTGTTCCATTGAATGCTCTCTCCTCTACTATTCGTAGCATTGCACCAATATTCTCCCAGATGTTTTGAGGAAAAGTTTTTCACGATATAGACTTGTCCAGTTTTGATAATGTTGTTTGCTTTAGGTAAGAGTAGTTCCCATGTTGTCGGATGTCCATAATATTTTTTACGGTATAAGAATACTGCAGCATTTGGGTCGTTTGTCGTGCAATTGATCACAAGATCTTCACCTTTACCAACTATAAAGTATGAGGGAACAGTACCTTGAATAAACTTGAACTCTGCTGTAGCTGGAAAATAAAAAAAAAACATGTCTTTGAATCAAAAGTCTAAAACGTCGATCTGTTAAATCTAGACATTTGGAAACAGTGGCCTCTATATGAATGGGCTGCCTGCTATTGTTTTCTTATCTATGTTTTCCACGCATTTTCCACGCACAGAAGCATGGTTCAATATTGCGTGCAACACATTGCGTCGTGTGACATGGTTCGTAACATCGATTGCCTGCAACATCGCAGGCATGTTGCACATCGATTTCGTTACAAAATGCGAAGTTGAATTTAAACCCCAAAAGTGGGGGTACTGACCACAGCCACCTCCCCCGCCCGCCCGGTGAAAGTGGAGGTACGCGGGCAACTCCGACATCCCCGATCCCGCCGCCTACAAGAGGTACACCTATTCCCTCTCATTCCCCTCACGGAAGCTACTATTCTATTGTACTCAACTCCAGTGTTGACAAGGTGGGATTAACTGCGCACTTTTGCGTTGTGGCACTTTTACTAATAATTTATTGGAAGAGGCGGGGGAGGGGGGGGGGGGGAATCTTAAAATGAAAACCCCTTTCACGGTCCCAGACAAAAGGTTACGGTCCAAAGAGGAGGTTACAAATCAAGATACGAGAATTACCTGTCCGTCCCTTCCCCCATAACATTATTTTTGTTTGTTCTCATTGCAAAATCTAAACCTAACGACAACAGTATTTTCCCAGGCTACAACGGTCAAGAAAATCGATCTTCTCCTTGCCGGTAATCCGGTAATATAACATATATTAAACACACGTATTAAATGTCAATATAATGTCACATTAAGTGTTGACGACCAATGTGTCTCGAAAGAATCATTGATTATAAAATTTAAAAACAAGCGACCACAAGCGTCACAACTTTGATCACTTCTCTGCCGAATTAAGCTTTCGATTTACATGTTAGACAGGTAGCTGTTTTACTTTGGTTCAATAAGAAACGTGGAACAGCGCCAGCTGGATTTCGTCTTTCGTCTTGTGTGTATATAGTTAGTAGCGTCGCTAATATATAGATACCTTTGTATTAATACAAATGAATAAGTATTTAATGTAGATAAGTCTCCAATTGTAATAGTTCTAATTTTGTTGACTGCAATAAATAATAAACAAAATATATCCTGAGTAAACTGAAATACTGAATGGACTTTTTACGTACCAAGCAACACACTGCATGCTCCCGAGACCAACAGGACTGTCAGCACGGATACAAAATATCTTGGAATTCCCATAAGAATCACTTGACGAACTCTAAAATCTCATAAGACGAAATACTACGACAAGGTCCTTCGACGACAGACCCAACAGGCACTTCCTTGGATATACAGTCTCGAGTTGTTGTGATCCAAATCTTCTTCAAAAGAAAGTGAGTCTCTTAGCTTCACGAGTGAAGAAGCAGTTGATCGATAGCTAAGCACTTAATAAGATATAATTAAGCACTTTCATTTTCTAGTAAAGAACTTCCTAGACTTTTATACCGAACGGATACAAATCGTAGGAGTTAGCCGGAGTTTCTGCCTTGCGAGTGTAACATGAACCAAAATACAAGAGCGAATAATTGTGAAACATGAGGGGGGAGTTAAGGGGGGTAACGATCTAGGTCATGTCACGCATAACACTAGGGTACTAGGGAAGGGATTGGGTAATGTATCTCACAATTATCTCCACAATTTGCGAAAAAGGGGTAAAAAAGTTTGACCTATAACAAGTTCCGCTCTCGGTGATATTCCACAAGAAAAACCTAACTATGGGTTTGAATTCTTCCTTACAACATTGACCCGATGACCCTGGGTATCGGGAGTCCATTGTAAACTCATTGAAATGGAAATTGATTTTAACACCACGTTTCTTAAACTAGACTAGACAAGAATAATTACAATAAGAAGGTAGATCTAGCTTAATTAAAGCCGTCACTGTACAACAACTGATGCTCGGCTTCTAATGCACTCTGCATGTCTCGAATCATTAATACGGATTAAGATTCAACTTTCAGTCCTTCCATGACCACGTTTTTTATCTTTTTCCTGTATTTCACTTTACCTTTTCCAAAGAGAAATATTCTTTTGTTTATCTACTACTTGGAGATTTTTGCGATACTTTTTTAGATTACTAATTTTAAAGAATTGGTCAACCAACATTGCACGTATTTGACCCGCGTGCTGGCTGAACTCCAATTCATTATGCTTAGAGGTTAGTATCGAAATCTATGGACGATGTTTGGTGTTGAATTACGTCACACTGACACAAATTCGTAAAAATATAATGCTTCCCATCGGGATATCAAGGAAAACTTTAACCAGTGTTTATTAAACCCTTAAAGATTATTCCAAGAAAGTTTCAGCCGAATTAAATTTCCTGCGATTTTTGTACTAGTCCCCCTTTAAAAATTGCCATGATATGAATAATGATAATGATGTCGATGGTGAAGATGATGATATGATATATGACAGTAATGACGAAGATGATACATGATGATGGCAACATTTAAAGTCATTAGATACACCACCTCTCCCCCCTCTGCTATGACGATCATACAGTACTGTAATAAAATATGCACTGTGATGTTCTTCGAATTCTAATGATTGTTTATAGTGACCTTGGCCGCGTTATTGCACTGAGTACACGTGATACGGTTAGTCCGTTACTCAAGTGTCTTGCAACCAAAGGTCAACATAAAGGACGACAAAAAAAATTAAAAAATACAATTTGATCCTTTTTCGGGCGAAGCCTAGGAGGACACAAGGGGAACCAAGTCCCGTTCAGAGGTGCCCCCCCCCCCCCCCCCCCCCCGTCTACTCAAACACATACTACATCGAATATTCATTACATACTACGCTCGAGTCAATATTTACGGAGGGAGGAAAACGAAGAAAAGCCTCGTAGCATAGGAGAGAACTACACCGCATCAAACAAACTCAATTCACATAAGGAGTCCACAGGGTGCGAACCAGTGACTCGAGCCTTTGGAACCACAGTGAAAGGCGACGCGTTACACCACCCATGCTACCCATAAAATCTCATCCACCCACATTCATTCATTCATTGAGATTATGAACGTGATAACAGCATTAGCCAATCTGATAATCACGAATACCATACGCTATAAATATAGCAGGAACTCAAAGCAGCGTCACCAAAACCGCAGTTGTGAAAGATCTACTTTCGTCTACTTACCCAAAGTTCATATAGGTAATATATTCCGTCTTCCTGTCTACCAAGAATCACGAATTTCAAACAATACCGGGGAAAGCACGAAAGCTTTGTTAAAATACCTCTCAGTGAGGCTCGATAGATAGATAGATATAGGATATTATATGAAATAGAGTGTGATATTGAATGACATCAAAAATAATAAAATTGATATCCCCACTCCCACCAGTGGCCAGTGGGGATACGATTTATATCAACACTGGTGGTGACAAATTTCGACTTTTTGCTCAGCTTCTCAAATTCTCCATTATTTTTCATTGAAGATTTCATAAAATAAACAGAACATTACATGGCCGCTTGGAGATACGAATTTTATCTTCTCGTGCTCATATTCGCTGCGCTCACTCGTGAGAGATAATATCAACACTCGAAGATAAAATTCGTATCTCCGCGCGACCATGTATTATCCTACATTTGTTTAAAGTCGATATGTACAATAAGCCAAAGACTCGTATGAAAATACAAATATTATACTATTATATATGCAGTTAGGAGACAAGTAAGATAAATAATAGATAAATAATGTATAAGTCATTATGTATACTTATGCAGGGTAAGCTGTTTTTTACTGAATGTCATTGTTTGTAGGTGTTATCTGATCATCTGTTTTGTGATTCCAGTTTATAGTGTGTCCTCACTGTAAATATTATCTACAAATTTCTCTAAAATTGTACTCCAATTTTATTTCATTCATTATACTCTTAAGATAAGCTTGGCCTATTGATTATGATATTTTTTTGAATTAAAATTTTGATATTTTTCTTCGATCGCTTTCGGAAAAATTAGCAATTTCTTTTTTCCTCATTTCATTTGTTAAAAAAAACTAGTTCCATGTACAGTGAATATTTTTAAAACGAGCAAAAAAAATGTCTTTTAAAGAAAAAAAGGTATGAAAATCATCTGAGCAGACTTAAAAAATATTCGTATTTGACTATGGTAAAAAATTACAGCCATGTTGGATGAACTTGACAAGATATTAGCCATTATTTTGCCGTTAGCTCATCCTTGGGAGAATCGAACTAACGATCACTCACTTAAGAAAATAAATCGCAATTACTAGGAAAAATAGCAAATTGATTTGAAGGACGTTGTGTTGTTTTTCTGGAAAAGTGAGATAACAAATTATAATGTTTTGGCAAAACTATATAATATTTTTTGAGTCTCAAAATCTCAACCCCTCCAAGCATTGATGTTACGTGCATAAAGGAAAGACTGGAGAGATGTATTAAAGAAGTTATACGAGGTTCTAGTGGTTTGTTCTCGAATTCGAACACCAGAAACGCTTCTGATGTCGTCGTCGCTACCCACCATATACTTGAAAAACCCCATGTACGAGGCTGTTCAAATAAGATAGTTTGACACTGTTGCTAGACACAAGTCTTTTGCCAGAGCACCTTAACAACAGGAGGGTCACCAACCCTACCTCCATGTAAATTATCTTTCTGTCATTTTCTTTATCAGGGAGCCCAGTCTATTTTATTTCAATGAAATTCAGAAACTGCCATATATCATACGTACTATAAGGGTCCGCTTTTAGACTAAGCTTTTAGTCTAAAAGCTTTGAACGTAGCGACATTGCTATCGTGCAAAATAAATAGGAAACAGCGCGTGGGATATCGCCAACATCGCCTAAAGCTTGAGAATGGATCTTATAACAGTGAGAGATTTACCGAAGACTAAGATTATCAACCGAGTACAAGTTCCCGAGGATTAAAAAAGAAAGAAAAAAAGCTGAGAGAAAAAGGGAATATGTTACTTGGATCATTTTTCTTCAATAGGTGTTAAATTAGATCTGATATTATTATGAATCCAAGAGAGTGGTTAACTATCTGTGGCAACGATATCCATCATAATTGTTAAGTGTCTTCCGTTTTATCGTTCCATCGACGTCATTAGACGCCATAGGCACTGGAAGCGATAGATATAATGGATTTTTGATCATCCGAGAAAATGCATAAGATGTTATGGGAGTCTTTCCGCGGGTTCTTTTGCGGGCGTGCAGCTGGGTTATATTGCTTCAAAACCAAACTCGGATTGTGTAAGTCAGAAATAACGCCTATGAGAAGCGACTCCTAACTATGCCATAGGCGTAAATATGACATACATAATGCGCGCCTAGAAATCTACCCGCTTTAGTTGTTATATATATATCACAGCGTAGGACAATCACAAATGGAAGCCTAAATTGAAGGTCCATGCTAGATGAAAGCCCAAAGATTGAATTGGAAATTTGTAGTTGATTTTTGAGGGAGGAAATCCGGAAAACCCGGAGAAAAACCCGAGACACCGAGACACCGAGACACCGAGACACCGAGACACCGAGACACCGAGACACCGAGACACCGAGACACCGAGACACCGAGACGAAGTAGAAAACTAAACACTAACTTCCTACACGTCTGACTCAATTGTATTTCTTTCTTTTTTCCCTTTTCTACCTGGAGAAGTAGGTTTCTCCAGACGCAGGATCAACGGTTCCTTCTGCTCTGCCTCTTCTCTGTCTTTCTCCTTTTCACCAATGTCGATGCCACTTTCGTTACTAGTTTCACTGCCACTTCGGTAATTTTGTGGTGGTAGTGGTGGTAATGTTGAGTTTGGCATTTCGTTGCCTGGTTCATCTTCTGGTCCGTTGGGTGGGAGAGCTGGCAGAGGAGAATTATAACTGAAAAAAGAGCAACAAGTTCAGTTCAATGTGGAAACATCTGTGTGTGAAGAGTGATGCCTTTGTGACTGAAATACAACATTATATTGGTAATCGCTTTTCAAAACGATAGTGTGAAACACTGACTGATATCATTATCATTATTATTATTATTATTATTATTATTACTATCATTATTATTATTATTATTATTATTATTACTATTATCATTATTATTATTACTATTATCATTATTATTATTGTTATTCATGAGATAGATATTAGATAACAAGATACGCGATATACGATCTTAGATAAATCACACACTAGATTTTAGATATCTACTTATTATGTATTACGATGCAGCTTTTATTAGGTCTTGTTTGGCTTATTACATAATGACATTAGTACCAATACAATTAGATTGATTACATAGCTACTTATTATACTTATTATTATTTTAATATATTGTCCAATAAATTATATTATTAATATTTTTATAATGATAACAACAATGATAATAATAATAATTATTATTATTATTATAATCATTATTATTATTGTTGTTATTATTATTATCATTTATTATTATTATTATTATTATTATCATTATTATTATTATCATTATCATTATTGTTATCATTATTATTATTATTGTTATTATTAATATTATTATTATCATTATCATTATTATTATTATTATTATTATCATCATTATTATTATCATCATTGTCATTATCATTTATTTAGTGTTACCCTCTTGAAATAAAGTCTATCTATATCTATTTATATATATTGGCCGAACTTAAGCGAAATTAGCCCCAGAACTACAGCCAACGTTGACTTTGTCGATCTCCTTGACAAGCCGGTATTCTTAGCCTACTGTGTTTTCTATACCCCTGTTGACTCCTTCGATATCGCGTCGAGAACGTCAACAATGAATGCTGCAGGTGTTTACTAAAAACTACTTTAATGGCCCATTAACACCATAACACATCAAAAGCGGGAGCATCGCTAATAGATTTGGAGATAAGTGAGGTTGGAAATTGGTCTAGTGTTTGCTCAAAGTAATGAATATCCTTAGTTGGTAGACAGTGTGTCTACCAAGTGTGCCATGCATCTTCGTATGCTCTAAATGTGTTCACGCACAGATGTTCGTAGCTAAGGGAACTTAAGTTGACACTACTATAACCGCGGCCACTTAGACAGGGATAACCTTAGAACCAATCAAAATCAAGGTTCCCAACTTAACTGGAAAAAAACAAAACTCTCTGACATTTCCCCCACCAAAAACTAATTTCACTGACCACACTGTGCACCTATTTTACGGGGAAAAAAATGGTATTTTGACCACAGGAAGCCCAACTAAGAATTTAAATTTTTAAACAATTTTGTGGAGGCGGACAGAAATTCCATGACTTTTCACTGACTTTTAGGTAAGTTGCAAAAATTTCCCTGACCAAAATCAAAATTCCCTGATAACTCCCTGAACTTGAAAAATATGCAGAATTAATGACTGACTTTTCCCTGACCGTGGGAACCCTGAAAATATCGAATGAAAACAATGCATACCAACTTTGGGTAGTCGAGCCAATCAAAAACCTGGACAGCACGAGTTGCTTACACAATCAGCTCACATATGCAGGCAGGGAAGAGCCAAGAGAGACTAGTGTATAGTAAAAAAAAAGGGGGGGGGGGGGGGAGCACTCGATCCAGGAATCCCTGACAGAGTTACCCGCAGAAGGTTATGCGCAACGTACATCAGTTTGAAAATGTTTAACATTTCTTACCTTATGGGCGACTGTTGAGGTGACAGTGGAGGTGATGGGATCGGCTCTTCATAACCATCTACAGTTTTTCTATTGCGACTGAAAGAATCGCAGGGTTTGAGGTAGTAGATGGAAGCTCCTGAATCTTCATCAACATCCAGGTGAAGGTAGGGATTGTCCTATTAAAGAGCAAAAATCTTATTGTTAATATTAGATTAGTCACCCGACTACCGACCAAAGGACAACCGACTTTCGACCAACAGACACCTCACTACCAACCATCAGACACCCGACTACCGACCACCAGACACCCGACTACCGACCACCAGACACCCGACTACCGACCACCAGACTACCGACTACCAGGCACCCGACTACCGACCACCAGACAACCGACTACCGACCACCAGACTACCGACTACCAGGCACCCGACTACCGACCACCAGACAACCGACTACCGACCATCAGACTACCGACTACCGACCACCAGACTACCGACCACCATACTGCCGACCACCAAACAACCGACTACCGACCACCAGACTACCGACTACCGACCACCAGACTACCGACCACAAGACATCCGACTACCGACCACCAGACAACCGACTACCGACCACCAGGCACTCGACTACCGACCACCAGACAACCGACTAACGACCACCAGACTACCGACTACCAGGCACCCGACTACCGACCACCAGACACCCGACTACCGACCACCAGACAACCGACTACCGACCACCAGACAACCGACTACCGACCACCAGACAACCGACTACCGACCACCAGGCTACCAACCACAAGACACCCGACTACCGACCACCAGACAACGGACTACCGACCACCTGACTACCGACTACCAGACAACCGACTACCGACCACCAGACACCCGACTACCAGACACCCGACTACCGACCACCAGACACCCGACTACCAGACACCCGACTACCGACTACCAGACACCCGACTACCGACCACCAGACACCCGACTACCAGACGCCCGACTACCAGACACCCGACTACCGACCACCAGACACCCGACTACCGACTACCAGACACCCAACTACCGACTACCAGACATCCGACTACCGACCACCAGACACCCGACTACCGACCACCAGACACCCGACTACCGACCACCAGACACCCGACTACCGACCACCAGACTACCGACCACCAGACTACTGACCACCAGACACCCGACTACCGACCACCAGACACCCGACTACCGACTACCAGACACCCGACTACCGACTACCAGACACCCGACTACCGACCACCAGACACCCGACTACCGACTACCAGACACCCGACTACCGACTACCAGACACCCGACTACCGACCACCAGACACCCGACTACCGACCACCAGACTACCGACCACCAGACTACTGACCACCAGACACCCAACGGTCGACCACCAGACACCCAACGGTCGACCACCAGACACCCAACGGTCGACCAACAGACACCCGACTCAAGCTTTTGTTCTTTTTTTTGCTTTTCTTTTTCAATTTGAATATAACAGAATAGAAATCGAACTTTCTGCTCGCAATTCGCTGTAGCGTAACCTGTCTACCCAAATGATTTGCCAAGTCTCCGAGCAGCAGATTAATACCAAGTTTCCCATTCGTTAAAAGTGTTTACCTTTGACACATTCTTTTCCAGTATTTTTCCCAGTCTTTCAGCAATTGCAACGAAGTTCGGTCTTTGATCAGGAGCCTCAATCCAACAGTCCCTCATGATGGCGTACATCTCTAGAGGACAGTCTTGTGGCTGTTTCATTCGGTTTCCTTCGCTCAGATAGTCCAGGAGTCGTTCTGTGGGTAGGCCAGGGTATGGAGTGCCGCCAAGAGTGAAGATCTCCCACAGCATGATACCAAACGACCATCTGAAATAAGAGATTGGAAATTTGATGAATTTCAGTAATTTCGAGGAGTTGGTGTAAAAAGGAAAAAATTTACAGGGAGTGTTTCAGGTGCCTGGAAAAAAATCTCAAAATTCTAGGAGCAGGACAAAACTTTCAACCTTTCAACCCTTTTATCAATACTGTAAAACAATCTCTGGGTGATCTAAGATTTTACCAGAAACTCGATTCGCTAATATTATTACTTACACATCGCTTTTTACTGTGTAAACCCGGTCAAATAAAGATTCCATTGCCATCCACTTGACGGGCAACAGTCCTGTAGTAGTTTTAACGTAAAGGTCATCTTGATAAATGTCACGTGCTAAACCAAAATCTGAGATCTTCATGACGTAATTTTCTCCTACCAGGACGTTACGGGCTGCCAGGTCACGATGAACGCACTGGAAAAGTAGAAAGGAAAGCGCCATGTATTAGCCTACTTATTGGCTATTGAAACTGCGCATGTTAGGGAAGGTTAATCAGCACATCATAAGGGTCTCTCTTTCTTTTCCTTTTTCTTTCACAGCATTCCAAAAGAGGGCTCATAAATAAAGGGACTGCACCCTTCTATAGGTTTTCTCCAGTATTTTAAGTGCTTAAATCACCTTCTTAGAAGTCAAGAACTCCATGCCTCGCGATATCTGATAGGCTGCCACACTTAAATCCACTAAGGTAAACTCTTGTTCAGGATTATTCGAGGTCTTCACCCAGTTTGGATCGTAAATATCTCGTCTGGCTCGAAGGAATGACAGCAAGTTACCATGAGGAGCGTACTCGACGATCATCAACAGTCTACGACCACGTGTACAGGCACCAAGAACGTTGACAATATTCTTGTGTTCTCCGAGATGAATAAGAATCTTTAGTTCTGAGGCCAAGTCTTTGTAGTCACTCTCACTGGCTCCCGCTGAGGAGGGAAATTTTCTTTTCTAAATGTCACTTTTCATTTTTTCAGTTCATTCTTTGATTTTAATCTAATTTTTACGTCGAACATGCAGGGAATGATCTCTCAGTCTCCTGAGCTAGAGGCTCGTATCTTAGGCTTTTGACGCCAGATCGAATTGGAATTTAGATTAAGTTGTTTTTTGCGGAGGGAGGAAAAACGGAGAACTTTAGTCCTCTTTTGCTACTGACCAAAAAAGTCAAAGGGGATTCAAAGCAAACTGGGAGGGAGGGAGGGAGGGAGGGAGGGAGGGAGGGAGGGTCCAAAACCGAAGAAAAACCCTCATGGCAAGGAAGAGAGCACTCATACTTAAGTATCCACAGTATTCGAATAAGCGACCCGAGCTGGAGGACCGGTACTAGCCTACGATATTGCCGTACACAGATTGAGAAAAGACTACAATTAGACGCCCTCATCTATATTTCAAACGTCGAGGACCCAACCCCCTGACCCCAAAAAAGAACAAATTAATTAACAAGTACCTTTCAAACACTTGACTGCAACCGTTTGCTTTGTTGTTCTCATACTGCTGTATTCATTCTTCTTTTTACTTTCTCGCATCGATCTTCGTAGTTTTGAGCGTTGTTTCAAACCATCCGAGGTTTTATCTCTCGGCTTGAAGGCTGGCATGCCGATGGCTTCTGCTTTCAAAACCTGTCCAAAGGCTCCAGAACCAAGAGGTTCGCCAAGAATGAGTCTTTCTTCGGGGAATTCCCAGTCAAGATCGTACGGAAGGTTGTTACATTGTTCAAGAAGGCTACGGTCTGGATCAATCTGTAAGGAAAGAGCAAGAATACTAACCAAGGTACAGTAAACGATATATTCTACACATTTTTTACTTCTACAGCTGTACATCTTCAAGGAAAATCAGTGGGTTCTTTACATGCTTGTATTCTCATAAACGCAGTGATTAAAGCTACATATTACAACAAAACGAAAGGATAGCTGAAGACAAACAAACCTTGTAGTCACTGCTGCCAGTCCCCAAAAAGTACAGCTCCTTGTACTCATCTATTTGTTTTTTCTGTCGTCGATACACTATGCAGCAGATCAGTGTGCTGACGACGAGTACAAATACTATGCATCCACAGATGATACCAATCAGAACTTCTGTAGTCAATGCTTCTGTACGTTCAAGAACTTCTACTGTAGATTCTATTAAAAATAAATAAAGCTGTGAACGTAACACACTTTTTTTTGGAAATATCAAACTTTCCCGCCATTGATTTGTTGGTAGACGCGTCAAATCACGTGTCCAACAAATAAGCCAATCAAAGCGTGCTTTACCTATAAGCAGGTAAAACTGGTTTTCTAAATGAATTTAGTGGAAAGACTTCAAATGTAAATAAATACCTTTGATTGTAAAGATAGTAGTGACAGACATGACGGTATTCGTTGCATTACACGTATAGTTCCCCAAGTCTTTTTCCTTCACATCTTTCACCACCAGCAAAGCTTTCCCTTTACCACTTGCCAGTACTTCTTTGTTGGGATCGTCTGTTCTTATCCAAACTACATCAGGCAGTGGATTACCAGTAGCTCTACATGTTTCGTTGACTGACATTCCCAGATCAACTATTATTTCTCGATGTTTTTGGTTTGAAATTGTTGGCGAAGCTAAATCAAATATAATAAGTTAATTCCTGCTGCATATAGCGTCTGTTATTCTGGTTTGCGTTCTTAAACTTGCTGCCTATTAACGTGCTTTCTATTGCAGGTTCTTCTAGTCTGTTAGATAGTTTTCTGCCTGGGATGTCTTCCCTTGCACCCCAGGTTCTTCTAGTCTGTTAGATAGTTTTCTACCTGGGATGTCTTCCCTTGCATCCCATGTTCTTCTAGTCTGTTAGATAGTTTTCTACCTGGGATGTTTTCCCTTGCACCCCAGGTTCTTCTAGTCTGTTAGATAGTTTTCTACCTGGGATGTCTTCCATAACCAGAAAGACTTTTGAATTCTGCTACTCACCTAAGACATTAAGTCGAGCTTCTTTTTCATCTCTTCCTTCACTGTTTTCTGCAGTACATTGATACCATCCAGTGTGTCTCTCGTGTTTAGGGTTACAGATTACAAGGTGACTGTTATCATTACGAATGACGTAAAAACCTGGTGTTCTGGTTTTGCATTCTCTTGTTGAGCTGAGGCCTGAGGCGATCTTTTTTAAACGTTTCCACTCTCCCCCTTGTTTTCTGTTCCAGTTTATGGTAGCTTTTGGGATCGCTGTAGTTGCTTCACATATAAACTCTACGTAGCCTGGGGATTTCTCTGTTACTTCTTGTGAAACTAATCCAGTTATAGTTGGCCTCACACGAGCTGTGAACACGGGAGAATAATATTTACTCAACGCAAGGTACTTCTGTAATTTGTATTGAAAAAGAGTTAAATGACACTAAATATCAAGAGAATGATGATTATGATTATGGTGGTGGTATTGATGATGATGAAGATGATACATGAAGATGATACATGATGATGATACATGATGATGATACATGATGATGATACATGATGATGATACATGATGATGATAATACATGATGATGATACATGATGATGATACATGATGATACATGATGATACATGATGATGATACATGATGATGATACATGATGATGATACATGATGATGATACATGATGATGATACATGATGATGATACATGATGATGATACATGATGATGATACATGATGATGTTACATGATGATGATACATGATGATGATACATGATGATGATACATGATGATGATACATGATGATGATACATGATGATGTTACATGATGATGATACATGATGATGATACATGATGATGATACATGATGATGATACATGATGATACATGATGATGATACATGATGATACATGATGATGATATATGATGATACATGATGATGATACATGACGAAGATGCATGATGATGATACACGACGAAGATGCATGATGATGATGCATGATGTTGATGCATGATGATGATACATGATGATGATACATGATGATGATACATGATGATGATACATGATGATGATACATGATGATGATACATGATGATGATACATGATGATGATACATGATGATGATAATACATGATGATAATACATGATGATGATACATGATGATGATACATGATGATGATACATGATGATGATGATACATGATGATGATACATGATGATGATACATGATGATGATACATGATGATGATACATGATGATGTTACATAATGATGATACATGATGATGAAACATGATGATACATGATGATGATACATGATGATGATACATGATGATGATATATGATGATACATGATGATGATACATGATGATGATATATGATGATACATGATGATACATGATGATGATACATGATGATGATACATGATGATGATACATGATGATGATGATACATGATGATGATACATGATGATAATACATGATGATGATACATGATGATGATACATGATGATGATACATGATGATGATATATGATGATACATGATGATACATGATGATGATACATGATGATGATACATGATGATGATACATGATGATGATGATACATGATGATGATACATGATGATGATACATGATGATGATACATGATGATGATGATATATGATGATACATGATGATACATGATGATAATACATGATGATGATACATGATGATGATACATGATGATGATAATACATGATGATAATACATGATGATGATACATGATGATGATACATGATGATGATACATGATGATGATGATACATGATGATGATACATGATGATGATACATGATGATGATACATGATGATGATACATGATGATGTTACATAATGATGATACATGATGATGAAACATGATGATACATGATGATGATACATGATGATGATACATGATGATGATATATGATGATACATGATGATGATACATGATGATACATGATGATGATACATGATGATACATGATGATGATGATGATGATACATGATGATGATACATGACGATGATACATGATGATGATACATGATGATGATAATACATGATGATGAACATGATGATGATAATACATGATGATAATACATGATGATGATACATGATGATGATACATGATGATGATACATGATGATGATGATACATGATGATGATGCATGATGATACCTCAGGATACATGATGATGATGATACATGATGATGATACATGATGATGATGATACATGATGATACCTCAGGATACATGATGATGATGATGATAATAGTGATGATTGCAGTAATAAAGATTACATTTCAAAACTAAAGTTGAGGATTCCTCTTTACCTCTAACAACAACTTCAATAGAATCGTTGACAATTTTGGGCTTTAGAAAGAGAGCATCACAGGTGTACACTCCGGAATCGTTGACAGTAGTATTCACCACGGTCAATATTATCTTAGTAAACTTTTCATCCAAGGCCATTTTAGTGATATTCACTCTGGGATCGCTTTTAGTAGAAAGCACTTTCCCATCTTTTAGCCATAGTACGTCTTCCTTACGCGCAACACACGGTATTTTGAACGGTTCTTCAGCAATTGTCACCAGTGGGTTGTTTTCGCTTTTGATTTGAACCAAATAGCCTCCCTTATCTGCAGAAGAGAGATTTAGGTCACAATTCATCACATATCAGGAACTGACCTAATAGTGGGCATTAATCTTAATACGATTAATCGAGGTGTTTGTAATGGCTTTATCACTAAAGCAATTTCTTGAAAAAATATAACATTGGTCATTCCAGCTATTCTTGGATCTTGGAATGACCAATCGTTTGTCACCTATATATAGACCCCTTTCACGAAATGTACTACAATAAATATAAAATTAGGTTAAACTACTTCAAATTGAATATCACAAGCACTAATAAAACTAATAAATTTGATATGAATCAGAGAATCAATATGAAATAGTGTGAGCATTAATTCTGTTGGTAAGAGCCGATAGACTATTGGGTTCTATTTCCTATCTCGTTTGGCTCCGACAACCCGCTTTAAACCGTATGTAAACTCACCAATGCGACGGAACGCTAAAACCAGATGAGCACTGCCATAATTATTTGTTGCTGTACACATATAGTATGCGGCTTCTATATTTTTAGTAACTTTAACAAGACTGTGATTTGTGACAACATCAGGAGAAGGCAGTACTGGTTGGTCAGAAGGAAGTGCTGCCCAGACATCGGGCAAAGGACAGTTGACTTGACCAGCAAGACAGGGGTGATACTTCCAATCAAAAGTAGGTGAAGGGTTCGATGTCTTGATGGAACATTCCACTTGGGCAGGCAAATTTGACAACTGCCAAAACTGAGTTTTCTGTATAAGTGTTGGTTTATCTAGAAATATCAAGAACTATTAATCGATATCAAATAACGTGCAGGCCACATGCTGGGGAATGAATGATGCGCGTTTTGATCGTACCGTGCCGTGCTATGACCGTACTATATGACAATGATCTTATTTACACCTTAATTTAAATATACAATTAAATTATAAAATATTTATATCCTTACATAAAGGTGCGAGCCAACTGGATTAATGTAAGAGCTATACAAAGCCAGTTGGTTAAATATAGCTATATCTAGCGACTTTTCATAGTCAAAAATGATGGTGGTGGTGGTGGAAATGACAATCGTCCTCGTTTTACGAGGATTAACACTTAAAGTGCCCATGACACATCTGACAATATTTTCAGTATAAATTCTACATGAGATGAGCTGTTGTGTGGCAGCTGAACCAATCACTGCACACGAGGTCAATTTTCATCCAATCAGAATGCTCATACACGGTATCGTCACGGTCACGGTACGACTCAGTAAGGAAATAATCACATCCTCTGAACCAATCACCGCACACTAGATCAATTTTCATCCAATCAGAATGCTCATACACGGTATCGTCACGGTCACGGTACGACACAGTAAGGAAATAATCACATCCTCTGAACCAATCACCGCACACTAGATCAATTTTCATCCAATCAGAATGCTCATACACGGTATCGTCACGGTCACGGTACGACACAGTAAGGAAATAATCACATCCTCTGAACCAATCAGCGCACGCGAGATATTTGATTATTAACAGCCAAAGTACAATAACAACGTTCTTACCTTTAACATCAACATCAATTGTTTTGTTCACTTTCCCTTGAGTATTGACAGCTTTACAAGTGTATCTTCCTTGGTCAGATGGAAAGTTGGTGTCAAATATGGTCAGACTACCATTTATCGTCTTGTGTTTTATCAATGTTTTGAGTGTAAGCTTGTATTTTCTTCCCTTACAAGTGGAAGTGAATACTGAAAATGTACAATCTGGTATTGTAATCTGTTTGCCATCTCTGTACCAGCTTATCTTCGGTATTGGATGTCCATTAGCCACACAATGCAGCGTTGTTTGGTTAGATGATATAACAACAAGTGGGAAGACATTAGATTCTGTGATAACTGGTACTTCAGCATCTGAAATGAAGAGATCAATTAGAAACGTTATCTTGCATTTCGATTCTCACCAGATATACACTTTTTATCAACAGTTCCCTGCGCCATCGCGAAAGGTAGGTGTGTCTTTGCATCGAAGCGAGAAGAACGGTGAGCCCGGAACACCTTGGAC
The DNA here is from genome assembly GCA_023349425.1 of Anthopleura sola. Lineage (NCBI taxonomy): Eukaryota > Metazoa > Cnidaria > Anthozoa > Actiniaria > Actiniidae > Anthopleura > Anthopleura sola. The sequence continues at coordinate 869,880 of JALHLI010000030.1, read as the reverse complement.
AATAGACCAGTTGCCAAAATGAGTTAAAATTATAAACAAATACCAGCACTAGAAAAAGCTAGTTTACTTTAGTAACCGTACGAATATTCATTGTCAGGTTGTATACCGGGCTAGAAAACTATTTTTGAAAATTGACAAATTTACAGACGTTTGCATGGCTGGGGGTATTTTTAACGAAAAAAAAGTTTTCTCGGCTGCTATAACACCTTACATAATGAATCTTCGTAGGGTTACTAAAGTGAAGGTGCTCTTTCTGGTGCTGGTATTGGTTTTTCACTCAGTTTTACTCAAGGGTCTACTATTCACATGTTTCTATCATTGCAAGCTCACCGTTGGTCTTGCTTCGATGCTAAGACACGGATACCTTTTGAGATGGAGTAGGGAACTGTGAAGGGGACTATAATAGCAGATAGGTGAGGGAGTGAAAAACATCGAGTGTTAGACGAGACACTAGAGCTCTGTGTAGTAACCACAGTTGTTGCTACAACTACCTTACCGTATACTGTTAAAGGAACGAATTTACTGTTCGTGTTTCGATTGAGAGTCACAAGACACTTATAACTTCCAGTTTCACTCTTTTGAGCATTTCTAATCATCAGAACGAGTTTATGACTATTTGTTGTTTTGTCGCTTGTTGAGTACGTTTTTCCCCCAGATACACGATCACTAGTTCCATTGCTTAAAATCTTAAACCACGCTATAGATGTGCCATATAAAGACGAACAAGTGATGTTGTAAAACTGGCCGGCTGTCAAGACTGCTTCGTAGATAGGCTCAATTTTGACAGGTGGCACTAGGCCGATATCTCGAACCAGGACACGGGCTGCGTTGTCTGGCCATTTGATGGTATCTCCTAGAGCATTAGTAGCACGACACTGGTATTGTCCAGCATCATTTGTACCGACATCGATCACTGTGTAAACATGTCCATATTTACCAAGCTTTCCTTTTTCGAGTGTTCGTTGTACCCATTTGGCGCTAGAGCTTCGGAAATAGAGGGTCGTTGTAGCATTCGGGTCATTTGTCGTGCAGTCCATCTCAAAATTGGAATCAAAACCATACACGTAATACTGTTTTGGTTTCCTGAGGAATTTAAATTCTGCTGACACTGCAAGAAATATAACAAATATAAGAAAGGTAAACCTATTTCAAGAGAGGTTATCAAATAATATTAGCGATGGGAGATCGGCTCTTTCCAAGATCCAAATATAGCTGGACAGTAACATAGCGAAGGATGAACGAGAGGAGGCGGCTGTTCCCTCAAAGCTTGATCTCGGCACCGAATGCTGGTTCATCCTGTTTACTGATATGACGTGGAAATGTTACATTGCCTCCCAGCACCCCCCCCCCCCCCCCCCCCATTGGCTCCAACAATCTTAGAATGTGTATACAAGTCATTCAACAATCCATAAACACTTCCTAATTCCTTTACTATTATGAAATTACCTATTTCTATAATCCACCACCCTCCTCCTCCCCCTTCCCCTTCCCCTCCCCCCCCGGGGGGGGACAATAACTCGACAATAACTCGACTCCTTTTCCTCTTTAATAACTAACGAAAGCTTCGGGTCGTTTTATACGGGGATGCTACGACCGGCCTCTCGACCCCTTACCCTTTTCTATACCAAATTTCAGCAAAAAGGTACCTTTTTTATACTTTTTTGACTGAAAAGGTACCCCTTTCATATACCTTTGAAGAAAATCTACCCCTTTTTATACCAAAACTCACAAATTTCCACCCCTTTGCTATACGTGCGGCCTGAAAAAAGTACCCCTTTCGGGCGGAGCATCCCCGTATAGTCCATTATAAGGAGTACCCCCCCCCCCCCCCCCCCGTAAGCACTGAACTATAATCGAACCGAACTGACAAACCAAGATGTTTGAATAGCTGACAAAGTCATGTCGTATATTGATACGTGTCAAATGCCAGTGAAAGAGATGCGGTGAAACCTATTCAACTCATCTTCTTTTGATCAGCATTAGAAATTTAAGAAGATGACTTCTGTGGTCTTGAGTTTGATTGCTATCACATATATGAACAGAGTTTAATAGGTCTTATCTCTCAAGAAAACCTAGTTCGATCTGTGAGTTAGACATGCACACAGTAAGAACTGATCGTTTTGGAGTTGTCTCTTTCCTCTTTCCATATTTTTCTTCTAAAGTAATGTGAAACTGCATCCTACTCAAACGCTTTTAGGGTTGTCTAAGAACGTCTGCAAAGGAGGCTAGCTTCAACCTTGAATTGATAAACAATGCATGGTCTAGTAATCTTTTGAATTTCTTGAAAACAACAGACTCTTCATTCATAAAATCCACTAACACACTTATTAGTGTTATCATCATTACCATTCATTCTCAAATTCTTTCTAATTTTTAAGTTTTCAAATGAGCTTACAAGAAAAAATATTCAAAATTCAAAATTACAAAAAAAATAATAAAAAAATAAAAAAATCGTGGATAAGTTAAATAAGTATATCCAGCATGCTAATGGCTTGAAACAGAAGTTGACCAATGACTTTTTAATAATATAATTAACGACATTTCTACATTCTACTTTCGTTGATAAAAAAGCTGGACCATCTGACTAGTCTGACAGAACATCTCCTGGAGAGTTAATTGAATTTTAGAAAATTATTAGTCATATGAAACACGAGCCTTGATTACTTGGAAAAAACTTTCAAATCTTCGATTCCTGTCGCGTGGAACAATTGAAAGAATTAATTTTAATTCAAAAGCACGAGGGTTTTTATAATCAGTCCTGCATGCCGGAACACTTCAAAATATCTTCGAAAAGGTTGGTTATAAAGTTTGGTCATTATCGAACATTATGAATCTTTAATTTCGCTTTGAAAAATTTTTTCACGAGACGGAGGAAGGAAAGTATTCTTTATCTTATTATTTTGCTTTACAAATATTTCGTTAAGACAATACATCTCACTCTAGGATAAATTATATTATTACTAACGAGTTAGATTGCGTGCTGTAAACAAGGTGATTCGGATACAAACTCACGAAACTTGGAATAATCTTTGTTACATTAAAAAAATAAGAGATTGAATTGTTCTAGTGCTCGAGAATGAATATCTCCTGCTTGATAAACACAAACCAATCACGCCAGAAGGTCTTAAGTTGGTACAAATCAAGGTTATAAGTGCAATCGATTCCGCTTTATATTTGTAATCAGAGAAGGAACTTTTCAGCACTACACTAAATGCCATTTGGTCTCTAAATATTATTTATTTCAAGATGATTTCAAAATAAACTTTTGATCAGTGGAAATATCGGTAAGTTTATTTTGAACGGTGCTTTTTTGCTAGCGCCTGAGTTGAGGTTTACCATCAAAAATGTAAGCTTTAAGAGAGATATCTTCAAATATTTCAATACAATAAACCAACTTCTACTAAATTATACTTAAAAGTACACCAGTTAATGAACTCTGAATTGAGTCGAACTTACCTTGAACTGTTTGGGACGATAGGAGAAGAATAAGAACAACTTTGCAAGTGAAGTAGACGATGCAAGGGTCGGTCTTCCCAAGCCACGCCATATTAATTCGAAGTCGAAGCCAATATTTTTAACGTCAAACCGCGCTAGAATTGTAGAATACTAATCCATACACATCGAAGATGACATCTAAAAAAAGTCCAAATGAATTATTACTAGTAATATTTGAAATACGTAGTTCTTAGTACCGGAAAATATAGGAATGTAGTCATCACCCAAACTCACCACAACATAAATGAAGCAGTGAGCCAGGTTAAATGATGTTACCTGTGGCGTGACGTCACGAAATCTTGCGTTACATCTAACATGGCGAAGAATCGATTTAGTATTTCAAGCTTTTTAGCTTTTAAGCTCTTTAAAAGCTTTTAGGGGCTCTCTCTAAAAATCACCTTTACCTATGCAAGATAGAAAAAAAGAAAATTTTCAAACTCTGTCATATTAAAGGTCTTTGAAAGCTAGTTCCGATCTTTATTATTAATTTTTATTTCCTTCGTAGTGTTCGTTTTAATTTTTCTGTATCATAATCATCATCATGATGTATCATCATCGTCATCATGTATCATCATCATCATCATTATCATCATCGTCATCATGTATCATCATCATCATTATCATCATCGTTATAAGAAATCACCGTACCCATGTCTTCAAGACATTCTTCTAGTTCATTATTTGCGAAATATTCTTAGTTCAAACAATACAATACAATAAACTTTATTTAAAGAGGGTGACGTACTAACCCATCGAGTTATAGACTTACGGCATATATACAGCATTAGTCATGGTCACATAGAAATACGGAAGATAAGACAGTAATTCGCTTCCCCTTTTTTTTTTCCAGGTTATGCTCTTGTGACCTTGGAACGGAAAGGGAGAGGGAGGGCGTTACGATGTTTGTTCCCAAGCTCTTCAAAATACTTGTACTGGAAAACAAATATAGCAAAATATGTAGACCTGTAAATGTATCAGGGGCGGCGGATGTGGGGCACTGCCCCCCACTTACTTACGAAAAAAGTATTGTATCGTTCTTAGATATTGTTGGACTATGATTTCATTAGGGTTAGTTGGACCAGTTACTGGACTTACATTACAGCACCGAGTTATCGAAGAAAATAATAATTTTTGAAATAATATATTATCATTATTGTCATTACTATTAATACGATCTAATTCATTAACAATATAGTAATCTCTATTATTATATTTGTATATTAAATAAAGGAAGGGTTACTTTTATTTTCTTATGCTTGGCTGCGTTTAGCCTGCGTGCATCCGCGGAACGTAACTTGCTAACACAAAACATACGGAAGTTTTAAGTACAAATCCACTGCGTCCGAACGTACCGTGACCGTGATTTCCTGTAACTGATGTGTTTGGATGGGACAGTTATCTTTTCTCTGTGAATGATAGTATTCGGGGAAGCGTTAGACTTCCGACAAGTCTTTCTCGCAATTTTTTTCCGTTGGTAAATCGGATTCAAATCGTGAACTTCCGATTTCAGACTCTCTTGCTTTTCGCTTTTCTTTAGCGTTATCTCGTATCTGAATTGCGTAAGACTTGGAGCAAGTCTAGGGAAGCACGGACTCTCGTACTAAATATCGTCATATCATCATTAAGCAGTGATGACGAGGTTTCACACTTGGCTCTTAGAACATCTGATCGTTAATATACTTGTGATCCTATGTGACATATTCAGTTGCCAAGACACACACACACATATATACTGTATACAAAAATAGTCACGTGCTTAAACGCAAAATTTTATCGAACCCTGAAACACCTTCTAAGGCCTTTGTTCCGAGGTACAGGGAAAAGAGATGACATTTTCCTGTCTGACAAAGGTGTACTCTGACAAACCAATGACAACAAATCTGCACTGCGGTTGACTCTGATTCAATACAAACCAACAACTCAGCGAAAGCAAGGAAGAGAGCTTAGAAAACAGGTCGGTATCCATAACCCAGAAGACGCCAAAGATGTAGACTGGGTAGTCGAAATTTAAAACAAAATACACACAAACTTTATTTCAACATTAACTACATTATATATTAATAATGCTACAGGCACAGCATTAACGCAGCCTGTAAACTAAATTTTAGAATTCCCTATATTACTTATTATTATCTAATACTATTATTCTTAAACGCGATTCTGATTGGCTATGTTGCTGTAGCAATCGATGTCGCGTACGAACTTACTAAAAGAAAGAAAGAACTGAAGAAAGAAACATCATTGCGCTTTTGCAACATTTGACGTTTCAACTATTTTCGGAATTTGCGCAACACGCAATGGAGGATCCAAGGCTATCTAAGCGCCTGTGAGCAGCACTTAATTTGCAAAAAAAAAAGGGGGAAACAACTGCTACGACTTATGAGCACTACATACATCGTGAATTGGTGGCATGTAGGATGCAATCAATATAACATTATATCAAGATATTGTCGTAGTATGATAAAACAGCCTTGGGTTCTCCTGAGCTCGACGAGTCTCATTGTTAATTTTAACATTAAAGTTCGTAAAAACTATTCCATATTAATAAATACTACTGAGCACAGAGATAATTTCTTCTAAATTTGAAGACAAAACTGTGAGAAATCAGCACTAGTAGATTTCTTTTTCGTCCTAAAACCATCCCACGAAAGAGCCTCAGAAGAATAGCTAACCAGAGGATACTTTCTTCACCAAGTAACATCAATTATACAAATTTCTTATATCTATACAATGGGCAATATATTTTAACTTTTCTAACACTTATTATCATATTTCATATTTTTGGTCCTGGTTTCTCTTTAGGAGGGCTGGTTAGTTTACTGCCAAGATCAACGTCCACTTGCCTGATCGCTGGCATCTTTGATCTCATGTATGAGAAATTTTACTGTCATGTAGTCAGGTTGTTATATATAAAGAGAATGTCCTTGAGTTACACTGAGTTTATAAGCCAAGTTTGTGTGAAGGAAGTGTGATATGTTACATCCCTAATCCAATCACCTTGAAGCGCCATAGCATGGTCTAATCTTTACCCTGCATACTGATGGCGTCGATGGCGTCTGGTTTTTAGCATTACACAAAAACATTTCGAGGTTCGTAGGAGATCTTTTCGGATCAACCGGAATCGGTGTCGTTGCATAAAGAAACCGAACAGGTTTCTTTCCTACTACATTCGTGTTAACTCGTGTTGACCCCTTCTAGACCTACACCGATGACTCAACATTCCGTTTTTCCTTCTTGTCTTTTTTCGAGGGTGAAAAAGCAGGTTCATCATAACCAAGCTGTACCAACAGTGGCTCATTCTCTTCAGCCTCTCTGTCCTTATCCTTCTCCTCGATGCCGATACCGCTTTCATTGCTACTCTCGCTGACATGTCTGAATTCAGGATTCGCATGTGCTTTTTGGGTGGCTTCTTCGTACGTCGGTGGAATACTTGGGAGGGGTGAGTTTGCCATTTCGTAGCCTGGAGATTCAGGTTGACTGGGTGGAATGGTTGGAAGAGGGGAATTATAGCTACAAATAAACCAAAGATATTATTACGACCTTGAACATGCAAATTACTGAATTTTACTTTTGAATGGAATGCCGAGTGGAAGTAAACAAGTACACAATGCCACCTTAAACCCTCAAATTTTTATCGGTTACCGGAAACGACCTCCAGGCTCAACAAAGTCAGGGCATGGCTTAATTTACAGATCGAATTGGAATTTTGGGTGTTAGGTTTTGCAGAGGTACGAAAACCCGAGAACCCTGGGAAAAATACTTGAATCAAGGGATGTACCTAATAAACTCCGCTCACATGTGATGCCAAGTCCAGGAATTAAACCTGAGACTTCACAGTTGAGAGGTGAGTGAACTACCCCTACGCCACCCTTATTTCCCAGTTAATAAATCAAATTAGGAAGAGTTCCCCTATAAAGAAAGGTACTTTCCAAGCTCTGTCCACGAAAGAAACATTAAACTAGAGCTTAGAATAAATGTATAATAAATGTAAACTGAGTTTACCTTGTTGATGACTGTGGTAGAGGGGTAGGAAGAGCCTCTTCATAACCGTCTACTGTTCTTCTACTCCTCATGTTGGAATCACATGGGTTAAGATAGTAGTTTGTTGCTCCTGAATCTTCATCAACTTCCAACTGAATGTAAGGATTGTCCTGAAAACCACAAATAAAAAACCCCATAACGTTTTAGCATACAACGCTACCAATATCAAATAATATAAAACATTACGAGACAAGTGGTGTGGGCTATACAATGATTAATACGTTTTCACCAAAGCCTTTTTCTTCTTTCACAGATGTTTTCTCCTCAAGAAATACAAAAAGAGCGCGAAAAGGTGGCTTCTGGGTAATGGTAAACGCGTTCTCCAAGCAAAAAGAGCGGGAAAAGTTTACTTCCGGTTAATGGTAAACGCGTTCTCCAAGCAAAAAAAGCGGGAAAAGTTGACTTTCGGGTAATGGTAAACGAAAAGAGTAATTTTCAAAATGACATCCATAGTAAAGGCATGTAAAAGGTGTGTAAAAGTAAAGTATATATATATAGGAAATGTGATTTAAGCGATAATTATATTTCTTAATAGTTAAAACATGACGTAACACGTTTCATATAAAATAAAAGTAAAAAAACATAAAGTTGTGACCATATATATGTATACTAGGGTTTACCGTTGTTACATTCTTTTCCAGTATTTTTCCCAGTCTTTCAGCAATTGCCACGAAGTTCGGTCTTTGATCAGGAGCCTCAATCCAACAGTCCCTCATAATGGCGTACATCTCTAGAGGACAGTCTTGTGGCTGTTTCATTCGGTTTCCTTCGCTCAGATAGTCCAGGAGTTGTTCTGTGGGTAGACCAGGGTATGGAGTGCCGCCAAGAGTGAAGGTCTCCCACAGCACGATACCAAACGACCATCTGAAATAAAGAGATCATAAATATAAGTAAAGACGATTCCAACCGCTCATAATGGTAGCCCTACAAGCTGTGATTGGTTCAAATCACAAATGCTTACACATCACTCTTTTCCGTGTAAACCCGGTCAAACAAAGACTCCAAAGCCATCCACTTGACGGGCAACAATCCACTGGTTGTTTTAACGTAAAGGTCATCTTGATAGATGTCACGTGCTAAACCAAAATCTGAGATCTTCATGACGTAATTTTCTCCTACCAGGACGTTACGGGCTGCCAGGTCACGATGAACGCACTGGAAATATTAAATCACAAAATAATATAACTTTTCTTTGAATAACTAAAGTATTTCACAAACTTATAAGCAATGTAAAGTTTCACCTTTCTAGAAGCCAGGAACTCCATGCCTCGCGATATCTGATAAGCCGTCATTGCTAAATCCACTAAGGTAAACTCCTGCTCGGGATTATTCGAGGTCTTCACCCAGTTTGGATCGTAAATATCTCGTTTGGTTCGAAGGAATGACAGCAGGTCTCCATGGGGAGCGTACTCGATGATCACCAACAGTCTACGACCACGTGTACAGGCACCAAGAACGTTGACAATATTCTTGTGTTCTCCAAGATGAATAAGAATCTTTAGTTCTGAGGCCAAATCTTTGTAGTCACTTTGAGTGGCTCCCTCTGAAGAAAAACATGAATAAAAACGTTATGTCCCTTGATTCAACACTGACGAAGCATCTTTCATCCTTACTTACGAACCATTCAATTGAATTATAAAAAATAGCAACTGTTACATCCTAACCCCTTATCTAAAATCCAAGTAAAAAGTTTGTTAAAGCGCAGTTTTTAAGTTTCTTCCTTTCCTTTCCTTTCATTTCCCTTCCGTTCTTTTCTTTTCCCTGTTCTTTATTTCCGTCTCTTCTCTTTGATATATTAATCATAGTTTTTCTAACCTTTCAAAGACTTGACTGCAACCGTTTGCTTTGTTGTTCTCATACTGCTGTATTCAGTCTTTTTCTTACTTTCTCGCATCGATCTTCGTAGTTTTGAACGTCGTTTCAAACCATCCGGAGTTTTATCTCTCGGCTTGAAGGCTGGCATGCCGATGGCTTCTGCTTTCAAAACCTGTCCAAAGGCTCCAGAACCAAGAGGTTTGCCAAGAATGAGTCTTTCTTCGGGGAATTCCCAGTCAAGATCGTAGGGAAGGTTGCTACATTGTTCAAGAAGGCTACGGTCTGGATCAATCTGTAGGGAACAGTGACAGTTGTGAATGAGAACAAATTGTAGAAATTGTCTTGCCTGTATAGGGATGACCTAGTGAATTAAGTGATTGTTTTTTGTAGGCAAGATCTGATACAATGTAACGTGGTGCGATGCCAGGTGGTTTAATTTAATGTAGTGTGGTTTGTTGCAATGTAATTTAGTGTGAAATGATCTGATGTGGTGTGCGGTAATATGATGCAATGATATTTAATGTGATGTGTGGTGATGTGATGTGTGGTGATGTGATCATGTGTGGTTATGTGATGTGTGGTCATGTGATGTGTGGTCATGTGATGTGATCATGTGATGTGGTGAACGAGTACAAACAAACCTTGTAGTCACTGCTGCCAGTTCTCAAAAAGTACAGCTCCTTGTATTCATCTATTTGTTTTTTCTGTCGTCGATACACAATGCAGCAGATTATGCTGACAATGAGTACAAATATTATGCATCCACAGATGATACCAATCAGGACTTCAGTGGACATTTGACCTTTTACACCAAGAACATCTGGATCACGCTCTTCTGCAAAACAAATTATCATTACATACATTAATCACAATTACTTGAACATTTTCTACATGATTCCCAACTTAACTGTGTAGACGGATACTCAAACTGGCCAGGCACCACATTACAAAGTTATCCAATCATGATGTAGATAAACTGGAGCCAATCAGGAAAAATTTAATCAGCCATATCATGATTTCTCATTCTTAAAAATTGTTGATGACATCCAAGTTCTTTGTTTCAATTCCCGCGCTTTTTGGAGCAACTGAGGTACGCATGCCCACGTGACCAAGAAATCAATATACAGCAGCGCATTGAAGACTTGGCATCCCAAGTTTAATATGTGATAATCTTTTGATTTCATTATTGCATGTGAAGAAGGTTATTTCAAGAGGGATAAATGTACCTTTGATAGTCAGTAGAGCAGTAACAGACATGACAGTATTCGTTGCATTACAAGTATAGTTCCCCAAGTCTTTTTCCTTCACATCTTTCACCACCAGCAAAGCTTTCCCTTTACCACTTGCCAGTACTTCTTTGTTGGGATCGTCTGTTCTTATCCAAACTACATCAGGCAGTGGATTACCAGTAGCACTACATGTTTCGTTGATTGAAATTCCAAGACCAACTTTTATTTCTCGATGTTTTGGGATCGAAAGATTTGGTGGGGCTAAAATTATAATCATTAAAACTAAGTTAGTTCCAGGACAGACAATAGATGTGGCTCAAACAACTCTAAACAAGGGAACAACAGAAAAAATGCCCAATAGACCTTTTACACCTGATGTCATTCTCTTGAGAATAAGATTCTTTGTTTGAATTGTATCCATATCCACGTGTCTTCTTATGTGCAACCGTTAAACAAAGAAATAATACTCTACAGAATAACATGTGGTCTAAAATGGGACGACATTACGCCCAAACCAAAAGGGTTCATTCTGCTACTCACCTAAGACATTAAGTCGAGCTTCTTTTTCATCTCTTCCTTCACTGTTTTCTGCAGTACATTGATACCATCCAGTGTGTCTCTCGTGTTTAGGGTTACAGATTACAAGGTGACTGTTATCATTACGAATGACGTAAAAACCTGGTGTTCTGGTTTTGCATTCTCTTGTTGAGCTGAGGCCTGAGGCGATCTTTTTTAAACGTTTCCACTCTCCCCCTTGTTTTCTGTTCCAGTTTATGGTAGCTTTTGGGGTCGCTGTAGTTGCTTCACATAAAAACTCTACGTAGCCTGGGGATTTCTCTGTTACTTCTTGTGAAACTAATCCAGTTATAGTTGGCCTCACACGAGCTGTGAACACGGGAGAATAAAGGGTAAGTTAGGCCTACAATAATCCATACATCTGCTGCATGTAGGATGGGTTACTGGCAAAATAGTTTTTAAGGGATGTCACCAGACCCTAACTATAAATCCAGGAACCCTATAGAGGTGAACCCAAAAGTCACATTTCATTGACTGAAAATTCAATGCCATTGCCAACAATGTTAGCTTACTACCCAAGCTAAATACATGCAACGTTAATCTGAGAAGTATTATTCCCTTTGATCAATTTTATGCTGCTGCAACAGTATGACTAATAAACTATCTATATATCTATCTATCTGTCATAAACAAATGTTCACATTATAAAATTGACGTGCACAAAGTTTCAGATGTAGATCTCAAGTCTACTTCTGCAAGACATTTGGTAACATTGCATTCACAATAACTGAACAAGAGTGTGCAGAAGAGTGTAGCTTAAAATAGTTACAAAAATACTGATAATGAAGTGGCCCTTGATAAAATTAAAACAAATATAGTTAAAATAAATAGATCAATTTATTAACTGTGACCTTAAACAATAAATCATGACTATATAATTATTATCATCATATCTTACCTTTGACAGTGACCATGATGGTGTCATTATAGATTGTACGAGGTCTTAAAAAGTTTGCATCACAGGTGTAGAGACCAGAATCATTACTTGTTGTATTGATTATCGTAATTATAACGTTGGTATACGTGTCATCAAATTTGACATTAGTCACATTAACTCGTGCGTCTGTGCGAGGAGAGATGGGATTCTTGCCTCTGTACCATTCAATACCCCCATCGAACATTGCACCTTGACTCATTGCTACACATCCAATTCGTACTGGTTCCCCAGCTATTAGTACTGGAGGCTTTGCTGGGTATTTGATATCAACCAGTTTGCGCCCTTGATCTGGAAAATTGAAATTATGTAAATATCATCAATTTCCTTAAGTTTAGATAGTACGCGCGCTCTCATTGGCTAATTCACTCAAAACACCTATGCTCTATTTCACTGGTAAAGATACATGGTTTGTGATTGACAGCTCACAAATGAAAGTTTCTCTACTACATTTTAACTCCAAAATCTTCACAAAATGGGCAATTTCTGATTTTCAAAATTCAGTTTTAATCTTTTGTAGTGAATTTTCATTCAACAAAGTTTGGTTTTTTTAATAAAAAGACAAAAGAGGCACAAAATATACCTGTAGAGTGCCTGCTCAAGGTTGAAATTCGTAGCATTGTCTAACATTGCTTACTAGGCTTTCTTAGCTTGTTTACAAATACGCTTGAAAAATGTGTTATAAGCTTAAACTAAAACGTCCTTTCAAATTTAAACCAACGACCTACACTTTCCAACTAGAATAGTGCTCTGAAAAGGAGTAAAAGACGTAAAAGTTGAGGAAATACCTAGCGAAATGTTAGAGTAACTGGAAGTTTGCTGAAACGATTTTTCGCCGAAGCAACTTCCAGCCAGTCAGTAGATCGAAAAGCGACGAAAACTACGGCCCGAAAACAGTCTGGTTTCACTTAGGAATGAAATAAAAAGGTTCCTAAACAATCCCTCAAATAACAAAACTATAAAACTTACCCAGGATGTGAGGTTTGCTTTGTTGTAGATGTGGAAAAGAAGTTCAAAAAGATCTGACAAAATCCAGTGTTGTTTTTGAAGTAGAGTCCAAAGTTGTGCACATAACGTATAAATCTTGAGGAACTGTCACTTCTGTTTGAATTTAAAGTCGGATTTCCCAAACCTTTTTGTACGATGTTGATGTTTACATCCTTTTTATAATTTTTTTCAAGACAATTTTGTGAAAAGTGTTTTGTCAGACTCTGCTTCTTCGTGAATGAGAAAAAGTACGACGAATGTAATTCGCTTATTTGCCATAGTTTGGAGAATCTCGATTTTGATCAGAAAATAAAACGTCCTCATAATCTTAAAATATCTTTTGCTATATCATAAAAGCAATAGAAACTAAGTTCTTATGACTCTACCAGTGAAATAGAGCACTTGGGATGCTGGGAGAAACACTCGAAAAAGTTCAAAAATCACTCGCCTCCGGCTCGTGATTTTTGAACTTTTCTCGTGTTTCTCCCAACATCCCGCGTGCTCTATTTCACCGGTAGAGTCATAGAACTTTGTTTCTATTGCTTAATAAATGTTGCTTACAAACTAGCTTCTATGGCTACCTATAAGCTCACTCAACATTCCAGGTACAGTTCTGGAACATTTCTTACCCTTTCGCCTTCAAACAACCCAAGATGACAATGCTTTTGGCACTCTTTGGAGACATTATCAGGGTAGGGCCCAGCAGATATCGACACCCATCCAAGGCTTGAAATAAAAGTTGGTCAATGGACAATGTCTGGCCAGAATTGGAATTTGTCTGGTCAAATCTTTGAAACAAATTTGACTAACTGGCATTATTTCAAGCCCTGCTCATCATAGATGTGACACATTAGCAGGGCTAAAAATCATGGCTGCTCAACAGACAATGTTTGACCAAATTTGGTACTTGTCCAACTAATGTGGCCTGTCATTATTTCTGGTGATTGAGCAGCCATTATTTCATAGCCCTACTGTATGTGAAAGAAACTACCGTAATAGTAGACTCAAACATTTTTATTGTGCTCTACAGATGATGAAATTACTAGTATACAAAAAATTAATTAATTACTAAGAAATTCAGAAATTTCAAACTCACCAATTCGACGGAATGTTAAAACCAGGCTATCAGTACCATATTTGTTTGTTGCTGTACACTTGTAAAATGCACCTTCCTGATCTTTAGGAATTTTAACTCGGCTGTGATTCGTAGTGGTACCACGAGGAGGAAGACTGGAAAGAAGTGGCTTCCATGCGTCTGGAGTTGGTGAGCAGTCCACCTGACTAGTAACACAACCTTGGTACTGCCAACTAAAGGATGCAGCTGGGTTGCTCTTTTGAGTTTTACACTCTACCTCGCTTGGTTCATTTTTTACTTGGAAAAAGGGATCTTTGCGCAATACAAGAACTGGTTGAACTAAAAATTCAGTCAGAAAGAGTTGATATTAGTGATCCATCTTCTGACAACCTTCTTATATACAGTACTATTTGTATCTTTTTATGTGGAATGGAATGAAAAACTTTTACAACCATCAGGTGCTGTTCCATGAGGTTTGCTGCACATGCACTATTTCTACATATAATATTAGGGATGAAACCAGATTACCTAGAGTAAAACCCTTGTGGTAAGGGAGAGAGAACAACACAGCAAACAAACTCAATTCACATTATGCAGTTCAGTTGAGAATCAAACCTGTGACCCCAGACATGAACTACACAGTAATGAGAGACAGAGCGATAGCAGTGCATTAACAAAAAATAAATACCATGGAGTATCCCTTATTTCACTTGTACTTTCTAGTTATATACCTATTTCAAAAAAGGTTGTCATAGGCCATAGGCCATAGGGCATAGGTCATTCCAAGATCCAAGAATAGCTGGAATAATGTGTGTTAAGGAAGGCAGCATGGTCAAGTGGTCAGAGTGTTGGCCTTTCAATTCGGTGTGTACCGGGTTTGAGACTATATTTGTCCCAATTTCGATTACATGTAAGTCAAATTCAGTTTCTCGACCATGCTTGCAAATAGCCAACTGGTTTGCCTCATTGCCAGTTGGGATACTTAAATACTTTATGTTCTTATGATTTGTCTGTATTTCAGTTTATTCCCCTTGCAGGGAGTGATGGTTGTAAAATGTAATGTAATGTGTTTTATCAAGAACACGGAGGTTAGTCTTGAGATATTCCATGTTGTTTGTAGTCAACCAAACCATTTTAAAGGCCCCGATTATTTGTGTTTAGTTGTATACCCATAACTCCTTTCTGTCTTGGAATGACCCATTGTCTGTCGCCTTTGACCTTTGGCATTGACAACCTTTTTTGAAATAGGTATATACATGAGGCTTCAGCTGAGAGTGTTTAATAGGAAAATATAAAGGACAAGTAAATTTTAAATTTTTCACTAACTTTGTACATCAACATTGATTGTTTTGTTCACTTTTCCTTGAGTATTGACAGCTGTACAAATGTACTTTCCTTGGTCAGATGGAAAGTTGGTGTCAAATATGGTCAGACTACCATTTATCTTTGTGTGCTTGGTAACTGGTTTGGATGTAAGCTTGTATTTTCTGTCTTGACAAACTCGAATAAATGAAGAAAGTTCACAATCTTGTATTTTAATCTGTTTGCCATCTTTGTACCAATAAACATCTGGCCGTGGATGTCCATATGCTACGCAATGCAAAGTTGTTTGGTTAGAGTGCTTCGTCATGAGTGGATTGCTGCTGGATGACAGAATTTTTGGTAATTCATGTGCTGAAATAAAGATTTAAAATGATTTTAGAAATAAAGTAACTAGAATTTAAACAAATAATACCTTGCAGCTGGTAAGTAAGTTTTATTCAAATATGAATTGTACCAGCATAAAATTTATCCTAAATACACCAATTCCTTATTAATTACCTACCATATACTTCTAATGTTGAATATTTATAGTCTGTTCTGCTGTTGTAAGTCATCTGGCAAACGTAAACCCCAGCCTCACTTGTTTGTGCATTCTTGAACATTAATACCACCTTTAAGTTGTTTAAGTCAGAATCTTGCTCAGAATATGTTTGATCACTTGGTACAACCGTCTGAGAACCATCCTTCATCTTCTTAAACCACTGGAGAGTACTCGAAGATACAGAAGAACATGTGATGTTGTACGATTGTCCTGTTGTCAAGACAACAGCATGTGCTGGATCAATAGTGACTGGTGGCGTCAAGTTAGGATTAGGAATCAAATTAGCCCGTTTGTCAGACCATCTGATTGTGGCTCCTAAAGCATTAGTAGCACGACACTGGTATTGTCCAGCATCAGATATACCAAAGTCCAAAATTGTGTACACATGACCAGATTTAACAATCTTGCCAGGTCTTGGTGAGAGAAGATTCCAATTATTTGAACCCACAGACTGCCTATGATATAATTCAGTAGTGGCATTTTGATCATTCGTTGTACAATTGATATTGAAGTTGGACCCAAATGGGACAGCATAAAACATTAGTGGGGTAACTAGGAACTTGAATTCAGCTGAAGCTGTGGAGAAAAAAGTAATTAAAATTAATTTATTTGTCTCAGAGAGGATTGGTATATTCTTACAAAATATTACAGGACTATCATGGTAGAACAGACCTTATGCATTCTTTAATAAATATGGTCCAAACATTTCAAGACTTTGTTGACTATAATTAGTATTGGCAAGGGGTATATTTCAAATATTGAAAACCACAGATTGATAATGCTAAGAACCATACAAGAGGGTCATTTGCAAAGATTTTTTTCCAGCCTAAAATCCTACAAGAAAATTTCCAATTTAGCTAGAATCAGACAGGAAGATTGCTTGCAAGGATTTTTCAAGCCAAAAAACCTGCACAAAAATTCCCAATTTAGCTAGGACCATACATAACAGGAGGGTTGTCTGAAAAAGTACAATTTCACCAAAATGGGGGGTCCCTTTACTAAGTTTAAAAAAATCCTAGCTCAATACTCCAGGAAATTTGACTGAACAAGGGCTCCTGTTAATATTACAGTGTGGGTGGCATGAGTGGTGTAGTGGTTTACCGCTCGCCTATCACCACTGTGTCTGGGTTCAAGCCGAGGCTCAGGTTGGATCATATGTGAGTTGAGTTTGTTTGATGTGTTGTTCTCTTCTATGCCACAAGGGTGTTTTCTCTGGTTTTTCCTCCCTCTGTAAAAATCAACATGTGAGTTGATCTAGAGTTATATGTATAGAATATATAATGTAGTGGTAGTGTGTGTAAGTGAAACTATCATCATGTGAGTGGAGAGTTGTATGCATAGAATATATAATGTAGTGGTAGTGTGTGTAAGTGACAGTGGACCAAATTGGAAACCAGTATTCATTTACTGAATTCTTATCCCACTATAAAAAAGTGATTTATTTATCTAGTAACATTTTGTATCTGAAAGGGCTTCCCTGTTTAAAAAAAGGTGTCAAAGCATTCATCCACAATATTACAAAGATCACAAAAACTCTTGAATGAATAAGATTCTTGAAGTGAATTACTGATCTGATAATGATACAGTACATTGTAAATGTCAACATTCCTTAATTTTCTTAAAGCATGATTCACTCTCAATTCCTCCAGACTTGCTCTTCAGTTTGAAAAATATAGCTATATGCTTACTTTCCTATGAGAAAATTCATTATAAAATATAATATATAAAATAGAATGCTAATTTCTTACTTGAGAAAATCTCTAGCTGATATTTTTCTTAATTCATTGTGAATTGCATACCTTAGCATTTCAAGACAATTTCAAAAGATTTGAAAGATTTTCATACAAGATAAAACCAATATTATAATAATTAATCTTCATGAAAACCTTACCCCTAAACCTTATCTATAAACCTAATTTAGATAACTAAGACAAGTTGATATCACATATGATTTAACCGTGCTTATATATTATTATTTTATACACTTATTGCTTTGCTACCAATATATAATAGACTTACCAAATTAGATTAACATTTTACTGAGACTAACAAAAAAACGTAAACACTGTAACAAAAGTTTAGATTTATATCCTGACATTCCAGATGTCATAGTCCTTCATCAGTGCAGGGTTCAAAATTCCCACAAGATATATAATTGGTTAAATGCGAGTTGAAAATTATAAAATTAATATTGAGTGAAAAGAAACTGAGCTCGCAATTCTAGCTAGTTCATTTTTAAGAAAATAATCATGACAAACAAAGTCTTTCATTAAATCCATTTATCTTGTAGTTTCTCAATGCACAAGATAAATTTATCTTGTCACTAAAAATTGAAATTCTAACCCTTCAGAGTAAAAAAAGTCCCAACAAGTAAACTCTAGCCATTATCACTTTTTTCTGTAATTATTTAGTTAAAATTATATAGCGCTATAAACAGAAAAGGAAACAGTACAGTGCTATTATGCCACTTTCACAGATTTTCAGTTTGTCAAAGTAAATTCATTAAAGGGGAAAATTAGGGTAAAAAATCTATTTAAGAATATTACGTTACTATAGTTCCACATGTACGGTTTCAACTGGTCCTATATATATTTCCATTAAAAAAACATTTATTTAAAAAACTGTTTTCTTCTTAAACTCATATCCGTTTTGGCTGCAAAAATAAAAGTAAATGGGCCAAAAATTACAAGAATCTTAAAACATTTTGATTGGCAATTGATCAAGCCCTTTAAAAATAGTTTCATGATTAAAATTGATAAAGACATAATTAGAATAAGTTCCAGATAAGCAGATGATGACCTTCACAGAAGCAATGATATGTACTGTATTACAATATATCTGGCAACCATTTTCACACTTACTAGCTATTTCAAAAGGAAGACTAAAATTTCACATAAATGTACACGGCATTTATTACTTAATTAAGGTAACAAGGAAAGGATTATTGTGTCATGGGTCATGCAAGTCACTAAACCTCGTGAATTTGACATGTGACTTGAGCCTTCACAGGCATGTACGTTTGTCTCTCTCATATGATACCAATAGCTAGCACCATATACCTTGGTCACCATACCATATATCTACATAAATATACCATAATAATTATGTACACTTATTTCAAGTATATACTAAGCTGTAAATGTACAACTAGTTACCCAAAATATGAATGATGTACAACTACACAAAATATAATAATAATTTGGACAACGCAATATTTATAGCGTGGGTACTAATTAGTATATTAGTATTATAATTATCATCTACTACACTACAGCTAAAAACTGATTACTGTAAGCAAGATCTGTCGGTAAAATGAAAAATGTCAATCAAATCGAAATGTAAATAAGAATTTTTTCATCCATGTAATCACAACTACCAAAAGCACATTGTTGAGTGATAATAATACTTAATGTACCACTTAGTAAAGACTAAACACCGTGATGGTTGGAAATCGCACAAGCAATAACGGTTAGAAATAGAATAAATAACGCTTGAGAAAAGGTATTTTTAAGCATGTGGCGTGTGAAACTACTAGAAGTAGACGCGATTACAAGCTTAATATCAGAAAACACGTGCTGTGTTACTCAGAAAATACTATATTAATTCAAATTTCTTCAATTAATTCAAGTTTTGTTCTTGTACAAGATCTCAAAAACAAAATTCTCGATTATGTTTAAGCTGGAAAAGTCTGAACATGGGTGAAGATTTAAGATAGTAAACCCTCACTGCGCGATAAGCTAGTGTTTGGTTCATTCTAAATGCAGCAAGTTCTGTTCGTTTTGATGGACGTTTCATTCATTTTGATGTGATCAAAAGAAACCAGTCTAAAGTTAGTCATAATCTGAACAGAGCTTGCTAATCATCGTTGGATTATTAGTATGAAAAAATGTGATCTGTATACGAACATTAGGGGTTGTGTTAAGCCAGAAATAAGCTATGTGACGCTGCTTCGAGGTTCACAGCTTTGAATCAATATTTTCTCATCTAATGGTACTAGTGCAAAATTTGGAGCACTATCTATCCCTACACAAGCAAACGTATCTTAGGAATGAGTAATAGTACTAAAACTACTCTTGAATCATACCTTGATGTGCTTGGAAAGACAGAAGAACAAGAACACACATGAACAACATGATCCAAGAGACTGGCAGCTTACAAAGCCAAGCCATTTTCGATTACAAACTTTAAACCAATATTCCCTCTATCATAGCCAGAATTTTGCCCTCAATGGACGAAAAAATTGAATAACATCGGCGTTGTCAAAGTAATTCTTTGTCAGAACTTCGGGTTCAGATGCGGTTCGAAGTTCGAATAGATGCACATTCAAAATACAGGAAATGCTTAGGTGTGGTATGAAGTCATCTCGCTCATTGACCAATCACATTCGATCACATTCCATATACATGACGTCACGAACACTCCACGGCCACTGTACGGGTTGTCACGGAATCGTAGCGAATAGTCTCGGAAGTTGTCGGGCTTTCGGGAAGAATCTAACGGGATGGAGGCGACGCGGAAGGAGAGATAAGCTTTAAAATATATATATAGTACATGAAATCCTAAACTTTGAGGAAAAACAGTTGTAGGATGCTTTCGTAAAACTTGTACTCTTTGGTTGGTACAATTTTTTTGATCAAGTAGATGACACGGGGCAATTTGATTCGAATAAATTATTAAAAGCAATGATGGAAAAGCGAAAAATATGTGTATTATAGAAAAACTCCAGAAAAAATGTCAAAAAAATTCATGTCTCATCAGTGACTGCATCCTCGTAGGAGGTCCGCAAGAACACAGATCTATAAGTCACTAATCCATCTGTTCATCAATTATATATTTTCATTTGTCTGAATTTAATTCTTATCGCTATCTTGATGTAAATTTCCATTTTACATCCAAGAGGATTTTACCACTTAATATTGTTTAAATATCCCCAACTGGTGTTATTTTCAGAGACAATCGTCTCAGTTGGTATTCTTCATACTTGCCGTTAACCTTGAGGTTAAAAGCTTCTGGTAAAATAATCCTCGGTGTTTGGCTTGTGGTAAAACAACAGACTAAAGTCACATACAAAAACGATTCACGAGGAAAAGAAATTAGAAATATAATCTGGTTGAGTTAGTTTGACCACAATAACGAAATATGGCGGCGGACAACTAGTCTACTTCGTCATCCTGGTTGGAAAAACTCAAGAAGTCTTTTTTCAATCCTGCCGATTAAAAATCTTTTTATTTTTATAACGCAAGCGGTCACTAGCATTTTTCTTTCTTTTATTTTCGATTCGCACTCTTTCTTTTGCTCATTTTTCTATTACTATTTTTCTGCTCAGTTCAGTCTGCTTCTGATCAGTACTTTTTTCCTTTTTAAGATTATGTTTTTCTTGAAACTAGTGGCGGTTTCGAAACGACACGTAGTTTTTAACTGAGTCATATGATTAATTCCAGTGACCACTTTTTAGACACTTAGTGTAGTACATATAGAATAAAAAGAAGTTAGTTTTGCGGTTTTGTCGGCAGCCCAATACATCAGAAGTGATAAATAATAAAATTAGTTTACGGCAGGTATCATATGTTCTCCAACAGGCATCTTTACCTACCGCATGTGTTTCACCTTACATCTATCATTCCTCTAAAATACTATTACTGAAATCAAAAAAGCAAGCTAAAAATCACTTTACGAAGAAAATATTTTTTCCCAGTTGAATTCTCCACATCTAAGAAGTTTTCTAAATCCTAATTTAACTAAAATAGATCCACTAAAATCATGGGTTGGGTTGCCTGTGGTGGCCTAATCGACCCTGGTGGTAAGAGTCTAAGGGTTTAATCACCCATCAAACAAAGGCGAGCTGATGTACTCTTAGAGTACAGTCTAGTGTTCTTGTTGTTTAATCCCCGTATAGACGACCTTGTGACTTTTCAAGGGACTTCCTGAAACCGGAAGCAGGCGTAGACTGTTATTGTAAGATGAACAGTTGATGATGGTTACGGGTTGCTTGATTTGAGCAACTAGGTTGACACACCCTGTAAGAGATATCGATAGTTTTTGAAACTGTCTGGGAAATGCTTAGCTGAAAATAAGTCAAGATGTGAACAGCTGAAACCGTGCCCAAAAGGCAAACAATCCTTATCAATAGACAAACTGCATCGGGTGTATGACTTATTGACTTCTATGGGAAGAAAGAAAGATAGAGAAAGCAACGGAACAAACAAACAAATAAATAATACAGGAGAAATATAAAGTAAAGAAATGATAAAAATGATTTTTAAAAAAATGGAAAGAATGAATGAATGGGAGAAAGAAAAATTGAAGGATGAATGAACGAATACGATGACAAATAATGCCATGTGGTCAATGATGTTCAAAGTCAGTCGAACCGGTGTAAGTAAGTATCTTATCATGCACTGTACACATATATCTGATTACTGATTTCTCAGAGACAAATGCCTTCAAATTTAACTGAAAACTGATAAAAAGCCTGAGATTTAACTGACAACTTACTGACAAATAAGCGACATTTTAACAGCTGACAACTGATAGCTGAACCCCCATCCAGACCCCCTTTCATTCTCAAGGAAGTTTTAATGACCGTCTTTCATTTTCATTTTCATTTTCAGATACTGCTGACATATTTCTTGGCTTTTTAACCACTTAACACTACGTCCTCCTACTTTTCCTTCCAAATTCAGTTGTGGTGAATAATCAAAGATGCCCAAGCGAAGGAGGAGGAAGTATACCAAAAAAACGTTTGTCATGTCAGCCAACTTCCGGCTTACCGTTCTGCAAAAATTCTATTGAGGAACCATACACATTTTGAAATCCCACAGGTCAAAACCTTCCAATTTTGCACTATACTTTTCATAAGCTTGATTGAAAGAACTTCTTAAAATCTACGTTATATCAAATTTGTTTAAAAAGTTAATTTTTCTAACGTGTGAAAAAATAGATTTCAGTTTTACAGTGAGGACACTCGAACCATAACACTTGATATCTTTATTTTATTTTTATTTTATGAACTTTCTACTTCAAACCTTCTGAAAATGAAATACTGAACTCAAATAATCTTATTGTTCAAAATAGATCATATTTCCAATCGATTCACACTAGGGATAAACGGAGGAAAAAAGTATGAAAAAACCTCAAAGTGTTCACGGTTCGAGTGTCCTCACTGTAATAAACTTTTGTTCGACTTTATGAAATAAAGACACAAAAATAATGTAGAATTCCCAAAGGTATCGAATGTATAGCGTATACAAAACGCAAAAGAAATTAGAAAGCGCCAGAGTTTCGAAGCCTTTGAAAATAGTTTGAATAAATTATTTCCACTCTTTAATAAGTTAATCAGTGTTTAAGGCGAATTTGATTAACTTATCAAGAGTGGTAATAAGTAATTATTTTTTTTAGGAACATTTTACCGGCGAAGGTCTCCAGTAACCTTAACAGGTATCATAGTTATATTTTCGTCGATTAAAAAAAAAAGATATATCCGTCTCAAGATGAATACTTGGTAATACATTTACTGACCTCCCCCGCAAAAAAAAGGGGTGAAAACGTTCCGCACCGTAGATCAACACGAAACTGGCAACATACATTATCAAGGAAGAATGTCTTGAATTGATAACGGAAGTGGAATAAAAACGTGATCTGTAGTCTACCGCCTGAGGGAAAAAATGATGCTTTACTCGAAAAAAAATAAAATATTAACAACAAGACGTATAAGCCAATTCACAGTTTAAGAATTGTTTTCAGTGACGTGCGCATGCGATTTTATCCCGAATTTCTCACCTTCTTTTGTTTAATTAAAAACTGACTTATACACGCCGAGTTCTTGACGATATCTATATTAAAATGTTATTATAAATGTATGATTTTGTTCAAATGACGGAAACTAGTTGTATAATATAAGATGTGAATTAAAAAACACTTTTTTATGATTCTCAATTTTTAAGTGCGCGCCTAACGCGATGAATAATACCCTAAAGAAGAACGCTTAATTAAAAGATTACAGCGATAGTCAACCTATTCTTAGTACTAGTATAACAGTTCTAGAAGAGCGCAACGCTTGACGGAGTCAACTTCCTTAGATAAACTCCAACAGTCATCTGTGAAGGTCACTTCCGTTTTTCCACGAAGTCGCGCGCTCTAATTTTATAATCTACTCATTAAAATCAATCAAACTTTGATAATCCCCAGCTTTTGTGTTCAACGTAGATTTGAACTTGCTGATAAAATAAACCTTAAAGCGTCTCGTCCATATTCATATTTACCTTGACTGGTTAGCAGACAGATCACGTGTTAGCAGAGGATGGGTGTGGATTTCCAACCAAAAACATTACGGAAATTTTAAAAAAAAACCACCAGGAAAAACTGAATCGTAGTTTTTAACATTACATTCCGTGAGCTGAATTGGTTGTCATTTATGCATGTTCTCCCTCCTTTTTTTCATTCCTCCTCCTACCCCCACCCCCACCACACCCACCCCACCCCATTCACCCACCAGTACTTATAACAGCCATGAATTGTTTTTAATTCCCAACGAGTATCCCTAGATCTCCCTCTCTTGCGTTTGAATTCTCTGCCTTGCTAATCAAATATACTCAACGCACTCTGTATACTTTGTGGTTTTATCCTGACAGAAGGTGGGCGAGTTGTGGTTTCTATTAGGAAGGAATAAAATTTCTCTTCAAAATATCGTGCGGTGAGATACGTCATTTATGTGGTTAATGATTTCATTGACTGACAGAGACTCTCTCGCTCCAGTACTTTTCGGTTGCTATAGTCTCGGTTACCCAGACCCTTCAGTGAATGATTGCAATTGGTCAAAACACATTTACGTCATCTGTCGTCCTCATCGACCAAAATGTTACAGTAGGGTCTGACTAGTGGAGTTTACTGACAAATCCCCTAAAATTTAACTGACAACTGCCCAAAAGGCGAAATTTTAACTGGCAACTGCCCCATCCTGATCCTCTTGTTAGGGGATAGCTGGCACTGAAAAATTTGGGGTGACCCCATGCGATGGACAAACATGCCAGGGACGGGAAGTCTCGCCTTTCTCCAGATTTATTCTTGTGTTTGACTGAACTGTCATCTATTCTCTTTCCTCGTCTTCTGGTACAGAAATCAATTATAATGTAACAAATGATTTGATTCTCATGCAAAAGAGAAAATATTGTAGCAGCCAAATTTTATTCCTTGAAGGTGGGTGTACCGGGGAGTGGGTCTTTCCAAAGCTACCCATTTGTCAGGTGATAACAAGGGAAGTTAAACTCGTGAAGAGCGAAAAGGAAGAGGGCCGGTAAAAAAAGGATACTGTAAAACTGATGACAACCAAAGATTTGACACCTTTTCCCACTCCCTTTTCCACTCAGTTAAATCTAGTTGCCATTGACATTTTTAACGTTGTTTGCAGCTCCAAGGCAGAAATTGTAGAACATGGGCACTGCGCCATATCAATGCGGCATGCAGAGTGAAGATGGATGGAGCGCGCTGTGTAAAATAAAGACGTCGATCGCTATCGGTGATCATGCTTAGGAGAAAAGCTTTCTTAATCCGTAGATGATAAAAGCACGGATTATGATGAAGCAGGTAACTGAAAGCCAAAGTGTACTGAAAATGACCTCACGATTCTAGGCTACGCTTAGCAAACGTTGCAAGAACTTGATTCAAGACAAATTCAGTGATGTCAAAAAGCTCGCCTCCTGCAGGCTTGGAAAATATACTATATCACAAAGACCATCTTGCGTGCTTATGTTAGACTGTGGTATGTTGGGTCAAATTTAATATATATAAAAAAAAACAGAGAAACTGATATGAACAATCTTATCGGGTGAACATGCTTGATATTCGATTATCACTTCTTTGATAGGTGAGTTTCCAATAATATTTAAAAACTCCTGCGTCAATAAAGTATAACACTATTTAAACAATACATCGATGTCAAGCAAGCACAACTCAAGTCCCGTTAAACCTGTTCTGGCTAGAAGTTCTTGTTTTAAAAACTGGATTTTCCGGTTACGCAAAGTTTAACTATACGAACATTCTTGTCATGCTAGTTTTTCCGGTTTCACTTGCCTTGGGTGCCTGTTTGTCTAGAAACGCGATAGGACAAATACTCAGATAAAGCATTTATTCTATTGTGCAGTGTTGAATAGACCTTGGCAAAGGCTTGACGCTCTACTGACTTGTGAAGATGTCGACCACATCTTTTGTTTGGCTATCCATTCTTTTTCTTCCTTTCTGTTTGCATAGCGTTTGCTCAGGTGAGTTTCAGTTGCTGTAAACCCACATGTTTATTGGTACTGTCCGTCACATGCTACCTGGGTAACGCCTTGATATTATTAGTTGGCACTTTTCGCAGAAAACAAAAACACGATTTCATATTCAAAACAGCACTTCTTTGGTAGAAATTCTAGTTGAAGAGTGTGCTCCTGAACTTTGGAATAAAAATTCTTAAGTGCATTTTGCATCGTTGCAGGGAAGTAAGCAAGGTATCTACTGTTTTGCTGTATCTAAAAAAATATCATGTTAAACTGACGAACAATTGTGTGACAGAACCCAGCCAAAGATGAGCCACTTTATATCAAAATCTCTCTTTAATCACCCATCTTCAAATAGGTCAAGGGTAAAAGACTGCAAGACATCAGTGATTTGTTATTTTCCAGTTTTCTTTTTTTGAGCCTCTTTTGATTGTTCTCTTCCATAGATAAGTTAGAGTTTCTGAAGCTTCCTCAAAGTCGCGAGATTATCTCAGTGGGCGCAAACCTGACCATTAACTGCACAACAAACAATGAAACAGCGCAAACTGCTGTGTACTATCGAAGAAGGATTAAGAGTGTCAGATGGAAGAAGATTGAAGCTATTCCTGGGCAAGTGATCCACGAGGGATCAGTTTATACTTTGGTGGCTATAACCAGGAATAACAAGGGGCAGTATCAATGTCGAGCTTCGGGAAGCACCAACAGCACTGAAACAAAGTGGCCAGATAACGTTGGAATAATCCTTGTTCGAGGGGGACTTGACAAAGGTTGGTTCGTTGTGTAGTTTTCACGGGGTGGTCAGGGAATAGTTTGCAGAGTTTAGAAGTTATATATTCATTCCTATCCCTTGAGTATGACTTTTTTATTACCAATGATTAAACTATAACTTAATCACTAGCTCTACAGAAAATCTTCATCCCATGTGAAAGATGTAATACTAAGAGGACACAATGACGCCCTAATGTATGATCCATTCGCGAAACTTTCCAATAACGCGCTCTTGAAATTATTGAAATATCATGATTGATTTGAATATCTGAGTGATTGATTGATGCACAGTTGAGGGTCAAATGCTGATTGTGAACCCAACTCCAAACACGTCACGTCTAATGGGCTATTAGAGCTGATAATGTGGCAGAAAGATGACCTGGCTCAATGGGTTTCTGTCAGTAGGCGGTTGCGTGAAATATAAGACACAAATATAACCAGAAAAGCAAGTTTATATATGTTCCACAAGCTTTTGTGATAAAAACATGCTTTTCTGGTTTAAGCATGACGTTGCATGACTATTCTAGATCTCTTTAATCTACTTTTCCTCTTTCTAGGATCGAGAAAGCCTGATTCCAAAGTTCAGGAAAACAAAAAACCGGGCCACAAAAGACCAAGACATAAAAAAACAGGGTCGAAGAAACCAAGACGAAAGAAGCCAGGAAATAAAAAGTCCGATAAGAAAAGAATTGATCGTAAGAAACCAGGACATAAACGGCCAGGATCCAAAAAAACAGGTATGAAAAGACCAGGACATAAACGTGGAGGTACAAAAAGACCAGGACATAAACGTGGAGGTACAAAAAGGCCGGGACGGAAACAAACAGGAACTAGAAGACCCGGTAAGAAACGTCCTGGGTCGAAAAAGCCGTCAAAACAGGGACCCAAACTAAAAGTATTGAATAATACCGTAACTGTCATCGAAGGCTCCATTGCTGTTATGAAATGCTCTGCACAAATGCAAGGTGATGATCAACCAATCATAAGCTGGTATCGATCGAAAAAGCTGATTGGCTGTTCCGACAAGAAGGACTTGCGATGTTCTTCAGGTCCTTCAACATCACGGCGGTATCTCATCACTTACAAGGTTCGTACCACAAAAGGCGGGAATAGAAAAAAGTTGACGTCTTATTTAAGGATTCCTAAAACAAGACGCGCTCGTGATCAGAACATTTATAGGTGTAAGGCAAGGGATAAGCAAGGGTCAACTCGACAGACCATTCGACTAAAGATTAAGAAAAGACGTTCTTCATAACCACACAGCCAGCCAGCAACAGCAATCTGTCCATAGTCAGTAGTAGTGTAGTAGTTTCAAAGGTTACAATAGGGAGTTTCAAAGGGATGTTGCATTTGTAGACAAAATATCAGAGGTGATATTTTGGGGGGAGGGGAGGGAGGAGTTATTAAGAGAAACACTCGAAGTACCGAACATGAATACATACATTGCAATATAACACAATTCATTATAGTATGAAAAGTGGTCATACTGACTGGGGCACCACAGACAAAGGGCCCAGCGGACATTGTGGGAAATCCTCACACGCACTAGACTTACACGGAGGGAGGAAGGGAGGTAGGGAGGGAGGTAGGAAGGGAGGAAGGGAGGGAGGGAGGGAGGGAGGGAGGGAGGTAGGGATGGAGGTAGGAAGGGAGGGAGGGAGGTAGGGAGGGAGGGAGGGAGGGAGGGAGGGAGGGAGGGAGGGAGGGAGGGAGGGAGGGAGGGAAGGAGGGGCAGAGTAATATTTGAGTAGAGGGAATCATGGACAAATCTGTAACATTACAACAGAATATGAGTGAAAAAATCCGTAACAAACGTTGTCAAGGAGGGAAGAGGAGAGGGCTACCAAAAACTGTTCCAAACAGCAAGATTACTTGGTATCTTCATTCTTCCTCCTCTTATCCATAAAAAACATATTATTACTATTTTTATAATGAACATTGTTATTACATCTACTAGGTATGGACATGAGGTATTTTGTACAGAAATACAAAACACATTCACTTTGAACGGAAATTTGTGCATCCGTTCGAAACAAGATAGAAGAAAATAAAGATATTTTTAGATAATGTTCAATATTGTTATGGCATGAGGTGTGGTTTGCTTCCATCTTTATACTTTGGCTATCAATTTGGAAGTCAGTCCTTGTGAGTGTGTCGTTTGGTGATGGTAATGGGGGAGGGGGTCTATCGATTAAAAAGATGACGATACCATTTCACTACCAGCTATAAACTCCACCAGGCCCTCCATCTCTCTGGGCCCTATTGATTAGTCTTATATATTAACAGGGAATCAATCATGTGATCCTATGCTCTCTTGGGTGTGTCGAATAGATCTATACTCTAGCTATGATATGACTGCATTAATACTGAGCGTCGCTGATATATCTATATATATCTATTTTTGGTGTGTATGGCCTCATCATACGATCTCTTGAGTGTATAATGGGCAGGTCTACTGTCTGATATGATATGGGTGTGTATGACCTAACAGAAGAACTCTCATGTGTGATGTAGAGATGACCTTATCATGTATGCTCTCTTAAGGGGAGAGGAACGGATCAGGGAGGGGGAGAAACAACAAGAAAAGTAGAATAGCGAGATAGGAGAGACAGGAATGAGGAAAAAAGAGGAATGAGGAGGAAGGAGAGAAATGGCTGAAAAATCAGTTAGGGAAGGAGAAAATGGCATAAGAAATATGGAGGCTGCTCTCTCTCTCTCTCTCTCTCTCTCTCTCTCTCTCTCTCTCTCTCTCTCTCTCTCTCTCTCACACTCTCTCTCTCTCTTCTATAAATTCAAGGAGTTTTCAAGGAGTGTGAGCAGAAATTCTAAAATCAGCTAAAAAGCTAAAGGAGTTTAGGATATCCATGTTAGCATAACGGGTTCTGTGTAATCGATAAAGTTGGCAAACAGCCTTTAGTGATGACGCATTTCCGGATTACATTACGACTAATCTTTCAACCTCTTTCAACTAAAAACCTACATATACAGTGTCCATGATAGCTTCGTCAAAAATACACTCAAGTGTTCCAAGATGAAGATACCAAAGTCTCAGTGGCTTGCCTGTGTCCTTCTGTTCATCGCTTTACTGTCTTTGCTCTGTGGAGAATCCTCTGCCCGCAAAGGTAATGTACAATGCATTTATTATTTTTTGTGATTACGAGTGACGTCTGCCAGTTCTAGAGTATCTGCCAGATCGAGAGGCTACAAGGAAACCTTATTTAGGTGAAGCTATAACTTCCCTTCTGCATGACGTAGGTCGAGTAAAATCATAAACTATTACCAGACGTTTTCAAGAACCGATATGATTGGGATAGGTGCGCAGTTTGTAAGTTACTCAGTATTTGTTTGTTTGTGTTATGACTTGCCTTATGTGGCGTGCTCAAATGTGTCTCAGTTGCGAGACTACATGACTCGACCAAGGCCTAAACCAATCACGTTTAAATCAAGCCTACTAATCTAAAACTACGTTGCAAAAGTGGTTATTCAACAAGGATATTTCTTAAAATCACACGATAGTAGATTTTCTTTAGTACTGCGTCACCCCCTAAACCAACCGTTAGTAACGATATGGGTCATGCGGTCAAACAGGGATGAGAATTGGCAAGTATTGAATCAAAGTTCTTGGTTACAAATCTGTTACACTTGTATCCTGATTTCATGAATTGTGTTAATATGTGTGGTTCGATGGAATAAAAAGCTATTGTAATCGCGAAATAAGAAAATGAAATATCGAATGAGAGTTCCCTCAATTTCTCAGGCCTGCGCAGTTATTACCATGCTTAGCTTTGATTAGCCTCCTTTGCAGCCGTTCTTAGGGTCGTCAAGTCGTCACGCAACGTTTCTCTCCCTAGAGAAGTATTGCGTGACCACCCTAAGAGCGTCTGCGTAGGAGGCTAAGCTTTGATTCGTATGTATCTTTCTACTCTTGGTGCCAGTGGTGTGTATATATTAGCTTATACTATAAACCCCGAGCTGTGCCGCGGGTGCAAAAGAGCACGAAGGCGGAGACGAAAACCCACTAAGACCGAGAAACGCTAATGAAAAGGCTTAAGACGTTGGTAACGTGCGCGCACCCTTCCTTCATCCTCAGGAGAATTCCCCCAATGCACCCAAAAGGAATTCAAATCCAGGTTTCATTGGAGCTCAATAAACAATTGATTGTTACATGGAAAGACATTTAGAAATTCAAACTCTTTGATGTGGATATTTATTCAGGAGTTAGATTATGAGTATCTTTGACCTTTTTTTGTCCACAGCAAGATTCAGGTTTTTTGCCAGACCTCGGAGGTTTTATGCTGTCTCATTTGGGTCCAACTTCAATTTCAATTGTACATCGAATGATCAAAGTGCCACTTCTGAATTATATCGTAGGCAGTCTGGGGGCTCAACTACTTGGAATCTTCTCTCACCAAGACCTGGCAGAATTGTTAAATCTGGTCATGTGTACACAGTTTTGGACTTTGGTATATCTGATGCTGGACAATACCAGTGTCGTGCTACTAATGCTTTAGGAACCACAATCAGATGGTCTGACGGACTGGCTAATTTGATTCCTAAACCTAACTTGATGCCACCAGTCACTATCGATCCTGTATATTCTGTTGTCTTGACAACAGGACAATCGTACAACGTCACATGTTCTTCTGTATCTTCGAGTACTCTCCAGTGGTTTAAGAAGATGAAGGATGGTTCTCAGACGGTTGTGCCAAGTGATCAAACATATTCTGAGCAAGATTCTGACTTAAACAACTTAAAGGTGGTATTAATGTTCAAGAATGCACAAAAAAGTGAGGCTGGGGTTTACGTTTGCAAGATGACTTACCAGGGGAGAACAGAATATAGATATTCTACATTAGAAGTATATGGTAGGTAATTGATTGGTGTATTTAGGATTAAAAGGGTAAGGGGTCGAGAGTCCGGGCGGAGCATCCCCGTATGAAAGAACCCGAAGTACCCCCCCCCCCCCCTTTCCCCTGGGGATGAAACACATTACATTTTACATTACATATTACAATTACCACTCCCCGCAAGGGGCTCTTCCACGAGGTTCGCTCAATAAATAAACTGAAATACAGACCAATCATAAGAACATAAAGTATTTAAGTATCCCAACTGGCAATGAGGCAAACCAGTTGGCTATTTGCAAGCATGGTCGAGAAACTGAATTTGACCTACATGTAATCGAAATTGGGACAAATATAGTCTCAGATAGTAGCCAGAGCGGGGCTCGAACCCGGTACACCGAATTGAAAGGCCAACACTCTGACCACTTGACCGTGCAGCCTTCCTTAACACACACTATTCCAGTTATTCTTGGATCTTGGAATGAAATATGCCCTATGG